>JAINUU010000070.1:0-200000 GCA_020205605.1 Panax ginseng
AGTATGATCGAGATCTACGTACAATGATTATATGCTATGTACCCTTCTACATATGAGTTTTTAAAGTGGTGATTCCGGGGACGGAATCCTTATAAGGGAGGGTGAATGTAATAACCCAAGATTTCCTAAATAAAATAAATAAGAAAATTTGCGTATAATTTTTTTAATGACGAGAATAAGTGTCTAGTAATGTGAACGATAAATGCGAATATATTTATTACTTGAAAAATTAGAAATAATTTTGGAATAATTAATTACTACAAATTATATTTTTATGGTAATTAATTTAGAAGCGTAAATGTTTTTATTAATTATTTTCCATGATAACATGATTGGAAATAATATATGAAGTGATAATTAGAATTATATAATAAATATTTTATTATATGAATTGTTAGAATATTTAAATCAAGTATTTTAACTTGATATGCGAAAGAGAAGTCGATATGAGATCCAAACCACGAATTGGGATTGTGATCAAGAGATGAGAATAATAATATTATATTATTGTTATAATGATTTTACAAAGACAATAATTATGTCATGTATAATGTGAATGAGATAATATTGAAAGCAATGACTACCAATTAGGTCATAAAGATATTATCGTCTTTGTGAAACCCTAATTATTAAACTTAGTTATGAGAAATGACTGAGTAGTGACTATGTATATGAACTTTACTGTGTATATGAAGGTTACTGTGTATAAGATGTCGGTAATTAGAAGAAAACCCTAATTACTGTTGTTTGTCAATAATTAGGACAAACCCTAATTATTACAACCCTAATCGGTTGAAGTTAGAGATCGTAATGACTGTGTTAGAACATACACAGATAATTAGAGAACCCTAATGGTCAATTAGAAACCCTAATTGATGGCGTTAAGAAACCCTAATTAGAAAATCCTAATTTTCTATAGAAAACCCTAATTTAAAATTATTGGGTTTAATTACGATGTTAATGTATAAATGTTTTAATTTACCTAAGGATGAAAAGTAATTGGTAAATGATAAGAATTACCATCTAGTGATTAAATATTACATTTAATTTCTATGTACAAGAATGCCCATGAAATTATATGGGAAATTACCAAAATACCCTTTTTGTCCATTTTAGTGTATTATTAGTAGCATTGTTGCTAGAATCTTTGCAAAAGCTAGCCAACCACCACCTTCTAGAATTCCCTCATGCTACTATACCATTACACCTCAATTATACAACCAAATTGAGCATCCAAGGCATTTGAATTATTATAAATAGATTGGAGAGAGTTAGCATTTTTTGTACACTAAAATTCATCCAACTCTCATCCTTAAGCTTCTCTCTCTAAAACCTACGAATTATTGTAGCATATCAGTCCCTAAACAAAGCCCAACCATCACAAACAACAAATCAGAAGCATCAAGAAGCCAGAAATCAAAAATCAAGCTTGAAAAGGTAGGAAATCCTAAATTCTAGAAATCCTTCGATTCGATGTTAATTGATGCAATTAATTGTTTAAAGTAGTGTAATAGAGAGTCTATTAATGTTCTGGGTTGTAAAATCATGAACCCATAACATCAAAGTGCACGAATTTGAAGATTTGAGCAAGTTGGAAAAACCGAATTCTGTGATTTTTGGGTAAATGTCAAGACTTATATATCTGTGATTATTTCCTGTTTTTGTTGTTTAAAAGTTGTTAGGTGTAGCTTGTTATGTGGTCTTTAAACTTCAAAAGGAATTAGGTCTATATCTATTTTAGATCAGGATTTATAAGCGGTCAAAGTGGGTTGACCAAGCATCGACCTATTGCTTTTTCAAACCCAGAAAATATTCTAAGTGTCCAGAAATGTTTTTTTTGGAAAATGTCAGGCCTTATATCTCGGTCATCTTTAATGTATTTTGTGTTCTAAAGGTTGATATGTGTAGCTTGTTATGTGATATTTAACCTCCAAAAAGAATCAGGTCCATATATATTACGGATTAAGAGTTATTTAAGGTCAAACTGGGTTGATTTAAGATTGACCGAGGAAAATTCGGGCACCTGTAATTTTCTAAGTGTTAATTTTTCTGATAAGTTTTGACCATACTTTAGATGCTTGATTTCTTGTTGTTATGATGATGTTAAGTGTTAGAGTTGTAGTCCTACATGTTGTATACACACTAGAATTGATAGATCACATAAACGTTACACGATCATCAAGTTATAGAGGTCCAAAGTAGGCACCTCGAACTGTTCTTCGTGAAGAACAGCTTTGGTAGCTACTTTGATGGCTGATTTATCCCAGATCTGATGTTTGTTTAGAGGTTATGATTGTTGGATCTTATATTCTTGTATTTTCTCTACAAGACCCAATTTATAGATTGTCCAAATTCGTTAATATGAGAGAGTTATTTACGGTCAAAGTAGGCCACCTTGGGTTACGCCTTATGAAGATCTGGGTAGGCTCAAGAACACCTATAGCGACACTTACGTCACTATAGGGGCCTTTAGCTGACGATTTTAATTATTTTAATTTCTCGATTTTCCGAAAAATGATTTAAAAATTAGAAAAATTAGATTTTAATTATTAAAAATACCAAATAAATTATGAAAAATTATTTTAAAGTCTGAAAAATAGTTTTTAATTATTTTGAGTATATTTCATAAATATTTAATATTTTTAGAATATAAAAGGTATTTATTTATTTAATTATAATATTAAATAAATTATTTAAAAATAGTTTTAATTCATGAAAAATCATGAAAAATTATATTATGGTATAAGAAAATATTTTAAGTTATTTCCCATGACTTTTAATATTTTGTGATGAATTTCATTAATTAATTATATATTAATGATATTAAAGTTATTTAATGATTATATTAAATAATTTAGTTTAAAATGATTTTAATATTATAAAATCATTTTAAATGAAATTAAAGTATTTAAAAATATTTTAAGTTATAAAATATAACTTTTAATATTTAAAGGATAATTTCATTAATAATTTAATATTAATGATATTAAGATAATATTAATGATATTTAGTTTATTTAATAATTATTATTAAATAAATAGTTTAAAAATGGTTTTATTTATTTAAAAATCATTTAAAGAGGATATTAAGGATTTAAAAATATTTTAAGTTATAATTAATGACTTTTAATATTTGGATGAATAGTACATTAATATTTATATATTAATGGTGATTATTTAAAAATGATTTTAATTGTTTTAAAAATCATTTAAGGATAATATAAATGTTTTAAAAATAGTTTGAGTTATTACAAATAACTTTTATATTTTGGCAATGGTTTCATTAATAGTTTAATATAAATTAATAGAATTGTTTGATGTTTAAATCATTTAATTATGATTAGATGTTTGAAAGTTATAAATTACCAAACTAACTGATTTTGAGAACCGGTTATGAAGTCCAGGATTTGATGAAGAGCACCCATAGTAACAGTTTATATCACTATAAGCCCTTGAGTGAAGATTTGATTTATTTTAAATTTTTCAATTTCTGGAAAATTCAAAAATGATTAAAAGTAAAATGTCCGATATTCTGAGATGTTGAGGTATAGGATAAGAGTCTTAGACTAAAGATTTACCCGATAAAGTTTTCCGATGACGGCAAACCATCGTAATCTATAATAGCAAGAAAAGGCTACTGTAAGAGCATGGATGAGATATTTGAAAAATGTATAAAATATTTCAAGTATAGAATATGAACTAAAAGTATGATCACTGCGATTATGTGATGACGTGATTAGACTATGTGCTGACCATAATTGACAGTACTATGTGTTATGATATATTGTTCTAATCGAACGAATGACCTGCTTATTTATAGGTTGTGATAAAGAGATAAAACCTAAGTTGAGATTTGTAATCAGCAAATCAGGCAAGTATCTTACCTTTGCATTTCCTTTATGCAATGGACATGAGTAAGAAGTTTGTAATTATTATATTCTCGCATGCATTATATACGCTTTGATTATCAACATGTTAGCTCGGATATATATTCGTTAAGTTGATTTCTAAATGGTTATACAAGTGTCCCCACTTGGATAATCATGGCATTTATTCACATGTTGATATACCTTTGTCAATTACCCGTATACATATATGTTGAATTACATATTATTGTTGAGCAAGATTAAAAACCTTGGGTTTGGAACTGTGCATGTATGAACATCCCGATAATGGGAAATTTTTTATGCGCTTGTTGGACAAAGGGTGAGCGATGAATTTCGTTCAAGTTATGTAGTATTGATCAATCTGAGGTACAACTGGGTGATCACCCTCCGTGTCCGTAAGTTATGACTGTTTTCATGGATGAATTTTCGCTAAACATTTTCGAAAATGAAAACCATGTTCATAGTATGTTTCTTAAACCCTATTCAAGGGTGGAGCCTCATTTCAAGAATTTGAAAGAGAGTTGTTATGTGAATTTTTATCAAGATCTGATTACTTCACAACTTTCTATTCGTTGTAGAAGTGTTATGTAAAGAGAATACTTATATTCTTTCAAATTATATATATATAATTGCTATTACTTCTTTGGGCACTCAAATGCTCATCCTTGCTTAAATTAAATGTTTTCGAGTTATGTATGAGCAATCTGAAGGCTCAGGCACGAACAAGGGGAAAAGAAAGCTGTTCGAATGAGTTTATATTATGAGTTAATGGTTATAGTTAGTAAGACAATGGAATCTATTGTCGGGTATTGTAAGGAATGTATTTGAAGGTCACGTGCACTGGGAAGTAAACTTTGATGTATGTAAATTAAGTTCGAATGTATTATTATTTAGTATTATTCAGCTTAAAGAAATGGTATCGTGGAGAACCGAGTTCGGGTTTCAAGTACCTGGATTTGGGGTCGCCACAGTTATACCTTCTCTTGCTAAATCTTTGATTCTTGCTCTCCAAATCTGATCTAGGTGATCAAGGGGGTGTTTTAGGGACTGAGTAACTTAATATATTCAGAGGTTTAAAGAGAACAAGAGTTGGTGAGAGCTTGATATCAAATAAGCAAAATATATGAACTTTCTCTCTCTAATTCTTTTATAACCACTTGGATGCAATGAATGATCCAATGAGTTGGTTGATTTTGCTGGATTTTTAGGTCACCAAGTCAATTTAGTTGGTCACCAACTAAAGGTTTTGGAAAATTCTACAAGTTACCAATTAAAGAAAGTAAAAAGGGCATTTTGGTCAATTGCATAATAATTTTAATAGCAATCTAGTCATTTGTCCAACCCTTAGGGTTTAACCCTTAGGATTTAACCCTAAGGTTCTAACCCTTAGATTTTACAACTTTAGTTTTTAAAATTTTTAATTTAAGATTTTGAAAATAGGAAATTAAGACGATTAAACTATAATTAGGGTTTTCTAATTATATTAGAGTTTCCTAATCATATTAAAGTTTAATATTAACACTAGGCTTGCTAATTAGGATTAGGGTTTCCTAATTAGGGTTTAGGATTCCTAAATTTAAAATTAGGGTTTCCTGGCATACGATTAGGGTTCCTAACTGGGCGTTAAGGTTTCTAAACCTGAGATTAGGGTTTCTAATCTCTTATTAGGGTTTATTAATTTTAAACCTTATCCGATCAATCATTGATCAAAAATTCTATATAGTACCAACACATGCTCATCAATATAATTATTTTAATTATATTTTCTATCAAATCCCCATCCGAACTTAGGGTTTGGGTTTTTTAATTTCTCGGTTAAGCACAACTCTACTCTTATTTTCTCAATCAATACACAAATTTACTAATTTTCAAAACTTGTATCACAGATACACAACACAATATTAACAGTTAATATTAATATTAAATAAATAAAAAATTATTCATAAAATTTGAATTACTCGAAATCCCGGGTTATTATATATATATATCTATAACAAAACTGAGATAACTTCTGCAGATAGTTTTGAAAAATGCGTAAGTGGGGGTCCAAATAATAAGTCAAATTTACAATAAATACTTCATAAAAATCCCCTCAATATTTTTAACAACATTAAATCATCATTAATATTACAACTCACAATTTTAACAATCAGATCATTCCCATGAAAGAGGGGGCTTTTCGATAAGGATTTCTCCCTATTGGCGCGCAATTAGGTGATCAAATCCCTTTCCTCGATAGAACTTTCTAGACATTGTCAACAATGTAAATAATAATAGGAATAACTTTGTCGTCTCAATTATTGATTTAATAATATAAAATATTATGACAATAATTGAATCAATAACGTGAGATACTATGCAACAATTACTGCGGCAATAATTGAAATAAACTGAGTGACTTCTCACGTAAGCATCAATAATCAGTACCGTGTGCTACTATGCAACCATGCGTTTTACTATACTTTTACCACCGGGTATTTCAACAGCTAACGGTAAAACTTTTCCCATTATTTTTATAAAATCGAGAAACATCCTTAGTTTTAAAGCCCTAGGCTTTTCAGCTGGTGCTCCCGATATTGTAAAATCAACTTCCATAAAAGTGAAGGGTTGCTAACTGAAGACATTTTTTACTCATAGCTTAGTTGCCTCAAGGTCTGCATATACTAAATGTGCAGTAGAGATTATACCCAAGGTATCATTGATCAACAGTACTTCCTCTTGAATTCTTGAACAAAGTAGTTAAATGGTGAGCCACTTTGTTCAGAAATTCAAGAGGAAGTATAGTAAGGTGAACCACTTATTGGGAACTGTTGAATAAGTCTAATTTTATAAGAAATTCAATGATATCTTGGGTAGAATCACTACTGCACATTTAGTACATGCAGACCTTGAGTCAGCTAAGACTATGAGTAAAAAATGTCTCAGTTTTCAACCCTTCACTCTATGGCAGTTGATTTTGCCAAAAATAAGAGTAACAGCTGATATGCTTAGGACTATTAAATCGAGGATGTTTCTCGATAGCATGCAGAGGTGGGCAACAACTAGCTTACACTTTTCAAGGAGTATTTGGGACAAACTTTATCGATGACAACAAATAGTACGGCGCCTAGCAGTTCTCGTCTTCACCGCAGAGACTACAGAAGCCATCGGGGAGGCAGTTTAACAGCGTTGAAGCCACGAGATACTCCTATTTGGTGGTTACCCTCCTATAGCAGCCTTTTCGTCAGGCCCTGCCTACTCAGGTATTCTTCATGTTATTTTATTTTCACTTAATAGTCTCTATTTAATTCTCATATATATTCGGACTAATAATTTTTATTTTTAATTCTATCAACAAGGTGGCGATGGCGATGACAAACTGGGCGAGTACGACGCTGATTATACTACTAGTAATATTTGGATTCATTTATTCATTAAATTGTAGATCATTTGTACATATTGTAGTCTAGTTACGTCTACACAAGTTTTGTAAATCATATTATATATAATTTATGAAATAATAGCTTATATTAGTAATTGTTGATGAGTTAGTATATCATTTCTAATTGTTAACTTAGTGATGTTGTTGATGATGAGTTAGTAGATCATTTTAATTGTTTAGTGTAGAAACTCGAAATTTCGCATTCCTGATACTAACTATGCACAAGGGCAGAATCATCTTTCAGAGACAACCTTGGAAGTCAAAATCATCAAACCAAACCTCGGAGACAGCCCCGGGAAATCATTAAATCAACTTTAGAGATAATCCTGAAGACAGATAAGAGTCGACAGCAGTCAAACCCCGTAGATAACCCCAAGAAAGGCAGCTGCGTCAAGCCTGGAAACCAACACGGAAGGGTAAAAGAGTAATTTTTCCAACTCAACATCAAATCAAATTAAATTACCATGAAGATGGTCAAGCAAAACTATAAAAGCAATCCCAAGTGAAAAAAGCGCATTATCCCGATGTTTACACGACGATTAGTGCCTTCCAAATGGACATTATCCTGGTTATTAATTGGCGGTGTCTTAACGGTCTCATGTGCTCCATTGCTTATCTCAAAATTTTTAGATGCCATTTTCAAACACTGCCACAAAACAAGGGTTAATTGACATTCCATATATTATCCCTATATTCCGATCGACCAATTAAATAACAAATAAGCTTAGGTAGGACACACTAGCGAAGGATTTACTCGTCCCTCCCCTCCTAGTTCTAGCCTCAGATCTCTGCCAGGGATCATATTCCTAAGGTTTTATACCAACTGTAACGCCCCCAAAATAGGTCCATACAACCCATTCTAAGTCGCCAAATACATGGTACATAATTCAAATACAAATTTCATTTATACAATTATTAACTCTTGTGTAAAATACGACAAAACGTAAACTATGAGTTTTAACACGAATATTGTCTCGTAGATAATATCCAAAATCAAATGAACTCCACATTACAATTATTATCACACTATTTCATAAAATAGTGAGGACTACTATAGCCACCATCTTGGACCATCACTCCATTCCCCGACTAGTCCCAACTATATTCTCATTTCCTGAAGAGAACAATGAAAGAAAAGGGTGAGCTCAACTAGCCCAGTAAAGAATATTATGACTAAGATAATGTAGAATAAATTATCCTTAGTCCACAACAGTGTAAAATCTGATAGAATACAATAGACAACAAGTTTAGATCAACAACTGCAGCGAAACAAGCAATCTATTAGAAGAGTTAGGTAGAGCATAATGTCTACTATCTTCTATGATTTAAAATTTCATCATCAATATTTTATCTCTGTAACACAACTCAATAAATGTTTCAAACCAACAAATTATCCATGCACTACGGGCCAAGGATATTCGTTTGTATCATAAGTGGTCATGATCATGCCAAACAACTGTCCATCTATGCAATACGGGCCAAAGAGGACTTTTAACGCAACATTTGTCTGTACCATTACAGGTCATGATTATACCAATACAAAATTCATGGTCAGAATCATAACAATCAACAGTCCATCTATGCACTACAGGCCAAAAATGACTTTCACCATAATATAAGCAAGAGGATGATGATAATGATATAAGAAATCCATCAAGTGAGATCAAGAATAAATATTAGAGATTATTAATTCAATTTATCCAGCGTTCAAGAATGACCAAATTTTCCACATGATAATTAATTGCGGAGTAAAATTCAAAAATGATATTCATGTATCAAAAATAATTTGGACAAAAAAGAAACCAATTTTATTGTGACCCGAGTGAATAGTATCCCATGAATAGTACCCCAAATGAAAATATTGAAATTTAATAAGAAAGATTAGACTAATTATTTAATGAAACGATACTAGATGAAGCGCAAAACTCAAGGATATTCTACTAATTTTAGGGATTATAGAAGCAAATACTTACCAAAGTAAGTGTAGATTTAGGAATATGAAACGAAATAATATTACTTACATACTATAGAGTATGGAAGAAAATAATATTTTTTACGAATACTGAATAAAAATAATATCCTTTACGAGTATGAAGAAAATGATATCCCTTTACCATGTTATAAAAAATAATAACCCTTACCTTAGTATGAGAGCAAATCTGACTGGTATAGCTAAGATATTCTTGAGAAAAACTTGCACTGTTTGCTACACTCAAAGTATCTTTATACTAGAAAGAAATACACACAATATTATAGAAGAAGAATTCTGTGATTCTGGTGTAATTTTTATTTCTTAACAAAGCATCATATTTATAGGAGAATGACGGGGTACTATTTAAGAAATCATGGATGCACGGAAAAAAAAATCACAAGTGAAATCACGGAGAATTCGCGCGATTTTTTGATTTTTACTATTCATCACTGTGCAATAAAATATTCTAATAAAATAAAAAATTTATATATAAAATATAATATATTCTAATTATAATCTAATAAAATAAATAACTTTATATATAATATAAAAAGTATTCTATTTTATATAAAAAGTTTTCTATTTTATTACTATTATAATAATAAAATAAAACTGAGATAATTTTCTACCGGCGATTTTGAAAAATGAGTAAGCGGGGGTCCATGTAATAAGCCAACTTACAATAAATACTTCGTGATAAACCCTCTATTTATATCAAAAATTAAATAAATATTTATCACAAATCACTTATCTTCAATAAACACATTTTTAATCTTTCAACAATTATTCATCATTAATATTATAACTCACAATATTGACAACCAGATCATTCACAAGAAAGAGGGGGCTTTTTGATAAGGACTTCTCCTCATTGTCGCGCAATTAAATAAACTTACCCATTCCCTTGAAAGAACTTTCTAGACATTGTCAATAATGCAAATAATAATATTAATAACTGTGTCGTCTCAATTATTGATTTAATAATATAAATATTGTGCAGATGATACTATGACAATAATTGAATCAATAATATGAGATAATATACAACAATTACTATGGCAATTATTAAATGAACTTAGTGACTTCTTAAATAAGCATCAATAATCAGAGATACTGTACAATACCGTGTGATACTGTGCAACCACGCGTATTACTCTACTTTTATCATCGGGTATTTCAACAGTTCAACGGTAAAAGCTTTACCGTTATTTTTATAAAAAGGTTATTTATGTTAATTTCTATATCCGACAGTCATTCTGTTGTGGGGTCCACCAATGATTGTGTCGTCGTACGAATATTTCCTGACAAAAAGTATATTCCCAGACTAATCGAATATTTTATGACAACTTGCTTACTTTACAAAATTTTCACATATCACCCATAACTATAGCATTATATCAAATCCACGCCTTATTATTTAAAATAATAATTAGAGAAAATTATATCTTTATTCATAAAAAGTTGAGGTCGTACAACCTCCCCTCCTTATGAAATTTCGTCCTCGAATTTGATATACGTACCTGGTATGTCAAAGAGGTGAGGATACCTTGTTTTCATTTTAGATTTTAACTCCCAGCTCATTTCCTCAACATCGTGGTTTCTCCCACCTCGTCCAAACATACTGGAGAACGACACTTTCGTCCATACAACGCCTCGAATCGAGCCATGCCTATACTTACTTGATAACTGTTCTTATAGGAGAATTCCACTAATGGCAAGTACTTGACCCAAATTCCTTTGAAGTCTAGTATGCAGAGTCTCAATAGATCTTCAAGACTTTGAATAGTCCTCTCCGACTACCCGTCCGTCTGAGGATGATATGCAGAACTAAATCGTAAATCTGTGCCCATAGCTTTCTACAAACTGACCCAAAATCATGAAATGAATCTAGGGTCTTGATCAGAAACTATGGATACTGGCATACCGTCCAGTCTTACAATCTCATTTATGTATATACGAGCAAGACGTTCAAGTGAATATGTTTCTCGTATAGGTAATAAATGAGCAGACTTTGTTAATCTATCAACAATGACCCAAATTGCATATATACCCTGAGAAACGTTGGGAAGACCAGTAACGAAATCCATGTTAATGTGCTCCTACTTCCATTCTAGAAATTCAAGTGGTTGCAATGGACCTTTTGGCACTTGATGCTCCGCCTTGACACGTTGACAAGTTAAACACCTTCAGATAAAATTTGCTATCTCTCTCTTCATATTGCTCCACAAAAATGTATGTCAAAGATCACAATACATTTTCGTACTCTCGGGATGGATTGCAAACGGTGTGTTGTGTGTCTCAATCATGATTTGTACTTTAAATTAGAGTTGTTATGAACACAAAGTCTGGAGTTGACTCGAAGTATTCCTTCTTCATTGATTCTTACTTCTGGAATAGCACCTTCTTATACTTTCTTCCTCATACGCATCAGCTCCAGGTCTTTAGCTTGAGCAACTTTAACTTTATCGATTAAAGTCGGTTCTAGTCGTATATTTGAAATCATCATGTGGGTCCCTGAAGTCTTTAACTCTATCTTCATCCTTTATAAGTCATACAAAATAGGTCTTTGTGTTTACAATATCGCACTCGTACCCGCATATGATCTTCTACTCAACGCATTAGTTACCACGTTCGCTTTTCCAGGATGATATTGAATGGTATGTTCGTAATCTTTCAACAACTCAAGCCAACATCGTTGACGCATTTTGAGTTCCTTTTGGGTGAAGAAATATTTGAGGCTTTTATGATCTGTATAGATCTCTACTTTCTCCCAATATAGGTAATGTCTCCAGATCTTTAGCGAAAAAACGACTATTGCCAACTCTAGATCATGAGTAGGATAATTCCTCTCATATTTTTTTAGTTGTCGTGAGGCATAGGCTATGACTTTCCCATGTTGCATGAGAACACATCTTAAACCTCTACCTGAAGCATTGTTGTAGATGACAAATCCTTCCGAACTTGATGGTATTGTCAGAACAAGTGCTGAAATGAGTCTCCTCTTGAGTTCTTGGAAGCTCTTCTCACATTCCTCTCTCCATCCGAATTTTGTATCTTTTTAAGTCAGCTGAGTTAATGGAGTGGCGATTCAAGAAAATCCCTCCACAAATCTTCGATAATAACCAGCTAAGCCCAGAAAGCTACGTACTTCGGTTACTGACTTAGGTTGCTCCCAGCTTTGTATTGCTTCAATCTTCATCGAGTCAACTGATATTCCATGATTCGATATCACGTGCCCAAGGAATGCTACTTCCTCAAGGCAGATCTCAGATTTTGGAATATATAAGGATGTCATCAATAAAGACAACCACAAAATGATCCAAATATTCTTTGAATACTCGGTTCATTATATCCATGAAGGCAACAGGAGCATTAGTCAATCCAAAAGACATGACTAGGAATTCGTAATGCTCGTACTGAGTTCTAAAAGCAGTCTTTGGAATGTCATCAGTTGTAATCTTTAATTGATGATATCTGGAACGAAGATCGATCTTTGAAAAGAATTTAGCACCTTGCAATTGGTCAAACAGGTCATCAATGCGACGCAGCGGGTACCTATTTTTTATGGTGACATGATTCAACTCCCGATAGTCAATACAAAGTTGTATACTCCCATCTTTCTTCTTTACGAATAAAATAGGAGCACCCCCAAGGAGATGTATTAGAACGAATGAAACCGATGTCTAACAATTCCTGTAGTTGGGTTTTTATCTCTTGAAGTTCAATAAGAGCCATTCGATATGGGATTTTGGAAATGGGTTTGTACCGGGTTTAAGGTCAATAAAAAATTCAATTTCACGCTCTGGGGGTAGGCAAGGAAGTTCTTCAGGAAATACGTCAGGAAACTTATTAACAATAGAAATATCATTCAAATTTGACGTATTTTTGTTTAAATCCGTAACATGGGCTAAGAAAGCTTGACATCCATTTTTCAATAAATAAATGGCTTTATGGCTTGATATGACAGTGAATGACTTTAGTGGTTTGGTTGCTTGAATTCTCATAATAGGTTGGTTATGAATATAAAAGCTAACAACCTTACGAAAATAATCAATTTTATCATTATGAGTAGTTAACCAATCAATCCCTAAAATCACATCAAATGCAAGTATTTTCAAAGAGATGAGATCAACAGGTAATGTGAAAGTTTTAATTTGAATTAAACAAGATTTATAAATAGTGGGTGTAATGAAGGTTTCACCCAACGGAGTTTCAATAGATAAGTCAAAGTCTAATGTCTTTGGAGTTAAATTTAAACGTTGAGCACAAGCAGGTGAAATAAAAGAATGGATAGAACCGGTATCTAATAAGGTATAGACTTCGCAAGAGTTTATGATTATCTTACCTGTGATAACTTCGTTTGGGTTCCTCGCTTTTTGGGAGGTCACAAAAAATGTTATCCCTTGAACTACCGGCTTTGACTTATCCGGGACAGCCTTTCGTGTCACCATCCCAGCTGGATTTGACTTTGCTACATAAAAAAATTGAGCTAAATGACCTTCCTTTCCGCAATTAAAACATACTTTGGGTTGCAACATACAGTTTGGACTGATGTGTCCCTCATGTCTACATTTATAGTGTAAGACCCCAACTTTTATGAATAAAGATTTATTTTCTCTAAATATTATTTTGAATATTATGGTATGGATTTGATATAATGTTATAGTTGTGGATAAAATTTATAAATTTTGGAAAGTAAACAAGTTGTTATAAAATATTCGTTTGGTCGGGGAATATTTTTTTGTCGGAGAATATTCGTACGATACCTGTGACGCCCCCAAATTCGGGTATCTTCCAACCCGACATATAGTGTTACACGGTACTCATAAATATACAATCAATCCATTGAAAAACAACATAATGAATGTAATTACTATCTTTTTATTACAATCAAAGTGAAATCCTTTCCTAGGTTCATAAACCGATTACATCATTTGTTGTTTGTAAGGTATAATACGTACAAACATATTAATCGATTACATGATGGTTAATTATCCATCTTAGCTTTGCCCTTATCTCTCTTAGCATTCTCAAGACGCGTTCAAATTTTAATCGCAAAATAATTCACGCAAGAAGTGAGCATAACAAGCTCAGCAAGTTTAACAAAGGATAATATCAATACCACATTCGTGAATTATATGACAAATCCTACATAACTAAACAAATAGTTATGAAGTATCATGAAACATTAATACTTTAACAATTCATAACATCAATTCCCAAAGTATAGAATAGATTAGAAATCCTGAACAGGTCGATAGACCATGAACAGTAGCTTTCTCTTTTCATACTTGAAAAGGACATCACAGCACTAAGGTTGTACATCCGGCATTACTTACGAGCACTTCTAGGTGATCAGCCTATAGTACTCTATGTTGATCAACATTCATCCGTTAAATGTATTTACGTTTAAGTTTTGGCAAACTCGCGTGCCCATCGAATAATCGATGAAAAATACTTTTGTTTGTTCATAGACAAACCTTACCTTCGAATATGTGCCAATTACTTGGCATATGATAGCATTATCATTTCTATATAGAAAGATATGTAGACAAATTAATCTATATCTTACAAATAGTCTAGCCGAGTTAAGACTGGCATTAACCCTTTCTTTAAAATCAATCATGCAATTCAGTACAATGAATCACATAGAACTTGACTAACTTGAAGGTTAGACAAGTGTTAAGAAAACTTGCCTTTCAGCATCTTCAAATAACTTAATCGACTATTCTCAGCCTTTACAGAATCTACATGATATATTCACATAGCACACTGTAATTTGCTACCAAACAATTACTCACATTGTTTCTACCAACTTCTTTCTCTTCTATATCTTTAGTTAACTTCATTTCATTAATATAGTCAATTCGACTTATTACCCTTCATTCTGGCTTATTAACAATCTTACGTTATTAACCGGACTCTATCATCATTGGTGAAGTACCAATGTTGTTTACCGATTATGGTTCATTAATAACACTTTGTGTTCTTCGTTCACAACTTACGTTAAATTCCTAAGTTCATTACCATATACACTAGTATATATAACATAGGAATAGTCTTAGTACATTCATTGAGTATATAAACTCAACTCATGTAGGTCTCAGAACAACTAAAGTTCAAAACCTAGCTTTTCTAACAAAACCCATGTCTTGCCATGGCGGTGGTGGCCTTTTAAACCTAGTAATCGCATCGCTGCGCCTTGATCTGTAATGCTTGAGTCACGGTTCGGCGGCTAAGGCCACGAAACTCCTTCACATGAGTGGTGCTACGGCGCCACTCTCCGAGAGGTTATGACATCTTTGATCAAGATCGCTGCGGCATGGCACATTAAGCCTTATGCAGCGCACTACTTGCGCCAAATGCGCTGAACCTCGATCAAAAAAAACTTTGATGATTAAAAATTTTGGTGAGCTTCCCAGATTCATAACTTCTTTGTTATAAGTCCGATTTGGTCTGTTCAAAAGCCTACAACTCAAAAATTACATACTCTACGTGTTCATATAAGAATTTTACTATTTTGAATCTGTTAACTCAAAATTCACTATTAAGTTCATTTTCGTGCGTTCGTTAAACGTTAATGAGCGTTCAATACTCATTTTCTTCGTTTTAAGTAGGAATTGGACGATTCTTGAGTCCACGACTCTTAAATACCCTATCTCATGTGTTAACATTGAAAACCAACGTTTTCAAGTCTCACAACAATTTTTGACTACCAATCCAAAATTTCTAAGTTTTCGATGTTTAACGTCTAATTTCATAAAATTCGCCATAAATTCGTTACTAGTGTTCTATATGCCAAATCACATGGAATACTCCATTGATTTCATATCTATATCCTAACCAAGTAAGATGCACATATATTAACATTGATGGAGTTCAATTGTTCCTCAACAACCAACCTCAACAATCAATATTTCCTACGATTTAAAACTCACGTCAACCCTTACGATTTCTATTTCTTCATGACTTATAAAGATTTTACATATTACAAGCCATCCATAT
Organism: Panax ginseng; assembly: GCA_020205605.1. Classification (NCBI taxonomy): domain Eukaryota; kingdom Viridiplantae; phylum Streptophyta; class Magnoliopsida; order Apiales; family Araliaceae; genus Panax; species Panax ginseng. The sequence continues at coordinate 16,285 of JAINUU010000070.1, forward strand.
TCCTCCATTAGAGGCATACTCCACCAATTTATGATTCTTCATACTCAAAGAAATCAAAAGAGATGGGAACTATTATTAAGGAATATTACCTTAACGATCTTTGTGTTCTTGATAGAAACTCTAAGGAAAAGCTTCAAATTGAAATGGTTGATTAAGTCTAACTCTTTCTCTCTCTCAATATATGTTGGATGTTCTTTGAAAAATCACAAAATGACCAACATATGCTTCTTATTTATAGGAAAACATAAGGGAGGGCTTTTTGGTCATTTGTCCCACCTCCTTACTATTCACTACTTCATCACCAAGTAACATACTTGATGATCAAGTAGTTACCTTTACTTGCACACCAAGTGGCCGGCCCACCATGCCCATGGGTCATCCACATGGGTTACCCCATGGGTTTTACCCATTCGGTGACCCACCGGTTCGATCCACGGTTCAGTTTCTTGGATCGGGCTTAATTAATTCTAACATTGCGCTTTGAAATCATAATTACTTGGGCTCAGTATAATTCATCACTTGGTCTTGATATAATCCAACTCAATTGGATTATACTAAGTGTAAGACCCCAATTTTTTTTTTTTAATAAAATTTAATTTCCTCTATTTATTATTTTGAAATAGTAAGGGGTTGATTTGATTAATGTGGATAGTTATGGGTAAAATGCGTAAATATTTGAAATAAGAAAGTGGTTATAAAATATTCATTGTTGTCGGGGAATATTCGTTTGGTTGTGGAATATTCTGGCTGTCGGAGAATATTCGTACAAGGCGCAGCCTTATGTGGTCCCCATAACGGAAAGCGATTGGATGAAGAAAACGACAAGTATAAGTTGTTTATAAATAACGGCGTAGTTGTTACCGTTAATATTGTTGGAATACTTGGTGGTTAAAACATAGTAGCACACAATATTGCACCAATTATTGATTCTTACGTAAGAAGGCACTACTCAATAAGTGTTACAGTAATTATTGTTCAATATTTTATTTTAATGATTCAATAATTGCTACGTTGATATTTTATATTATTGTTGTTTCAATAATTATCACTACACATTATTTTTTATTATCAGATCAATAATTCATATTATTTTAATAATATTATTAGATAACATTATTGGCAATGTCTAGAAAGTTGTGTCTAAGGAGAGGTTTGGTCACCTAATCAATGCTACCAAAGAAGGAGAAATCCTTATCGAAAGCCCCCCTCTTTCTTGGAAGCAGGCGTGGTTGTCATTATTGTGATTCTCGTAATATTATTTGTGAATAATTAATTATTGATTTATATGATAAGGAAAATATTCATTTTATGTGGATATAGATGGAGAAATTTTTAATGTGACAATTGTTAAAAATTGATATTTTATCTTTTCCGATAAAATAATTTATTTAAATATATTATTATATTATAATAATATAATAATGGTGATATTTTTACAATGAATGTGATATATGAATAAATGAGGAGTATTTTGTTACAAAAAAATGTTTAACACATGTTTTGTGTGTTGGTGGACCATATTTTGACTAAAATTTGATTATAGCCTGCAAAAATCGTCAGTATGTGGATTTTTCCATTACATTTGGAATTTGGAAAAAATTTCTTCTGCAAAGTTGTAGAGAATTAAATTTCCTATGGAATGAACATAAGATTTGAATTTTTCTGATAAAAGGGCTATTTATTATGAATTATTGAAGTTCCGGAATATTGAGTCTGAATTGATTTTGTTACAAAAATTGTTTTAAACATGTTTTTCATTTTTTTGTGTGGTAAATGTGTTTTTGATGTGGTGGGCTAAGGAAAGTTTGATTATAAATATATTATTTAATAAATTTTCTACTTTGGTGTTCTAAGCATTTTCCTATAAATAAGGTGCTTAGGTTAGAATTGAAAATCACACCAGAAACTGAAGTTTTCTCTCTCTATATTATCGAGCGTATTTTTGTGAGTATTTAGATATCTTGAGTGTTGCTATACGGTGCAAGTTTCCTTCAGCGTTATATCTGATATTCCAGTCAAAAGTACTATTCTTTTGAGGTAAGGGATGTTATTTTTTTTATAAATGATATTATTTTTTTCAATATCATTATGCCGGAATATTGGTAACATTTTTCTTGTGAAATTCTTATCTTTTTATGTCGGGGTTACTATTCATGAGTTACTATTCACGAGTTACTATTCACGAAGCATGATGATTTTTCTTGTAGAATTTCTAACTTTTAATGTCGGAGTTACTATTTACGTATACGACACTATTCACAAATACGACACTATTCATAGAAAAATTAAATTTTCTTTTATGTGTCCAAGATTGTCTGTTATGGTTCCTATCTTTGATTGGATCTATGTTTTGATCTTTATTTTTGAATTCTGCTCCACAATAGTTTATTATGGAGTATTTTTGGACTTGGATTGTCTAAAATACGAATCCTTAATATTTGTTCTTTTGTCTCACTGGATTTGTTTTCTTTAAAATATATTTTTCATCATCCTCAGTCCTAAATGATGATATTACTGAATATATTTGGCCTTTAGGGCAAAGATGAATGATTTCTTGATGAATATCTTTGGCCCGTAGAGTAAAGATGAACAGTGTTGAGATGAATACGACCGATCGATTAATATCTTCATTCCAGAGTGCAAAGATGACTATTTGATTAAAGATGTATATTGATTGATGTTACAGGGATAAAATATCGATGATGGACTTTTAAATTCATAAATGATAGTAGATTTCATTCTCTACTTAACTCTTCTAAAGAATTATTGTTTCCGCTGCAGTTGTTGATCTAAAACTTGTTGTCTATTGTATTCTATCAGATTTTTCCCTTTTGAAGACTAAGGATAATTTGTTGTACATTATCTTAGTCATAATATTCTTTACTGGGGTAGTTGAGCTCACCCTTTTCCTTTTTGTTCCATTTTTCTTCTCAGGAAGCGAGAATATAGTGGGGAGTAGTCGGGGTGTGGAGTGATGTTCCAAGGCAGTGGTTATAGTAGTCCCCACTATTCTATAAAATAGTGTATCAATAATTGTAATGAGGACTCATTTGAGTGTTGATATTGTCTAGAAGACAATATTTGTATTCAAACACACAGTATATGTTGTCGTATTTTGCACGACAATTGTAATAATGAAGTTGTAGTTGTTTCTGTACCATGTATTTGGCGACTCAGAATAGGTTGGGTGGATTGGACCTATTTTGGGGGCGTCACACTAAGTCCTAATTCTAAGTCCATTACAACAATCATATTCTACACGTATAATTCACGTGTTCTCTCTGTATAATACTCGTACAATAATTGTATTGTACTTCGTATTAACTCTTCGTATTATACATAGATACTAAATAGTATCATACTTGTATAATGCACGCTTTATCATTATCGTAATTCCTTATGCGCTTCTCATTTCCTTCTCGGAAATCATTCTACTCAACCCTTAGGTTTTAAGTCCGCAAGCGAAAAACTTCGTTTGCCATAAATGAAATATTATTAGATATTCCACCTCATCTTTATATTCTATCATTACGCGTTTCTCGGAATTTCAAACCTAATTCCCGAGTAGAAATGGATGAATAGTGTTTTTACGAGAATTTCTCAGAAAACATTCATTTTCGTCTTGGAAATTCAAAACAATTAATTCTAGCACGTAGCCAGAATACTAACCACATTTGCACATTCTAGGTCATAGAACGACCTTCACATAGCTTACTCACATAAATAATCAATTAAATTCATTTAATTCACATAATCAAATAAAAATTTAATTATCATATAAATCCAATTTTTCTCGGGCGTTACAATACCACAATCATTGGTGGACCCCACAACAGAATTATTTTCGGAGTTAGAAAATGACAGAATTATCTTTTTATAAAAATAACTATGAAAGTTTTCATCGTTAACTGCTCAAATACACGTGATAAAAGTACAAAGAATCTCGCGTTGTTGCATAGTAACACACGATATTGATTATTGATGCTTACGTGAGAAGTCACTCAGTTATACTCAATTATTGCTACAGTAATTGCTGCATAGTATCTCACATTATTGATTAAATTATTATCACAGTATCATCTGCACAATATTTTATATTATTAAATCAATAATTGAGACGACAAAGTTATTCATATTATTATTTGCATTATTGACGATGTCTAGAAAGTTCTATCGATGAAAGTAGTTTGGTCACCTAATTGCACGCCAATAAGGAGAAGTCCTTATCGGAAAGCCCCCTCTTTCTTGGAAATGATCTGGTTGTCAATATTGTGAGTTATAATATTAATGATGAATAATTGTTGAAAGATTTAAAAAATGTGTTGATTGAATATAAAATAATTTGTGGTAAATATTTATTCAATCTTTGATATAAATAAGAAGTCTGTTATGAGATGTTTGTTTTAAGTTTGGTTTATTCTATGTGGCCCATATTCGCCAATAGTACTTGCCTTTACCAGACGTCAAACCACTTGCCATTTCACATTATAGGCGTCGAACCACTTGTCGTTTTACATCACAGGCGTTGAACCACTTGTCATTTCACATTACAAGCGTCGAACCAGTTTTCATTTCACATTACATGCGTCGAACCACTTGTCATTTCATATTATAGTCATAAAACCACTTGGCATTTCACATTACAGGCGTCGAACCACTTGTTGTTTCACATTATAGACGTCAAACCACTTGTCTTTTCACATCACCATTCGTCAAGCCACTTGCCTCTTCACATTGCAAGGGCTAAGCTAGAAATATTCTATAAATAGAAGCTTATTTCTTCTTTCATTCTCACCAACTCACTACGACTCACAAGAGAATTCTATAGAGAGCGAATCAGAGAGAAAGAAGAAGAGTATTCTGTTACTACACTATTGGAGTATCCAATTTCCTACTAAGGTAAGGGGTATTATTTCTTTCATATTCGTAAGGGGTATTATTTCTTTCCTATTCATAAGGGATATTATTTTTGTTCAATATTCGTATGAAATAATATTTTCTTCCATACTCTGTAGTATGTAAGTAATATTATTTCGTTTCAGGTTCTAAATTCTACACTCATGATGTTAAGTATTATTTCTATACTCCTTGAAATTAGTAGAATATCCTTGAAATTTTCTCTTCATCTAGTATCGTTTCACAAGGATATTTTTCTGAACATTCTTGTTAAAGTTTAATCTTTTTATGCCAGAGTACTATTCATGGGGTACTATTCATAGGGTACTATTCACTTGGGTACTATTCACCCGGGATACTATTCATGATAAAAATTGATTTCTTTTCTGTCCAAATTATTTTTGATACAATATTATTCTTGAATTTTACTCCAGAAAGCAGTTTCATGTTAACAATTTGGACATTATAGAATTTTGGATAAATTAAATTATAAATCTTTAAAATTTATCTTGGCTCTCATTTAATTGAATTTTTATATCATTTTCATCATCCTCATGCTTATATTGTGATGAAAGTCATCTTTCGTCGTAGTGCATAAATGGACTATTGATTGGTATGATTATGACCAAGGATTATTCGGTATAATCATGACCTGTAATGTTACAAATGATGTGGTAAAAGTCATCATTGGCCCATAGTACATTGATGGACAGTGGTTGGCATGATCATGACCATTAGTGATAATAATGAATATCCTTGGCTCGTAGTGCATGGATAAATTAGTGATGTGGATTATTTATTTATCTGAGTCTCAGCGATAAAATTGATGATAAACTTTTAAATCATAGAAGATAGTAGATATCATGTTCTACTTAACTCTTCTAATGGATTGTTTGTTCCGTTGCAGTTAAACTTGTTGTTTATTGTATTCTACCAGTATAACACTGTTGAAGGCTAACGATAATTTATTCTGCATTATCTTAGTCATAATATTTCTTATTGGGCTAGTTGAGCTCACCCTTTTTCTTTCAGTGTTCTCTTTAGGAAATAAGAACGTAGCCGGGACTAGTCGGGGAATGGAGTGACAGTCCAAGATTGTGGATGTAGTAGTCCTCACTATTTTAAAATAGTGTGATAATAATTGTAATGAGGAATCCGTTTCAGTTTGGATATTGTCTAGAAGACAATATTCGTGTTAAAACTCTCAGCTTATGTTACACGACAGTTGTATAATTAAGTTTGTATTTGTATTCCGTACCATGTATTTGGCGACTCAGAATGGGTGATGTATACCTATTTCGGGGGCATCACAGTTGGTATCAAAGCTTAGGGATATGATCCCTAGTTGAGATGTGAGACTAGAACTAAGAACCTACCTAAGTTTATTTGTTATTTAATTAGTCGGTCAGAATATAGGGATAATATGTGGTATGTCAATTAACCCTTGTTTTGTGGCAGTGTTTGAAAATGGCATCTTAAAATGTTGTGATAAGCAATGGAGTACATGAGACCGTTGAGTCACCGATGATCAATAACCAGGATAATGTGCATCAGGAAGGTAATAATCCTCAGGTAAATAACAACACTGATCAAATGATGAACGATGGGATGTTCAGAAGCTTTTTACAATTCATGCAACACCAAGCGAGAGAGACTCTTATGCAAAATATAGGTGGAAACACTGGCAACTCATGGATGGTCACCGCTAAGCAGTTCAAGGAGCTGGGACCATCGAAGTTTTTGGGAAATCTAGAACCACTTAAGGCAGAGACGTGGATAAAGCATATCACCAAGATATTTGATGTCTTGGTATGCTCTAAGGAGAAAAAGGTTTCCTTTACCACTTTCATGTTGCGAGGAGAGTCAGATTATTGGTGGAAATCTGTAAAGCGTACTCAACATACCATATTGAAGATGTCTTGGGAGAAGTTCCAAGAACTATTCAATGACAAGTACTTTCCCGAAAGTATTCATCACATGAAGGGGGTGGAATTTATCAAGTTGGAACAAAATAATATGACAGTGTCGCAGTACAAAGCTAAGTTTATTGAGTTGTCCCAGTTTGCATCCCATTTGGCAGATAATGAGGAGCGTATGACGGGAATGTTTCTACGAGGTTTGAAACCCGAAATACGTCAATACCTCATTTCTCACAAACTTTACTTGTGTTTAGATGTTGTGAATATGGCTCAATTATTGGAGCACGATAATGAGTCAACCCAACCAAGAGATAGCCGCCGGCAAAACGATAATACCAGTGGTAGCAGTCATCGAAGCGGTGACAACAAACGTGGAGGAAATAAACATGCCATAAATGGTAACCACTTCGGTGGTAATCATGGCAAAGACAATAGAAGCGAAAATTTCAAAAAGAGGATGTTCAATAATGATGGAAAGCCGTTAGCACTAGCACCCGTTTTCAAGGAAAGGGAATGACCACCAGTCGTATGCTACAAATGCAGAGGGGAGGGACACATCAGTCCAAACTGTATACAATAATCCAAAGCGTGTTATAATTACGGAAGAGAAGGTCACCTAGCCTAATTTTGTCGTGCAGTGAAGTCAAGTCCAGCTGGGATAGAGACACCAAAGGCCGTCCCAGACAAGTCAAAGTCGGTAGTTCAAGGCAAAGTGTTTGTTGTGACCTCCCAAAAAATCAAGGAACCCGAATGAAGTTATTATGGGTAAGCTAATCATAAACTCTTACAAAGTCTATACGTTATTTGATACCGGTTCTACCCATTCTTTTATTTCTCCTACTTGCGTTCAACGTTTAAATTTAACTTCGGAGAAATTAGACTTTGACTTATCTGTTAAAACTCAGCTAGGAGAAACATTCATTACATCCACTGTTTATAAGTCTTATTTAAGTCAAGTTGGCACCCTCACATTACCTGTCGATCTTATCTCTTTGAAAATACTTGCATTTGATGTGATTTTAAGGATTGATTGGTTAACTACTCATCATGCTAAAATTGGTTATTTTTGTAAGGTTGTTATCTTTCATATTCCTAACCAACCAATTATGGGAATTCAAGAAACCAAACCACTAAAGTCAATCACTGTCATATCAAGCCATAAAGCTATTCGTTTATTGAAAAACGAATGTCAAGCTTTATTAGCCCATGTCCCAGATTTAAACAAAAATACGTCAGATTTAAATGATATTTATATTGTTAATAAATTTCCTGACGTATTCCCTAAAGAACTTCCTGGCCTACCCCCAGAGCGTGAAATCGAGTTTTGTATTGATTTTGAACCCGGTACAAAACCTATTTCCAAAGCCCCATATCGAATGGCTCCTATTGAACTTCAGGAGTTAAAAACCGAACTACAAGAATTGTTAGACTTCGGTTTCATTTATCCTAGTACGTCTCCTTGGGGTGCTCCTGTTCTATTTGTAAAGAAGAAAGATGGAAGTATGCAACTTTGTATTGACTATCGGGAGTTGAATCATGTCACCATAAAAAATAAGTACCCATTACCTCTAATTGATGACCTGTTTGACCAGTTGCAAGGTGCTAAATTCTTTTCAAAGATTGATCTTCGTTCCGGATATCTTCAGTTAAAAGTTAAAACTGATGACATTCCAAAGACTGCTTTCAAAACTCAGTATGGGCATTATGAATTCCTAGTCATGTCTTTTGGATTGACTAATGCTCCTGCGGCCTTCATGGATATAATGAACCAAGTATTCAAGGAATATTTTGATCATTTTATTGTTTTCTTTATTGATGACATCCTCATATACTCCAAAAGCCGTGAAGATCATGAGCAACACTTGATGCTAATACTCTAAAAGATTCGTGAAAACAAGCTATATGCCAAGTTGAAGAAATGCGAGTTCTGGCTTGAGGAAGTAGCATTCCTAGGGCACGTGATATCAAATCATGGAATATCTGTTGACCCGACAAAGATTGAAGCAATTTAAAGCTGGGAGCAACCTAAGTAAGTTACCGAAGTACGCAGCTTTCTAGGCTTAGCTGGTTATTATTGGATATTCGTTGAAGGAGTTTCTCGAATCTCTACTCCATTAACTCATCTAACTCGAAAAGATACAAAATTCGGGTGGAGCGAGGAATGTGAGAAGAGTTTTCAAGAACTCAAGAGGAGACTCATTTCAGCACCTATTCTGACAATAACATCTGGTTCGGAGGGATATGTCATCTACAGTGATGCTTCAGGTAGAGGTTTAGGATGTTTTCTCATGCAATATAGGAAAGTCATAGCCTATGCCTCACGATAACTCAAAGAATATGAGAGGAATTATCCTACTCATGATCTAGAGTAGGCAGCAGTCTTTTTTGCGCTTAAAATCTGGAGGCATTACCTGTATAGAGAGAAGGTGGAGATCTATACAAATCATAAAAGCCTCAAATATTTCTTCCCCCAAAAGGAACTCAACATGCGACAACGACGTTGGCTCGAGCTATTGAAAGATTACGATCATACCATTTAATACCATCCTAGAAAAGCGAACGTAGTAGTTGACGCATTGTGTAGAAGATCATATGCGGGTACGAGTGCAGTATTGTCGACGTAAAGGCCTATTTTATATGACTTACAAAGGATGGAGATAGAGTTAAAGACTCCAAGGACCCACATGATGATGTCAAATATACGAGTAGAACATACTTTAATCGATAAAGTTAAAGCTGCTCAAGCTACATACCTGAAGCTGATGCATATGAAGAAGAAAATGCAAGAAGGTGCTATTCCAAAATCAAGAATCGATGAAGAAGGAATACTTCGAGTCAACTCCAGACTTTGTGTTCCTAACGACACTGATTTGAAGTATAAAATCATGATGGAGGCACACAACACACCATTTGCAATCCATCCTGGGAGTACCAAAATGTATCGTGATCTTCGACATACATTTTGGTGGAGCAATATGAAGAGAAAGATAGCGGAGTTTATCTCAATGTGCTTAACTTTTCAACGAGTCAAAGCGGAGCATCAAGTGCCAAAGGTCTATTGTAACCACTTGAAATTATAAAATGGAAGTGGGAGCACATTACTATGGATTTCATTACTAGTCTTCCTAAGGTTTGTCAAGGCATAGATGTAACGACACAAAAATTCATACAATTTAATTCTCGACTTCGGTCGTTAATAATATATTAAACCTATAATTTTACATCATTAAACGATAATACAACCATTGAAATTTGCAGAATAATTAAAAAATATTATTACAATTAAAATTTTCTATTACAAACTATTCTCGTTCCCGGAACTTTCAACATTTACATCTAAATATCTCAGAATTATTGTAATACTACAAGAGTTTACATCGCAAAATGATATTACAATTCAACATTAAGACATTATTCGGAACCTTAAACATGGTTCAAATAATATTAACTCAACCAAAGTATATAAATCTTCAAGTATCACATCTGATTCATATCTTTCACGTAGCACATAACCTTACCTTAAATCTTTAACTTGAAAAAGTGGTTATTTGCAAGGTTGAGCTCGACAGCCCAGCAAAATCTAACAGTTTTCGTGCATCACATAGCACATAATAACATGATAAACATATATCTCATCAACATTGGACTAATATAACATAATGCTGCATTTCATATAACAAGTATAAAGATTGAGTTCCTTCCTCAATCAACATTCATTATTCAATCAATGTAGTCATAAATTGACTTTAACATTTCATACTTTCAATATATATATAGAACACATCATGCTCTTTGCAACAAATATTTAAAACAGTTCATCATCAAGTTCACATAACAAATAGGAACTAAAAGACTAGCCCTGATCATTGTTTACCAATAACAGTTTAATAGCTTACAGTTATCTGCACTTCACGTGTCCTACACAATTATATAATCATACACATCAACTATTAGTCACATAACAACACATAGTAATTATAATGTAAACTCTACTCCATATCTCATAATCTTTCCTATTAATTAGCACACAATGTTCAATTAGATTGTGTTAACTTTTCGACTTATGTAATATTCAAAATTCATTCAAGTGTTTAAATCTTGCTAGGAATTGTGACACCCCCAAATCCTGGTACTTCCATTTCCACAGGATTTGGTGTTCACTGTTCAAATATCATCTATCTATCTACCCATAAATAAATGCAAACCATGCAATAGATAGAAATAAATAAATAAATCTTCCCCTTAAGGGTTACACCATCTGCATAATAAATACAGTCCCAGGTCACTCTAACCTTAAACATCTGTGCGGAATCATAAACAAATAACAAGTCTTAAACAACATCAAGTCTGAATTTAAATACATAGTAACAACAAGACTTCTTCATTTGTTAACCTTGCCCTTGCCTTTACTAGTGGAAGGCTCGTCAGATCTTTTGTTCTTAACTGCAATGTTATTATTATGCAAGAGTGAGCACGATTTCCCACAAGTATAATAATATAACAAATGAATAATAACATGCGAATAAATCAAAGACTTCTGAAATAGGAAAACTCAGCTTTTGAATCAAGAATGAATAACAAGAAACAAAAGAACTTCTGAGGGTCATAAGACCTTGAGCTATGTCCTAGGTTGTCAAGTTTTTATACTTGAAACCTTTAATAGTCATAAAACTATGGACTCTTCTTCTCGTACTTAGGGGGATCAGCCCTTAGTACTATACTATGCACAATATCTTAACGTTAATGAATAAGTAATCCCCTATACAGGATTGTTCATCTCAGTTTAACATTAGAGTCCGCACCAAAGGAAGTTTGGTTTGGATAATTCAACAGGGGTTCCGAAATTTAGAATGCTCATCAACTATGGACTAGTTGAATCATTAAGGGTTTGCTAGTCTAACAAGGTTCAACAGTATCTGATAATTAAATCGAATAGCAATCTCAAGAGATATACAATAGAATAAATATTGTATAACAGAATCATACTTTGAAAGATTAATATACTTTAATATAACAAAATGGACTTGATCAATAATAACGAGAATTTTGCTCGATGTAAAGAGATAAACTTATAAACTCATATAATGATAATGAGTAGGGTTAGGAAACTTTGCTCGTGAGTAGATTACATGTTAATTTATACACGTTTCTTGATTAAAATCCTATATATCATTTACATTCACAATACCAGTCAATTATAACGTAACTAGTCATCACAAGTTCATTTTCTTTGTCTAACTTTGATTACGACCATACTTAATCAAATTTCTTCATTCATTGACGCATAATTTACACTTTATGAATAATAAGCTAACCATATGTTCAATAATTCAATTCGCACATAATTATGTTTTTACTATGTTCAGAATTTATCTTAACGTCTCGTTATACGTCTAACATAGTTTTATGTTCCTTGGATTTGGTTACTATCACATTTCTAGACTTGGACACTTCAAAAAAATTCATTTATGGACAATCTGCTAAGTGGCGCTGCGGAACCACTGTTAGGCTTGTTCTTGGCGCGGTGGCGTTGCGGCTTAAACTCCTGCGTTGTGCCACGGTGGCGCTATGGCGCGGGACTTAAGGCATGGAGTTGGCGCCGCGGCGCGAAACTCCAGTTTCAGTTTTACAATTCGCGAAAATTGCAGAACATGGCCAAAACCTCCAATTAAATTATTTTTTACACGAAATTAGACATACCCAAACATTGTAATACATAAATAATTGCTACTCAACCCTTCTAGCATGCTTTTAACAAGTTAAAACACATAATTACAGAATCAAAACATGTAATTTCACTGTTCTTGAAGGTTTTGAACACAAAACATAAAAATTAACATCATGGGTTTGTTATAACACCAAATCTGCCCATTCAAGGTTTGTTTTCTTCGTTTTAACATACGTAATTATATAAAGGTGTAAAATTTATGAGAAAATATATATTTGGCATATTAAATTTACGTATAAGGTCCATATGGCCATATTTCTATACTCTATAGATTTTGTAGCAACAATATACGTTATAATATTATGAAACTGATGATATGGAACCATACAATATATAGTAAAACATATTATAACAACATCTTATCACATATATACACATAATTATTACTCTTTCCAATTACATGAATTTAACAGAAACTTGAAAGCCAAAAACTTAAACAACGTAAGTTTGAGATTTGGGGAAGAAGAGATTACCCTATTACGAATGAATAAGAGTGAAGTTCCTTCTCAGATTCTTCTTGACTCTCACAATTTTCTCAATGCTTCTCTGAATTCTCTCTGAACTCTCAAGTTGAAATCTTAATTGAAAATACGTAAAGGAACCAGGTTGAACATTTATGCGCACAGTTGAGGTCAGTTAATCTATATGTGGTTTAACTGCCCCAATTCCTCAAAAGGCCTCGTTTGGCTTGAAACATAAGTAACCCTTCTAATTATTTTAATTAATCTCCTATACTATAGTTTGAAAATGTCACACCCAATTAAATAATAAATCAAATATCTTGTTTAATTTAATTTAAAGAAAATATAATAATTTCATATTAATTCACGTAGTCACATAATTAAATTTCTCATTTATTAATTATGTCAAATTATTAAATCTCTAATTAATTATTAAATTAATTAAAATAATATTAAGCTTATTAAATATTTCTTTTAATTCAATAAGCTCACATAAATACATACTTTGATAATAAAGATTCTTCACATTAATTTAATAAATATAACACATATAATTAAATTAATCTACCACAACTTCATTAATTAATTATTTAATCTAATAATTAATTCATCAAAAAATATTTATTTAATCTAATAAATATTAAAATTAAATTACAAAATCTCGGTTGTCATGGGAATCATTATTGGTTTTATATTAAACCCATTTAATATTTTATAATATTCATTTCATTTGACTTAAATCACTTTTTACGTTCATTAACACTTATCACGGCGTTTTGACGTTTATTCGTCGCACGCCCGATTTGTCTCTCTTGATTATGCTTATTATGCTTCTATAACTTATCGAATACATTATTTATTAATGTTAAGCATCATTATGATTACTAAAATTCATGTTTTATAACTTAGATCAACATCTTTTATCGTCAAGAGCACTACACTTGCATAAGTGCATGCCCGACGCCCTCCAATTGCCTCTGAAAACACAACAGTTCTAAAGATGACCATTTTGACCTTTGCTCCCGATCTCAAATTCAATAACTTAAAGCATAAATGTTGTAGGTATATTCGTCCTCGTTTCGGATCATCTTGAATCACCTCAATCGGAGTTCGTATGAAAACGTTATGCTTATTTTAGTAAAACATGTCCGGTTAGTTTTTTTTTTCAAAATTTTGCAAAAAAGACCACAACCCCCCCCCCCCCAGGGTGGGGGTTTTTACACTAGGGTAGCCCACCGGGGCGGGGGTCCCTTCTGTTAGTTCGCGAATTATGATCTCGAACACTACAGAAAGCCAAATTAGGCCTACAAACTCCTTTCTAACCACCATACTAACCTACCCAAGGTGTAATTGTAACAATCCGAAATTTCAAATTATAATTTTAAATATTTATTGAATTGTATAAATATTTATTTGAGGTGTTTATTGTTGAATAAATATTTTGTTGATGTGATGGTTGTTAGTAAATATTTATGAATCTAAATTTATTAGATAATATTCTCGAATTAAATTAATTTATAATTTCTGAGTTGTAATATGACATGAGGTGTATATTGTTGTGTTGAGTTAATAATTTAAATGGTATATTAAATTATTAAATAAAATTATAATGAATTTATAGTTTGGTGTTATTTTTTTAAATGGTAAATTTATTTAAAATATAGTATGTGATTGATTTATTTGATTTATGTTGGATATAGAAATCCAAATAAATAAGATGTAATTATATATTATTAACTAAATGGTTGTTAAAATAAATTAATGGGTTTAATTTAGTTTTTCCAAACAAGGCTTAATATATGAAGTCTTTAAATTTTTAAAGGGTTTTGCCAAACAAAGCCTTATGGCTTTTGGATTTTTAAATTTTGAATTTTAATAATATAAATAGAATATATAAAACAAATTAAAATAATAAATATAATATAATTATAACCTAACTGATATTGTGTTTAATAGCGTATTAAGGTTATATCAGTTTTATATTACTACGTATATCAGTTTTCTTTACACATACTTGGCTAAGTCTGAGAGTTCAGAGAATTGAGAATTGAGAGTGAAACTTGAGAGAATTGTCTGTAATTGCAAGGATTAGCAAGCATATTGAAGTTATTTTATCTAAACTTTGTATTATATATATATATATATATGTATACATATATGAATATACAGTAAAGTTTTGTTTAAGTTCTATGAATTCTAATTCTTTCAAAATTGTTGTTATGTAACTAAATTATGGTGGATATGTGATATAATGCTAGAGTTTATGCTTAAACAAGGAAATTGCATGCTAATTTCGGATAACAATAGGAAAATAATGACAGTGTTGTATATTGCATATACCTTGACTTCATTTCAGATTCTAACTCTTGAGTAACCTTTGAGTGTTGAATATGATCCTTCTTATCCAAGATTTTAACACGTATCTCCTCATAAGTTAAATCGTCTGCTATCTCGTCTAGTTCTAATTCAATAATATGGTTTGGGTCATCCATATATTTACGTAACATCAATACGTAAAATGTTATGAACACATGACATACTTGGCGATAAAACGAGCCTATAGGCCACAGTTCCTACTCGATCGAGGATTTTAAATGGGCCAATAAAATTGAGGGTTGAGATTTTCTCTCTTAATCGACTCTTGCTTCTAGAATAACGCCTTCTTGAACCTTCTTCTTCGTTTTCATCAGCTCCGGGTCTGAAGCTTGAACGACTTTTAACTTTATCGATTAAAGTCGATTCTACTCGTATAATCGTTATCTTCACGTGGGTCCCTAGAGTCTTTAACTCTATCTTCATCATTTGTAAGTTATACAAAATGGGTTTTTGTGTTAACAACATCGCACTCGTAAATGCATACGATCTTCTACTCAACGCGTCAGCTACCACGTTCGCTCTTCCACGATGATATTGAATGGTATAGTCGTAATCTTCAACAGCTCGAGCCAACGTCTTTGGCGCATTATACGTTCATTTTGGTTGAAGAAATATTTGAGGGTTTTTGAAATGGGTTTTGTACTGGGGTCAATAAAAAATTCAATTTCACGCTTTAGGGGTAAGCTAAGAAGTCTTCAGGAATACATCAGGAAATTTATTAACAATAGAAATATCATTCAAAACTGTGACTCTCATCCAAGACTTGGATAGTACGTCACATTGATACCTATCAACCTGTCATTGTCATTCATAGCGTCCCCTACAGAAAGTTTGGCTTCGGTGCATTCCACACAAGGAAGTCAACAACAAAAAGATCGGGGCTCTTTACTTATGGCTTGATATAAAAGTGATTAACTTTAGTGGTTTGGTTGCTTGAATTCGCATAATAGGTTGGTTAGGAATATGAAAGCTAACAACCTTATGAAAAGCATGATGAGTAGTTAACTAATCGATTCCTAAAATCACATCAAAGGCAAGTATTTTCAAAGAGATAAGATCGACAGGTAATGTGAAAGTGTCGATTTGAATCAAACAAGATTTATAAACAGTGGAGGTAACAAAGGTTTCTACTAACAAAGTTTCAACCAATAAGTTAAAGTCTAACTTCTCTGGGGTCAAATTTAAACGTTGAGCGCAAGCAAGAGAGATAAAAGAATGGGTAGAACTGGTATCCAATAAGGTATAGACTTCGCAAGAATTTATAATTAACTAACCTGTGCTAACTTCGTTTGGGTCACTCGCTCTTTGAGAAGTCACAAAAAATGCTCTTCCTGAAACCACCGACTTTGTTTTGTCCGTATCCGCCTTTGGTGTCCGTGTCCGTATTAAGGTTAGAGTTTTATAATATTAGAAATGAAATTATTGAACGTACATTAACTGATAGCAAGCTGAAAACTAGAACTTGCTCAACAAAGTATTAACTCATGCAAAGAATTAAAACAGTTTAATAATAAGGACGGGAATTCAAAACTATATTCATTATATAATAATAGAACTTAAGAAACTTGCTTAACTATAGAAAAGTTAGAATGAATCAATCAAATGAGAGTTCCAAATGACATTAGAGTTAAAGTTTTCTCAATTAAAAGAATAAAGTTACACAATGTAGTAATATAACTAACTCAACAAAAGTGCAGAGTTAGAAAACTTTCTCAATGTAAAAAGATAGGGTTTAGAAACTTGTTCAATGTAAATATAGAGTTAGAAAACTTGTCTCGAGCGTAAGCTCTAAAATTAAACTCACGATCACCTACACATAATTTTAGAACCACAACACCTATTAGATATGCTAACATACCATAACATGATCATTACCATTTACATTTCAGAAACTCAAAGCGTTTTACTTCGCAATACTTGTCTAACGTTCATATGTATACCAAATTATCACATAACGCATTCTCAATTTACAAATCACTTTTAAAATTTTGAATTCATAATCCACATAACATGACTCTATTTCACCTTGTTGTTACATGATTCTCACATTCCATAACCTTAAGCTAAGTTATAATGAGCAACCAAAGTCTGCAGAATAAAAATGATTTCAAAGATTCGAAAATGGGCACTTTCATGCGTCAAGACGAAGTTTTATATGGGGATGTCATACGCACGCTTACGGGGTCATGTGTCTGCATGCGACTTATAGTAACTCCGCTTTTGTAGAACAATGCTCGGCACTTTTCTTAAGCCAACTAACACGAATTTCACCCACCAAACAGTGATAATAACATGTAAAATAAATATATGACTATCATAGACATGATTGCTAACATATACAATCACTTTACACAATTTAACAACCACAAAAACTATTTTAATTTGTCAATTTTCATGTTTTCATGAAAAACTCCATTTTCTTAGCATTCATCCTAAAAATCATCACTATAAATTCATTACATGACCAATTTATCTCATTCAAATTATATTATGTTTGTATCTCAACAAACTAGCATAAGCTAACATCAATTGACATCTTAGCATGCAATTTGACCATAAAAATTGATACTTACATAGCAACATATGAAATCATAAACACCAACATCATTTTCTTTTACTGTAAACCGAATTTAGCATGCAATTCTCGTTTAAACATGAACTCTAGCATCACCAACATGTATAATCACAATTAACAGTTATACATATCAACAATTTTATAAATTGAATTCACAGACTTAGAAGATTTGTGCCGTAAGAAACCATATATGCATAATCATATATAATTAGGGAAAATACCTTCAATTAGCGTGATAATTCCTTGCAAACACCACTGAATTGTTCTTCTCCACACGAGCTTTTTCTCAAATCCTCTCAAGTTCTCTCAACTCTCTCTGAACTCAGACTTAGCCAATATCCAACTGACCAACCAGTATGCGTGATATTACTAAAAACTGATAGACTTAATACACCAACTTAATTATAATGAAAGTTACAACATAAACGTATATAATATAAATATATTATATTTATTATTTTATTTATTTTATTTATATTATTAAAAAAATCTAGAAATATCAAAATCCATAAGGCTTGTTTGGCAAACCATTTAAATTTTAAAGAATTAAAATACTTAAGCCTTGTTTGATAAAAACTAATTTAAATCCTTTTTAATTTATTTTAATAAGTACTTTCGTTATAACTATAATCACATACTATATTTTAATTAAATATAACATTTTAGCAAATATCACAAAATTATAACACCTCATGTTATAATACAAATCTCTAAATTATAATTTAATTAAATTTAGAAAATTCTCCAATAAATTTAGATTCAACAATTCCACAATAGACACATCAAATAAATATTTATATTAATCAATAAATATTAATATTACACTTTGAAATTTTGGATCGGTACATCCTTCCATCCTAACAAGGATTCTGTCCCCAGAATCACAATTCAAACAATTAAATTGTCACATTCTCCCCTACTTACAAAGATTCTGTCCCCAGAATCGAAGACACGGACTAAACAAATAACTTAGGATAATTCTTCATCATATCAGCTTCGAGTTCCCACGTAGCCTCTTTGACATTGTGGTTCCTCCATATCACCTTCACAGAAGGTATCACTTTATTCCTGAGCACTTGTTCTTTTCTGTCGACTATCTGGATAGGAACTTCTTCGTAAGACAAATCTTTACTGAACTGCAACGGTTCATACTCGATCACATGCTTGTAATCGAGTTTAAACGGTCGCAACACCGACATATAAAAAACGTTGTGCACATGCTCTAATTCTAGAGGTAAAGCTACCTCATAAGCCACCTCTCCCACTCTGTGCAATACTTTGAAAGGTCCAATAAACCTCGGGCTGAGCTTTCCTTTCTTGCCAAAAAGAATTTTTCCCTTCCAAAGATAAACTTTTAGGATAACGAAATTTCCTACTTTAAATTCACGACTCTGCCTGTGTTGATCAGCATACTTTTTTTGTCAATCTTGAGCAGCTACCAGTCTTGCTCTAATGAGTTTTATAACTTCAGCAGTCTGTTGTTCCAGTTTTGGTCCTAGCAGTTGACGTTCTCCAACTTCATTCCAGTATAGTGGAGTTCTGCACTTTCTGCCGTATAATGCCTCGTACGGTGGCATACCAATGCTTGCATGGTAACTATTGTTGTATGCAAATTCCACCAACGGTAGATGATCATCCCAATTTCCTTCGAAATCCATGATGCACGCTCTGAGCATATCTTCAAGCGTCTGGATCATTCTTTCACTTTGCCCATCGGTTTGTGGATGATACGCTGTTCTCATCTTCAATTGCGTTCCCATGCATTCTTGTAGTCTCTTCCAGAAATTTGATGTGAACCTCAGATCTCTGTCTGATACAATTGACACGGGAACTCCATGTCTTGAAATGATCTCCTTCACGTAAAGTTTTGCCAGCTGATCAAGATTAAATCTAATCTTTATTGGCAAAAAGTGTGTATATTTTGTCAATCTGTCCACTACCATTCATATCGCATCGTATCCTTTCTGAGTCGTTGGAAGACCTACCACAAAATCCATTGTGATATGCTCCCATTTCCATTCCGGTATCTCTAACAGTTGAAGTAATCCGCTTGGTCGTTGATGCTTGACCTTCACCTTCTGACATGTCAAGCACTTTGCAACGCATTCTGCAATATCTCTTTTCATGTTCGGCCACCACAAATGACGCCGCAAATCTTGATACATTTTCGTACTTCCCGGATGAATCGAATATCTTGAGTTATGAGCTTCCGTCAAGATTTCTTCTTTAATATCATGTACTGCTGGAACCCAGATTCGTCCTTCGAATCTTAGTATTCCCACAGTATCGACCTTGTACTTCACTTCTTTACCCTCGCCCACATTTTCTTTTATTTTCTTGTATTCTTCATCCTGTAGCTGTGCGTTCTTCACTTTGTCCATTAAAGTTGGACTAGCTTCTATCTGGAACAACTTTTCATTGGACTCATCTGGAAATTTGATTTCCAGCTCTATCCTTGCCATTGCTGAAATAAGCTCTTCCTTGTCGGTTAACACGATCAACTTTTCTCTGCCTTTCCTACTCAAGGCATCTGCTGTGACGCCCCCAAAATAGGAATACATCACCTATTCTGAGTCGCCAAATACATGGTACAGAATAAAAATACAATCTTAATTATACAACTAGAGAGCTATGAGTTTAAATACAAATACTGTCTTCTAGACAATATCCACTCTCAGAATAAGTCCTCATTACATTTATTGTCATACTATTTAACAGAATAGTGAGGACTACTAGCTAATACTATCATCCGGACCATCACTCCGTTTCTCGACTCGTCCCAGCTACGTTCTCATTTCCTGAAGATAACAATGAAAGAAAGGGTGAGCTCAACTAGCCCAGTAAGAAATATTATGACTAAGATAATGCAGAATAAATTATAATTAGTCTTCAATAATGTTAAACTGATAATATACAATAGACATCAAGTTTAACTGCAGCGGACATGCAATCCATTAAAAGAGTCAAGTAGAGAATAAAATGTACTATCTTTTATGATTTAAAAGGTTTTTCATCACTTTTATCATTTGAGACTCATTTTTATTAAATAATCCACATCATCCCCAAGACCACTTACCAAGGATATTCATCGTGGTCACGACCACAAATTATCCATGCACTACGGGCCAAGGATATTCGTAGTATTCATCAATGGTCATGATCATGCCAACAACGTCCATCAATGTACACGGGCCAATGAGGACTTTTATCACATCATTTGTAACATTACGGCCATGATTACATCGAATAATCCTCGGTCATAATCATACCAAGTCCATCTATGCACTACAAGCCACACGGATGACTTTCAAAAAAATATAAACATGAGGATGATGACAATGATATAAGAGTTCAATAAAACAAGTTCACTTAATTAATTTATTCAGAACTAATAACGCCCAAATTGTCAACATGATACCGCTTTGTAGAGTAAATTTCAAGAATGCTCGGAAGAATATTTCCATGAAAATATTGGATGAAGTTTAAATATCAAGGATATTCCACTAATTTCATGGAGTATAGAAGTCAAAATTTTAACCAACCGAGTATAATAACGAATGGAATAACAAAAGAAATCACCATGCATGCGGTACTTTGCATAGACAAAGTTATTCCAACAGTAATAATAATAACGGAACCAGTCGGGTGAAATTCACACCCCAAGCAGGATGTCCCAAATGTAATAATAAATGCGGAATAATAAATAATGGAACCAGTCCAACAGAAACGTATGTGAGAGGATATATTCTCGATAGAATAATAAATAAAGATGGAACCAGTCCCCGTAAAAAACGCATGCATGATGATATTTCACGAATAATAACAAAGACGGAACCGTGTCCGTGTAAAACACATGACATAAGATATTCCAATGTAATAATAACAAAGACGGAATCAGTGTCCGTGTAAAACACATGTATATGATGTTTCAACAGAATAATAGAAGAATGTCACCAAGTATAGGGTAGACCGCATATACATGTTATTCCAACAGAATAATAAGAAATAGAATAACAACAGTTCTCTTCATGAATAAGAAAGAATGACACCCCTTACGGGTACAACAAATAATATCCCTTACCGTAAAAGAAACTGAATATAAGAGTAGGGAAGTAGTAGAATACTTTTCTATAGTTTCTCTATAATTTCTCTCTTTGGAGTTTCAGTGAATTCGTAAGAAATAATGAAGGAATGAGCTTCTATTTATAGGAAAATGGAGAGGCACTGTGTAAGTATTTTTTTTTTCTCACGGACTCAATAATTATACAAACCACAATTGAAAACTTTGATACTCAACATGCAAAATTTCAAACCTCCAACCAATAACATCAAAGAAATTGTCAAACCTTCAACCAATAATATCAAAGCAAGACAAAACATAATATATATATATATATATATATATATATATATATATATATAAACCCACATGTTATAAACATATATATATATAATACCAATCACCTCTTTAAAAATAACTCCATCACCCGAACAATTTGCTAGATTTCTTTTCTCCAAATTCATTTTCAACACCCGTGGGCCCCACGTGTTCCCCTCCCACCAACATCCACTCACTCATTTAATATATATATATATATATATATATATATATATATATATATATATATATCATTATACTAGATTATATATATATAAATTCACACACTCCACCACTCACATACACATTTCTTACTTTTCCACCAACATGTCCACACCACACACATCCACATCCACACACATCATTCTCACTTCTTTTCCACCATTTCCCACTCACACACACAACATATACATATATATATATATATATATACACACATCACATACTTATATATATTAACTCCCTCCCCTATACGTAACCTCCATTTCTAAAATGAATATTCCCTGTTAAAACGAATATTCCCCGACCAATCGAATATTATATAACAACTTGCATACTTTGCAAAATTTATAAATATTACCCACAACTATAACATTATATCAAATCCACACTTTAATATTAAATAAATATTTCGAGAAA
Organism: Panax ginseng; assembly: GCA_020205605.1. Classification (NCBI taxonomy): domain Eukaryota; kingdom Viridiplantae; phylum Streptophyta; class Magnoliopsida; order Apiales; family Araliaceae; genus Panax; species Panax ginseng. Next base: position 39,257 of record JAINUU010000070.1, read on the forward strand.
TTTAAATCTTTATTCATAAAATTTGGGGTCTCACAACATAACATTTCAAATAAACTCTAATATTTTATTTATTCTTAACGTTTTATAACATGTTAAAGATAGCATAACCGCTATAAACATTCATTTTCCTGAACTAGACAAGTTTCAAGATTACATACTCATACTATCCCTTTATTTATCTGAAAATAAGGGATTCACAGTTTATTTATCCATATAATTAACCACATATTATTATCACTCTTATTCTATCAAGGCATATTAAGACGTCGTAAGGCTTCTCGACGCTCTTCCTCTATGATACGATACGCCGTTCTACGATCCATCACGAACCACGACGAATCTTTAAACTGAGGTGGGTAATAAAAGACTCGATCTTCGGCCCTATCAATCGCAGAATTAAAAGCGTAATCCATTTCGTTCATCTTGGTCTTCTTCACTTGGACCATAGCCTCTGCACGATCTCCACGTTGAGTCGCCTTCATCCAATCATCCTCTGCTTTTGCACGCTTAGTTGATTCCTCTTTGAAGTCATCTTTTAATTTCTCCATGTCAGTCTTCATCTTCTCGTTTACTGCCAATAGATCTTCATGCTGACCCTTGGTATGAACTAGGTCCCACTGCGTGTTTCCAAGGTGTGAGTCGAGTTCTTAAATCTTCGCATCCTTCTTCTCCATCGAAACGTGATGCATCTCAACCATCTCCTTCAGTTCCTCAACCTTGTCCTATAATTCTATGTTACGGTCGTACAGAGCGTCATACATCTTAGCTGATATGGAGTTTGGTGGAAACTCCTCAGGATCCTTTTCCTCATCATCCTCCTCTATCTCTTTAGAACTATTCTCCTCGGGATCGGTCACATGCTCATCCTCCTGGATCAACTGTTCCCGCACAACATGGATATCCCGGGGTTCGTCGTCTCTAGGTACATGAGGTATCACTTCCCTAGCTAGACTGGATCCACCTTCGTTAAACATCCTGACAACAAAATATTTTAAGTTTTACTTAACATTTTCGATACTCGCGAGCACGTAAGTTATTAACTTATAGCACATAATGTCTTTTATTATTTAGTTTCAATGGATACCTTAATCCATTCCTTAAAACTCGATAAGAATTGGACACCTCTATGTTTTCTGTTTCCTTAAAGATTACTTCCTAAGGTTTCCCCCACTTAAGGTTCATAACCTAGAACTTTGATACCATCCTGTGACACCCCCAAATCCAGGTACTCCATTCCCACAGGATTTGGTGTCCAGTATCCAAAACATTACATCTAACTACTCAAAATCAAAGGGTAAAGACATAATTTAAATAACTTAAACAATAATCTTTCCCATTAAAGGGTTACATCATCAACTCAAAAGTAATCCCAGGTAATCTAACCTTAAATTTATTACATCAGTTTGCGGAATACATCATAAAATAAAACAAGTCTTGTAATATAAAACATTTAAATAATTTCTCATAAGTCTTCAGCACTTGGACAGTTTTCCCTTTCCTTTGCTAGTGGATGTGACGCCCCCAAAACAGGTATACATCACCCATCTTGAGTCGCCAAATACATGGTACAAAATACAAATAAAAACTTAATTATACAACTGTCGGGTAATATACGATAAAACATAGCTGAGAGTTTAAACAAGAATATTGTCATCTAGACAATATCCACACTCAATGATGTCCTCATTACAATTATTATCACATTATTCCGTGGAATAATGAGGACTACTAAAGCCATTTATCCTGGACCATCACTCCATTCCCCGACTCGTCCCGACTATATTCTCATTTCCTGAAGAGAACAATGAAGAAAGGGTAAGCTCAACTAGCCTAGTAAGAAATATTATGACTAAGATAATGCATAATAAATTATCCTTAGCCTTCAACAGTATAACAACTGATTAAATACAATAGACAACAAGTTTTAGATCAACAACTGCAGCGGAAATAAGCAATCCATTAGAAGAGTCAAGTAGAGCATAAAATCTACTATCTTATATGATTTAAAAAGTTTTTCATCAACTTTATCGCTGAGACTCAGCTTAATAAATAAAATTGAATCATCCCTACACCATGGCCAAAGATATTCATGTAATCATCAATGGTCATGATTATACCGAATAATCCCTGGTCATAATCATACCAACAACTGTCCATCAATGAACTATAGGCCAATGAGAACTTTTACCACATCATTCGTCACATTACGGTCATGATTATACTAAATAATCCATGGTCATAATCATACCAAGTCCATCTATGCACGTAAGCCAAAGATGACATTAATCACAATATAAGCATGAGGATGATGACAATGACATAATAATTCAATAAAACAAGTTCAAGAATAAATTTTAAAGATTTATAATTTAATTTATCCAGGAATCAATAACGTCCAAATTGTCAACTTGATACTGCTTTGTAGAGTAAAATTCAAGAATAATATTGATGTACCAAAAATAATTTGGACATAAAAGAAATATATTTTTTGGGTGAATAGTACCTCGTGAATAGTACTTCATAAATAGTACCCCGTGAATAGTACTCCAACACGAAAAGTGTCCCGAATACCCGAGTAAATGATACTAGAGTAAATAGTAATCAGGTGAATAGTAATCCGTGAATAGTAACTCATGAATAGTACTCCGGCACGAAAAGTACCCCGAATACCTGAGTGAATAATACCAGAGTGAATAGTAATCAGGTGAATAGTAACCCATGAATAGTAACTCGTAACAAAAAAATACCAAAGAAAACGATATTTCATGACGAGTACAAAAGAAATGATATCGCAGATGAGTATAATAGAATATACGTAACTACAAATGGATTTTCACCCGCCATGCGATAATCCACGTAGACAAATCATTTTCACAATTTAATAAAGAATGAATATGAAGGATCATTCACCATGCATGCGGTAATCCACATAGAAAAGTTATTCTAATGTAATAATAAAGAATGGAATAACAAAAGAATTCACTGTGCATGCGATAGACCACCACACGTACATGTTATTCAACCGTAATAATAAAGAATGGAACCAGTCATGTGTAATCCAAGATGCATACAAGATATTCCAAAGTAATAATAAAGAATAAAATAACAAATGTAATTCACCGGGCATGTGATAGATCAAGATAGATGCATTATTCTAATGTAATAATAGAGAATGGAATAATGTAAGAATTTCACCATGTATGTGTGTGCTTCAGATGACAAGTTATTCCAACATAATAATAAAGAATGGAATAACAACCCTTATGAGTATTGAAAGAAAATAACTCTCTTCATGAATACGAAAGAATAATACCCCTTACCTCAAAAGAAGACTGGATACTGGAATAGTGAGGTAGCAGACTTCTCTTCTTCTTTCTCTCTATAATTTCTCTCTATAATAATTGCTCTATAACTTTAGTGAATTGGTTAAAAATAATGAAGGAATGAGCTTCTATTTATAGGAAAATATAGTTTCGATAATTTCACATTCTGGGGCTCGAAATATTACAGTATAATACCTTCCTCTTTTCCTTCATTTTTAATTTAGTCCTGCAAGTATTATCAAACTTGCACCATCTCCCCTAATAGTAAATCATGTGAATCAATAGTAAATCATGTGAATCAATAGTTCTAGACATGTGAAATATGAATTACAGTATAGTACCTACATCTATACCTCCATTTTTAACTTAGTCATGCAAGTATAATCAATCTTGCACCAACTCCCCTAATAGTAAATGAATGTGAATCAATAGTACACACATGTGAACAAATAGTTATAATCATGTGAATTAATAGCAATTAATTGCTCATTTATCCGGTTAATTACCCGATTGATCAATATAACCTCTAGACATCAATTATTATCGAAATAAATGTCGACTTTCACTAACACTAATAATTCCAACACAATGGAACTATCAATTTCTTCTTTAATCAACATTTAACTTATTCATCATTAATATTATAACTCACAATATTTAACAACTAGGACGTTGCAGAAAGAGGGGCTTTTCGATAAGGATTTCTCCTTATCAGCGCAATTAGGTGACCAAACCTCTCCTTGACAGAACTTCTAGACATTGTCAATATTGCAAATAATAATATGAATAACTTTACCGTCTTAATTATTGATTTAATAATATAACATATTATGCAAATGATACTATGTCAATAATTGAATCAATAATATGAGAGAGATATATGATGCAGCAATTACTGTAGCAATAATTGAGTATAACTGAGTGACTTTTCACATAAGAATCAATAATCAATACCGTGTGATACTATGCAACCATGCGTATTACTGTACTTTTACTACCTAGTAGTTCAACAGTTTTAATGGTAACACTTCTGCCGTTATAAAAAGATAATTCTGTCGTTTTCTTACTACAAAAATACATCCATTGTGGGGTCCACCTATGATTGAGCCGTCGTACGAATATTCCCGGCAAAAAGAATATTCCCCGACCAAACAAATATTTTTTAAAAACTTGCATACTTTCTAAAAATTTTCACATAACACCCTTAACTTTAACCTTTGATCAATTTAACCATTTACGAAATAAAATTATAAGAAAATTGAATACTTTCATTTCATAAAATTCGGGGTCTTACAGTGGATGTCTCCTCAACTTTATCCACTTTTGCTGCAGTATTAGTTGCAAGAGTGAGCAAACAAATGCTCACTGATATAGAAAGTAGTAATGATAACAACATGAGATTGAACAACAAAAGCTGAAAAATAATGAACTTGTTCTACGAATCAAAATAGAAAAACAAGTTCGAACTTTAATATCTGAGGGTCTTAAGACTACGAACTATGTCCCCGATACTTAGGATTATTACCCAACCTTAACAGTCATTTAGACTATACGGACCCTTCTTAACGTACTTAGGGGGATCAGCCCTTTGTACCATGTATTGTGCACACACATCTAAATATTACACGTACAAAATCCCCTATGTTAGGGTTGTTCATCTAAGTTTAAATTTAGAATTTCCGCACTAAAGAAAGTTTAGTTTGAAACTAGCTTATCAGTGTTTCTAGAATTTTAAAACAATATTCAGTTATAGATTAAGTTAATCAATAAGAGTTTGCTTACTAATTGAAGGTCTAATACAAGAATGTATAACTGAACAAGGCTATCAAAGGCAAGATTAGTATGTGTTGGATGATGGGCAATATTGGGTGCTATAAATTCTTTATGTAATATGATTATAATAGGATTGTGTTATGGTTGTTATTTCATGCTCTTGGGAGTCTTTGACTACTGACTTGTTGGTTTTGGAAAGGATTTGGACTTCTTTTAGATTTTCTTGGTAATGAGTTAGAGTTGGATTAAGATTGATGGTGTGGAGCTGAAGTGAGGCAAATTTATGCTATATGTGAAAGAAAAAAAATCATTATCATAATTCAGACACACTTTGGAAACAAGATTAAAGAACAAGAGCTTGGAGGAACGAAGAAGGGAGGATTTTCACAAAGATTGCAGAATTGAAGGACAAGAAGGATGATGTATTACTTTTTAGGCTTATGATGGATCCTTAAGTGAAACGATGGTTTTGTAACTTTAATTTCTAATTTAATAAGCTATTATCTAGTTTATCTATATTAATTTTGAGCTTGAATGTATGAATTGTCTGATCAACAGTTCTTTATGGATTTGTATGAATTCAAGAGAGGAAGTACGAATCTAAACTTAGTTAATATAGCATGTGTTCTTGAATTTTGTGAATAAACAGAATCTTGATGAATGTTAAGGTAGAGATATGCTTGACATCGCATGTAATCGGATGAACTTAATCTTAAACATTCTTTAATTATAATTCACATAGAGATATAGTGAGTTAGTTGATTAAGTTGTTTAACTTGTTTCTATCTAATTTGTGGATTTGAGTTAATACGGTATTAGTGCATCGAGAGGTGGCTAACGCTACATTAGTGTTCTTGATTAATAACTGGGATAGTGAATTGAATTGGAATAAAGGTGTAAAAATCAGAGTGAAGCTTAAGGTGAAGTTGCAAGCCTAATTCTCCATTAATTGTTTGAAATTTCAGTTTTTAATATTTGTGATTGGTTTGTGATCTTATATTTATTAATAATTTAGTTTTTATAATTTTAATCATTGATTTGGATAGTTTAATAAAATTAGGATTAATAGGAAATTGATAATTGTGAGGTTAAATTCCTACTTAATTGTCTCTGTGGGAACAATACTTTACTTACTATTATATTACTTGTTGACCATGTATACTTGCATGTCGTGCATAATTAGATTTTACCCAACAAGTTTTTGGCACCGTTGTCGGGGAAAAATTTAGTATAGATTTTAACATTTTACGATATCAGTTTAATTAGTCCAGTTTTACTTAAGCATTTTTATTTTTATTTTTGTTCGTCTTATTTCAAGTTTTTGAAGTGGTTTATGCAAACTCGGTCCAAAAATCCAGACTTGCTTCCTTTTGACGACGATATTGAGAAACGGTTTCAGAGGTTAAGTAAGTAGATCAAGGAAACAAGAAAAGAATTCAAAGACTCTGAAAAAGACAAAGCAATGGCTGCCGAAGATCAGAAAGCATTGAGAGATTTTGCTACACCCAAGGTAACTGAGCTGCAGTCGAGTATCACCAGACCTGCTATAGCTGCGAACACCTTTGAAATCAAGCATGGGATGATTCAAATGATTCAAAATTCAGTTCAGTTTGGGGGATTGACAAATGATGATCTGAATGAACACATAGTCAGCTTTCTGGAAATTTATGACACCTTCAGGTACAATGGGGTGTCGGATGACGCGGTGAGACTTCACTTGTTCCCATTCACCTTACAGGACAAGGCAAAGGGTTGGTTACATTCTCTACCACCGGGATCAATAACTAATTAGGAAGACCTCGCTCCAAAATTTCTTAGAAAATTCTTCCCACCAGCGAAAACTGCAAAAATGAGGAATGAGATAACAATGTTTGAATAGCAACACGGGGAGTCACTGGATGAGGCATGGGAAAGATACAAGGAATTGCTTAGACAGTGCTCGCATCATGGATTGCCTAAGTGGTCACAGATGAACACATTTTAAAACGGATTGAATGGAAATCTCAGAACCAGTATTGATGCAGCTTCGGGTGGAGCGTTTATGGCTAAAAGTTATGAGGAGGCCTACGAATTGATAGAGACTATGGCAGCTAATAACTACCAGTGGCCCACGGCAAGAATGACATAAGCAAAGGTAGCTGGAGTGCTAGAAGTAGATGGTGTGACAGCAATACAAGTCCAAATTTCATCACTTTCAAAGAAGTTGGATGCTATGACAAGGGCACAAACACAACAAGTTGCGGTTATTTATGAATTGTGCTTGGGTGAGCATCCTACAGATCATTGCGCAATCAACCCAAAGTCAATACAATTTATGGGTAGCTACAATAGAATTCCACATAATACATACCAGAATGCTTACAATCAAGGGAATAGGAATCATCTGAACTTTTCATGGAGTAATAATCAGCATCAACAAGCTTCAAGACCATCATATCCCCCAGGATTCCTGAATCATCAACAACTAGCATAATATCAAGAGAGGAAATCAGATTTGGAGGAGTTGTTGACAAAGTACATAACAAGCAATGAGGTGGCTATGAAAAATCAAGCAATGGCATTAAAATCGCAAGAAATGGCCATCAAGAATATAGAGAATCGGATGGGACAAATTGCATTAGCGTTGAACAATAGACCACAAGGGACTCTACCAAGTGACACCGAAAGAAATCCGAAGGGTAACCATGAGCAATCAATTATGTTGAGAAGTGGAAAACAACTTGATAGTTAGGAAAAAAAAATCGGCTACAAAGGAGGTTGAGATAGATAGTGAAAATACAACGGTTGAGGTCAAGCAGGGGGGAAGAAAAACAAGTGGAAAAGAGCAAACCAGTTAATGAATTAGTTGCATATCCTCCCCCGCCATTTTAGTAGAGAGTCCAAAAGCAGAAATTAGACAAGCAATTTGCGAAATTTTTGGAAGTTTTTAAGAAACTTCAGATTAACATCCCGTTCGTAGAAGCCCTGAAGCAGATGCCTAGTTATGCAAAATTCATGAAAGGGATTTTTTCCAGGAAAAGGAAGTTGGAAGATTTCGAGACAGTGGCGTTAATAGAGGAGTGTAGTGCGGTGTTACAGCGAAAGTTGCCTCCAAAGTTGAAAGACCCAGGGAGTTTCACCATTCCATGCATAATTGGGAATATGGCGTTCAACAAATGTTTGTGTGATTTAGGGGCAAGTGTGAACCTTATGCCGTTATCAGTTTATACAGAATTGGGTTTTCCCGCTCCAAAGCCTATGAACATCTCATTGCAGTTAGCGGATTGGTCAGTTACGTACCCGAGAGGCATTGTTGAGGAAATATTAGTCAAGGTTGACAAGTTTATATTCCCCGCAGATTTCATTATTCTGGATTTTGAGGAGGATAAGAACATCCCGATTATCCTAGGGACACTCATCAATGTATAGAAAGGTGAACTTACTATGAGGGTCCAGGATCAAGAAATAAAATTTAACGTGTTCATGGCCATGAAATTCCCTACGGATGAAGAAGAATGTTTTAGGATGGATATCATTGACCAGATAATCAGTGAAGACATGAACAAGAGTTTGGTTAACGATCCATTGGAAACGACATTATTGGGGGATTACTTGCAGATGCTAGACTCCTTGCCACAAGTTAGCAGATTTAAAACACCATTTGAACCATTGCACACAGAGGAGAAAGCCACAACAATAATGAAACCATCATTGGAGGGGCCACCGACTCTTGAACTTAGCCACTCCCTAAACACCTCAGGTATGCGTATTTAGGCAATTCTACTTCTTTACCTGTTATTATTTCTACTGCACTTAACGAATTGCAGGAAGAGAAGTTACTGAGAGTGCTAAGGGACCACAAATCTGCTATAGGATGGACAATCGTAGATATCAAGGGAATCAGCCCATCCTTTTGTATGCACAAAATTCTGATAGAAGACGATGCAAAACTGACAATGGAACAACAAAGACGGCTCAACCTGATCATGAAAGAAGTAGTCAAGAAGGAAATACTGAAATGGTTGGATGCGGGTATCATTTACCCAATTTCCGACAGTAAGTGGGTTAGTCCGGTGAAATGTGTGCCGAAAAAGGGAGGAATGAATATGGTTCAGAATGAAGACAATGAGCTAATTCCAACAAAGACAGTGACTTGTTGGAGGGTTTGCATGGATTACAGGAAGTTTAATAAGGCGACCCGCAAAGATCACTTCCCATTGCCCTTTATCGATCAAATATTGGTCAGATTAATGGGACATGAATACTAATTCTTACTAGATGGATATTCGGGTTATAATCAGATCGTCATCGCTCCTGAAGATCAAGAGAAGACTACGTTTACATGCCCATATGACACATTTGCATTCAGGAGAATGTCGTTCGGTTTGTGTAATGCACCCGCTACCTTCTAGTGGTGTATGATGGCCATCTTCTCGGACATGGTGGAGAAAAATGTGGAAGTCTTCATGGATGACATCTCTGTTTATGGGGATGATTTTGATGCGTGCTTAGAGAATTTTGTAATGATGCTACAAAGATGCATAGACACAAATTTGGTCCTTAACTGGGAAAAGTGCCACTTTATGGTTGAAGAAGGTATAATTTGGGGCACAAAGTGTCGGCTCAAGGATTGGAGGTTGATAAAGCTAAGCTGGAAACAATTGAGAAATTGCCTCCACCGAGTTCAGTTAAGGGAATTAGAAGTTTTCTGGGAAATGCTGGGTTCTATAGGAGATTCATAAAGGACTTTTCTAAATTTGCAAAACCTTTGTGCAGTCTTTTAGAAAAGGATTCGGTTTTTAAATTTGATGAGGAGTGTAAAGTGGCATTCGAGCTATTGAAGAAGAATTTAACTACAGCTCCCGTGATCGTCCCACCAGATTGGAAAATGCCTTTAGAGCTAATGTGTGATGCAAGCGACTATGCAGTTAAGGCTATTTTGGGTCAACGCCGAGAGAAGGTATTTCATGCCATATATTATGCAAGTAAGACACTCACATAGACTCAATTGAACTACACAACTACGGAAAATGAATTACTTGCAGTGGTGTATGCGTTCGATAAATTCTGGACATACTTGATCGGGACTAAGGTGTTAGTTTATATGGATCACTCGGCCATTCAGTACTTGATTTCAAAAAAAGATGCTAAGCCAAACCTTATAAGATGAATTCTCCTTTTACAAGAGTTTGATTTAGAGATAAAGGATAGAAAGGGGACGGAGAACCAATTCGCCGATCATTTGTCTAGGCTGGAAAATCAGAATAAAAAGGAAGAGGATAAGTGTGTAATCAACTAGTCATTCCCAGATGAGCAAATGTTTGGGATAAATACAAAATTTACATGGTACACAGACTTCACGAATTATCTAGTGAGCAACATTCTTCCCCCTGATCTGACAAGACAACAGAAAAAGAAGTTTCTTCATTACGTCAAATGGTATATGTGGGATGAGCCTTACTTATTTAAACAGTGCATCGACAAGATGATCAGAAGATGTGTGCCCTACAGTGAAATGAAGAACATACTGCATGAGTGTCACTCATCTGCGTATGGGGACATTACGGTAGTGAAAGAATAGCGGAAAAAGTGCTTCAAGCCAGATTTTATTGGCCTACATTTTTCAATGACGCCCACCAATTTGTTAAAACATGTGATAGATGTCAAAGGGTGGGCAACATATCGAAAAGGAATGAGATTCCACTACAATTAATTCTAGAAGTTGAGATTTTCGATGTTTGGGGCATAGATTTCATGGGGCCATTCCCTTCATCACTTAACAATCAATAGATTTTGCTTGCAGTGGATTATGTCTAAAAATGGGTTGAAGCCGCAACACTCCCAACTAACGATGCCAAAGTGGTTCTCAAATTCTTGCAGAAGAACATTTTTACGAGATTTGGCACACCGAGAGCTATTATAAGTGATGAAGGTAGTCACTTCTGCAATAAATCATTTACAGCTCTATTGGCAAAGTATGGGGTCAACCATAAAGTAGCTACATCATATCATCCCCAAACTAGTGGGCAACCTAAGGTTTCGAACAGGGAAGTGAAGAAAATCTTGGAAAAGGTGGTGAACCCAAACACAAAGGATTGGTCTCTTAGATTGGACGATACACTATGGGCCTACCGAACTGCGTATAAAACATCGATCGACATGTCACCATATCAACTACTATATGGGAAAACCGTGTCACTTACCGGTCGAGTTACAGCAGAAGGCCTATTGGCCTATTCAGAAACTGAACTTCGATCAAGCAGCGGTAGGTGAAAAGAGAATACTTCAGCTAAATGAGCTCGACGAATTCTAACTGCAAGCCTACAAGAACTCAAAGTTGTAAAAGGAAAAGGTCAAGAGATGGCACAACAAGAAATTGATACAAAGAACGTTCGAGCCTGGGAAATTAGTCCTATTGTTCAACTCACGGGGCGTCACAGGTTGGTATGTGGACATTGATATGTGTGACATTTTTCGTTGGAGGTACAAATCATTGATATGTGTGACATTAATTGTTGGTCGTTTTACCGATCAATATATGCGTGCAAGTATACACAGTCAACAAGTAATAAAGAGTAAGTAAAGTATCGTTCCCACAGAGAATTAACTAATAAAGTTTACCAAGTACTAACCCATAACCATTTCAGTCTTATTTAAACGAATGATTTAATATAGTGATGAAAACTATAAAATTAAATAATACTAACTACCCCTAGAATGAAACTAGATAATGAAGACTCGAGATTACAATTTCCCCTATTGAATCATTTAAATTGACACACTTCCTGTTAAGCCAAATTAATTATAGTGGATTGTTAGTAGAGAACACAAAAGTGAAATATAGCCATCTCTCGATTTACCATACCCATATCACATGTAATCCACAATTGATAAAATACACATGAACACCCACATTATCTAAACCGCTATATGACTATGCAATTTACAAATAAATAGGATTTAAGCCCAAGCTCTCAATTGACTACGAGTGGTGCTTCGGTATATGTCTATCCTAAGCATGAATCATACATTCCATCACCATGTAGAACATACAAACACAAGCTATCAAGATCAGATCTAAACCCATACTTCATTTTTCAAGTTCATATGGATTATCACAATAATTGATGGCCAATCAACTAAGCAAATAAGCATGAATCTTAATAGACAATCTCATAACAATCAATAAGGCTAATAATGAAGTATGTCAAAATAAACTAAGCAAGAGATTCCATTGCAATCCCAAAATAGAGTTTAACTCATAGTTGAATTAGAATCCATGATCCACAATTGAATATAGATTGAAAGATACAAATAGAAGTAAAGAGATTTAGGGATTAAGAATAGCAAATCTGAGTTTCTTCTCTTGTTTCACTTCTAAACTTTTAAGGATCTTCAATTGCTTCAATCCCCAAATCTTAGCTATTCTAGGGTTCTAATCTATTCTAATCTAATAGGGAAATTAAAGAAAAGAAAAATGGCATATGTAATGTAGATTGATCCCCCAAGTGTGGAATCCCCTTTACATCATGAAAATACATCTCTTTATAAGCCCTCATTGAACCCCCCTCTAAGTTACGCTTCAATCGCACTATCTAGTGAAAAAGTCATCTTTGGCAGCTTCAATTTTTTTTTGACTTTTGTTTGATCTTGAATGCTTAAAGCAATTGGATTGAACCTGAGAGGAGAAATAATAAAACTATTATTAAGACTTACAACTATCAAACATCTACAAAATATGGAAAGTATGAAGACTTAAACATAGCTGAAGAAGTAAATGGAAATATAAATAAGAATTAAACAAGGAGGGAGAAAGATTGGATGGGGTGTCTCCCATCGAGTGCTCAGTTTATAGTCGTTCAGCCGGACTCTTTTATTGACACTATTATCCGATTCCTCTACGATAATCTAGGAAACCTCCATCCATTAGAATTGCAATGTGCATTGGGAGGTTCCCCTTCGTGAGAGTCTTCAAATTGAAGCCACCTAGCATATTTCCTGTACATGATGTCCCCAGTTCCATTGCATCGCCAGGTGCTTCTCCCGTTGTATCTGTGAATAGATTTTTACATTGAGGCATGAAAGATATAATGGGATTTTCTTCTTCTATTATCTCTTCCTCAGTCCACCATGGTTTGTAAGAGGCCTCATAATCGCAGAAATTCTTGCTTTGGATGTGACTACCAAGGGGACATGGGTGTGCAAAGTTCACTGAATTTTTTAACTCTAACTGAGAAGGCACTTGGTGTATAATACAAGTCAGCTCATGTTCTTCATTTTCCATACCCCAGTTGTCTCCTTAATGTCCACTCCTTTCAGTTCATTCAGTGGCATGTACACTTCTGGTTCTCCATCAATTTCATCGTCCATGTCATAGCACCAATTGTTTGGAGGACGATTGTTCAAGGCTTCGAACATTTGATCAATATGACTCTGAAGATTTTGAATTAACCTATCTTGCTCAATCATCTTCTCCTCAGTTGATGCTATAAATTTGAACCACAAATCCTCCAATCTTGAATTATGTTGTTCAGTTTCAAAATCCATGTATTGAGGACCATTCATCGAGGAGTTAATGAGTTGTTCCATCTGTCTATTAAGATTTTGGCTTGATAACTCCTAACTCATCATCATCTCTTCATGGTCTGCTATGCTTTTTGACATGAATTCCTTCAACCTTAAATTTTCTTCTTGTTGTATTAGAGGTGGATATGAGAAATTTGATGGATATGTTGGACCTAGAACGCAATATTGGTCTTGATAGTTACAATTCCATTCATAATATAGGTGATACCGCCAACCTTGATGATAATTGGGATAAACATAGTTGTTAAGGTAATCACCCCAAACTGTACTTGTCCAACACTGATGTTGCACTGATAACTCGGATGCTCGCCAGCACAATATTCACATGTAACTACTATCTCTCGAGTGCGTTGGGCTGCAAGAATATCCAACCTCTCCGAAAGTGTTGCAATTTGTGCTGACAATGTAGAAAATGCATTGAGTCCTTCAGTTCTTGTGTCCCTTGGTTGAATCATATTTGCACAAGGCCATTAATAAGCAAAGTCACCCATGGTACCTGAAAAGAGAGAAATATAAGAAGATAATTAAAACAAAAAATGTTTAAATTAAGACCAATTTGATTAAAATTAATGTTGGCAAAAATTTATTAAGCTAATTCTCCGGCAACGGCGCCAAAAACTTATTGGTCGTTTTACCGATCAATATATGCGTGCAAGTATACACGGTCAACAATTAATAAAAAGTAAGTAAATTATCGTTCCCACGAAGAATTAACTAATAAAGTTTATCAAGCACTAACCCATAACCATTTTAGTCTTATATAAACGAATGATTTAATATAGTGATGAAAACTATAAAATTAAATAATACTAACTACCCATAGAATGAAACTAGATAATGAAGACTCGAGATTACAATTTCCCCTATTGAATCATTTAAATCGACACACATCCTGTTAAGCCAAATTAATTATAGTGGATTGTTAGTCGAGAACACAAAAGTGAAATATAGCCATCTCTAGATGTACCATACCCATATCACATGTAATCCACAATTGATAAAATACACATGAACACCCACATTATCTTAACCGCTATATGTCTGTGCAACTTACAAATAAATAGGATTTAAGCCCAAGCTCTCAATTGACTACGAGTGGTGCTTCAGTATATGTCTATCCTAAGCATGAATCATACATTCCATCACCATGTAGAACATACAAACATAAGCTATCAAGATCATATCTAAACCCATACTTCGTTTTTCAAGTTCATATGGATTATCACAATAATTGATGGCCAATCAACTAAGATGTCAAGCACTTTGCAACGCATTCTGACATGTCAAGCACTTATGCTCGGCCTTGACTCTCTAACATGTCAAGCACTTTGCAACACATTCTGCAACGTCTCTTTTCATATTTGGCCACCAAAAATGTAACCGCAAATCTTGATACATTTTTCGTACTTCCTGGATGAATCGACTATCTCGAGTTAGGAGCTTCGGTCAAAATTTCTTCTTTAATCTCTGGTACAACTGGAACCCATATTCGTCCTTCAAATCTCAGCATTCCATCGGTATCAATCTTGTATTTCACCTCTTTTCCCTCAACCACACTTTCTCTAATTTTTCTGCATTCCTCATCCTGTTGTTGAGCGTTCTTCACTTTGTCCACCAAAGTTGGACTGGCTTCCATCTGGTAACATCTTTCATTGGATTCTCTTGGAAATTTGATTTCCAACTCTAACCTTGACGTTGCTGTAATAAGCTCCTCCTTATCAGTTAACAACATCAACTTTTCCCTGCCTTTCCTACTCAAGGCATCTGCAACCACGTTTGCTTTGCCTGGATGATAAAAGATCTCACAATCATAATCTTTTATCAGTTCCATCCATCTTCTTTGACGCATGTTCAGGTCCTTCTGTGTGAAAATATACTTCAGACTTTTATGGTCTGTGTAGATCTCACATTTCTCTC
The DNA here is from genome assembly GCA_020205605.1 of Panax ginseng. Lineage (NCBI taxonomy): Eukaryota > Viridiplantae > Streptophyta > Magnoliopsida > Apiales > Araliaceae > Panax > Panax ginseng. The sequence continues at coordinate 54,835 of JAINUU010000070.1, forward strand.
CGTAGAGATAGTGTCTCCATATCTTCAGAGCAAACACAACCGCCGCCAACTCTAAATCATGGGTCGGATACCCTTTTTCATAGTCTTTCAATTGTCTTGATGCATACGCGATGACTTTACCGTTTTGCATAAGGACACACCCTAATCCCTTGTGTGAAGCATCACTATACACCACAAAATTTCCTGTATTATCTGGTAACGACAACACAGGTGCCATACATAGATTCTTTTTCAATTCTTGAAAACTTTCTTCACACTTCTCCGTCCAAACAAATTTTACAGATTTCCTCGTTAAATTTGTTAGCAGAGTGGCAATCTTGGAGAAATCTGGATAAACCAAATCGTAATACCACCGCTAATCCTAAGAAACTTCTCACTTCTAATGGAGTTCTCGGTTGTTCCCAATTTATCATGACTTCAACCTTTGATGGATCCACTGAAATTCCATCCTTGTCAATTACGTGCCCAAGAAATTGTACACGTTCCAACCAAAATTCACATTTAGAGAATTTTGCATACAACTTTTCTTTTCTTAGCGTTTCCAGCATCAGACGTAAGTGTTCCACATGTTCCTCTTGAGTTTTAGAGTACACCATAATATCGTCGATAAACACCACCACAAACTTTTCCAAAAATGGTTTAAACACCCTGTTCATCAAATCCATGAAAGCTGCAGGGGCGTTTGTCAAACCAAAAGACATCACCAAAAATTCGTAATGTCCATACCAAGTTCGGAATGCCGTCTTCGGTACATCCTCCTTTCTTACCTTCAGTTGATGGTACCCACTTCTCAAATCTATTTTTGAGAAATATCTAGCACCCTTCAATTGATCAAACAAGTCATCTATTCTCGACAATGGATACTTGTTCTTAATAGTGACTTTGTTTAACTCTCTATAATCAATGCAAAGACGCATTGATCCATCCTTCTTCTTCTGAATAACACCGGTGCTCTCCACGGTGACACACACGGCATTTGAATATATTTCTTGTCCAATGACTCCCGTAGTTGTACCATCAGTTCTTTCATCTCCACCGAGCCATTCTCAGACGGGCTTTTCGATATAGGAGCGGTTCTCGCGCTTAAGTCGATCATGAACTCGATTTCTCGTCAGTCGGCGGAAGTCCCGGAAAATCCTCCGGAAACAAGTCCACAAATTCCCTAACCCTTTGGTATTTCTCCGATTTCGCACCCTTCTTCTGAGTATCGACTAAGTAAGCTAAATAACCCACACAGCCCTGACTCAACAACTTTTTGGCCTGCATAATCGTCAGACATCTCATTTGTCTAGGTGATTTGCTACCATTAAATACTACCTTTGGATTGAGTCATAAGGTTTTACATTTCTTTTGGCAGTCAATTATCGCTCCATAATTGAACAACCAATCCATTCCCAAAATAACGTCAAACTCTCCTAGCCTGATCGGAATCAAATCTACCATCAAAATATTTCCCTTAATGTTGATCCTACAGTTCTTGTATACAAACCTAACAGGAACTACTTCCTTATTCGCAATTTCTATGTTTAAAGGGAAATTCAATTCTTCACTAGGCAATCCTAATCTCATAGCAAATTCATCAGATATAAATGAGCAAGTAGCACCCGAATCAAATAATACATAAGCATCAATATCATTGATCGGAATAATACCTGACACCACATCCTTTGATTGCACAGCATCTTGCATAGTCATGTTGAAGGTTCTGGCTATGGGCTTATTTGTTGTTGTTGGTCCCGCAATAGCCAACACACCTCCACTAGCATTTCCCTTGCTCCCATTTGTCTCACCAGATCTCTTCTTAGGGCATTTACGAGCAAAGTGATCCTTAGATCCACATGTGAAGCACACATTCTTCTTAGCTTGAGTGTAATTTGGGGCGATGTGACCCTCTTGGCCACAATTAAAGCATACTCATTTCCCCAGCAGACACACTCCCTTACAATGTCCTATTAAGATATTGTAAAGCCTTACGACGCTCTTCTTCCATCACTCGGAACATGGTTCAACGGTCCAGTATGAACGAGGGTAGCGTCTCGAACTGAATTGGATAACCCATGACCCGGTCTTGAGCTCGATTGATCGCGGTGTTGAACACATTATCCATTTCTTCCATCTTCCTTCTCTTTCCTTGTGCGTCTCCCTCTGCTATTTCGGCTTGTTGGTAAGCTTCACGGTACGCGTCTTCGGCTCTTGCCCTTTTTACAGATTCCTCTCTCAACTTACTCTTCAACTCTGTAACCTCTGCTCTCATTTGATCGTTCTCTTCTTTAGTGTGAACCAGCTTTTCTTCAACATTGTTCAGTCGTTCTTCTCGATCCTAAATCTCGTCATCCTTCTATGCCAATGAAGTCTGTTGTTCAGCTAATATCTCTTGTAATTCCTCAATAGTACCTTGAAGTTCCATGTTGCGGTCATGCACCTCATCGTATATACGGCCAGCTATCGAGTTAAGTGGAATCCTTTCCTCCTCGTCCTCTTTATCCGTCTGCGGCAGTTCCACGGCATCTTCCTCATCTGTTTCTACATCATCATCATCATCATCCTCGACCACTACGAGTAATGGAGCTGACTCTCGTGGAAGCACTTGTTCCCAAACCACTTGAATATCACGAGATTCCTCCTCTCTAGGCATCTAAGGTCCTTCCTCCCTAGCCTGACTGGATTCTCCGACATTAGTCATCCTGACAACAAGATTTTTAAGTTTTTTAATTACTAATCATTACTACTCGACTCTCACGAGCACATAAGTTGTAAACACATAAGCACATAAGTTTTTTATTACTTTCTCCTTGAAACTCGATAAGAGTTCATTACTATATTTTCGAAGGTTACTTCCTAAGGCTTTTCCCCCACCTAAGGTTCATAACCTAAGGCTTTTATACCAACCTGTGACATCCCCAAATCCAGGTACTTCATTCCCACAGGATCTGGTGTTCACTTAATCAAACATTCATATCTAACTACCCAATCACAATAAAACTGGATAAATAAAACCTTTCTCATTAAAGGGTTACATAATAAAAACTCTCAGGTTATCTAACCTTTAATTACAATCATTCAAATGCGGAAATTAAATAAACTTCATTAAAACCAAGTCTAAGATCATCATAATAAAAATCTAACATCTCAATCAAAGTAAAATTACAAGTCTTCATCACTTGCACATTTTTCCCTTTCCTTTGTTAGACGAAGGTTCATCTACCTTCTCTTCTTTAGCTACAATGAGTTTTAAAATATGCAAGAGTGAGCAAAACAATTGCTCACTGGATACAATATGAAATCAACAGGAGTATAGTAATAATAACTGCCAATAATAGGCTCATAAACAATGAATAGTACTCTATCATCTATAATCAGAAACTGAAATCCAAAATGTGGAATAAATATAAGCGAGCGTCATAATACCATGAACTATGTCCCACGATTGCGAGCAATTTTCAACTCCAACTTGCTTGATCAAATATAAGACTATAACGACTCCTCGTACTTAGGGGGATCAACCATTCGTACCATGTATTGTGCACAAACATTTAACGATACGCGTAAGTTAACCCCTAATCATAACATTAGGGTTGTTCATCTCAGTATTTAGAGTACAAGTCCGCACCAAAGGAAATTTGGTTTAGATAAGCTTTCAGGGTAATTTAGAATTCAACGAACATCAACTAAGGATTGGTTGAATGAAACCAAGAACATTTCACTATAGAATAATCGTGATTGAATCAATCATAGTAAACTAAAGTCATGCTTGAACAAAACTAAGCCAAGGTTAATTAGAATTGAATACTAAGCATGCATAACAATTTGATCGATAAAAATGTTCAACATTAGAATATATAAGTTTGCATGCTAAACAACAAGTTAAATACAAGAATAACTTGCTCAAGAATAACTTACATCATTATATCATAATCGAATTGAAAACCATAATTAGTTCAACAAGATAAAGGATTAGAAAAACTTGCTCAAAGAAAATTTAAGCGATTGCACAATTCTAAAAGTAGAGTTAAAGAACTTGCATTACTATATTAGGAACAATAATTGATTCCAATTACAAAAGTAGAGTTAGAGAACTTGCCTTGCTCGTAGGCTAAACCAAATTAATACGAATCACAATATCCTATAAACATATGTCATCACGACATAATTAGTCATTACCATCTTACAAACATAACTAAGTACGTTCATCATTTAAAATTGGATTTTTAATCACATAATCAAGTTATAACACAAGTTAATTGTTAATAACATACTTATTCATAGTATAGAAATACTAAAATCAACATTTTACAGACCTACTATCATCACATAACAATTCCTTAAAATTTCAAGTACAAAATCAACAACATCGAGACCATTACGCTAACTTTCGCGTCATGCGCCATACGATTTACACTATGGATGGATCGTTGCTTGGCGTATGCGCATGGCGTTATGTGCTTGAGAGATCAAGGCTACAAGGCCCATTGCGGTGTGAGCATTGAACATATGGCATCACAAAAATATATGAAGTCGCTGTGCCACATTGCCGAGATTCTGAACCTCGTGACGAGAAAACAACGATGCTGATGAAAAAGCCAATTTTGGCCTACAAGCTCGTTTCTAACAGACTAATTAGCACATAAATCATAAAGAGACTTCATGTAAACATATTTCAAAAACTCTAAACATGATTCTACCCATACAACCACATAAACAACAAAATTAACACACCTAAATTCACTATTTTTTGGCTAAAACTCACTTTTTTGATATTTCAATGAAAATCAACACTGTAACTTTTGTTTTTCAACCAAAACCACTAATTCAAAGTGTCTTTATCAATGATTATACATACTCTAACAAATTAAACGATCAATTTATCAACTAAACCACTAATTCACCCTCAATTTCTACTTTAAGCTAAACAATAAATTTTCATAAAAACTCTCTGTAAAAATATTTTCTTCACAAACATATACATAACAATAATTCTTTGATTATAACCCATGAAAATAGTTTTAACATCACTATTATGACATATAAAGCCACATAACAACAAAAATTTATGCTTACACAAATATTCTACAGAGAATTTGGGAAGATAAAACTAAACTTTTAAGAACTAAAAGGAATAGGAGAATACCTTGAAGAAGATGGTGATATGGCTAATCTTTTCTACTCTCAAGCCTCATTCTCCAATCTCTAGCCTTCTTTTCTCTCTTCTTTCTTCTTTTCTTCTTCTTCTCTAAGTTTTCTTTCTTCTCTCTAACCTCTCTCCTCTAACATACGTCTTAACCAAATAACGTATATAGATATTATATATATTAATTATATAATATAATTATAAACATAACTGATATCAGTTATGTGAATTTTAAAATCAAAAGCCATAAGGCTTGTTTGGTTAACCACTAACAAAATAACCCATTAATCTTTAGGCCTTGTTTGGAAAAACACAATTAGAATAAAGACTCAAGCAATATGCCTTGTTTGGCAAAACTAAATTAAACTCCCTTAATTTATTTTAGTAACTCCCTTATAACAAGGTTATTTGTCACACATTAACTTGATTAAATTAATTCTAAAAACAATTTATTAAATCACTTTAACACATAAATCAATATCACAAAATTATAATTTTCTACACAATTATAACTTTATTTAATCAACTAACACATCCTTTTTAATTACAAATTCCAATAAAAAGAATAGTAATTCAATTAATCAAAACTTTATAACTTAATAATTAAATTAAATTAGCAAATAATATTTAATTTCCTTAATTATTTATTTAACAAATAATTAACCACATCAAATCAAATTTGAACAATTATTTATTCAACAACAAACACATCCATTAAATACATAAATAATTCAATAAATTATTTATTATAACAATAAAAATTCTGGAATGTTACAAATAAAATGTATCAGTGTGATAAAATGTACATGGATTATAAGTATGTTAGATTTCCATATTACATCTACTACCTTGAAACATCAATTACTAAAATTGTAGTTATAACTAATGTATGGTTGATATAACAAGAATATGGTTTGTGCATAAGTATAGTCTAAGTGTTGCTAGAATGCTGAGCATTTGAATTGTCCCAAATTGAGTGTCCCATTTACTCCTTCCTCAGTCACGAGAATCACATAAAGGCTATGGCCTATTTTATTTTCTTTCTTCCAAGCTTTCTAGCTGATGATTATGGTAGGGAGTGGTGGTTATGATGAGTTTCAACCACCATCTAATAACTCCTTGTTAACCTTCATGCAATCCTTCAATCCATGGGTTTGATTCAATGGAAAATTGCTATGTCTATGTAAGAATTCTTCTATAAATAGCAGACATGTTTATCAGTTGGTGTTACTTGAAGTGTCTGATATTTGTTAAGTAAGAGTTGAAAGCATACAAGTTATCTAAAAGCTTATGAGTTCAATTGAAGCAAATTCCTTTCACAATTCAGAGGTATAATCTGATCCTTTGTTGCCATTTTCAATTTCTGTTAAACAGAGTTTGTGAGTATTAAAATTTAAATTCTTGAATTCATGGAATTAGATATTAATGAGGTTGGGTATGGGTTATATAGTTGTTATATGACCATATAAATGTATTTCAACTATAATAGAAATGTTTATAATCAATTTCGTGAGTAATTTCTGTGTTTGGGCTAAACAGTTTGTCGAGGGTTTCTTGTTCTGGCTCGAACCAGTGCACTGGCTGGTATGCCATAATAACACTAAGCTTGTGCAATTTTTGATTCATCTGGTCGATTTTGAGTTCTATTTTTGCAATCTGCCAAGCGTTATTCACTCATTCTGTCATATACTAGCATGAAAGCATATGTAAGGGGTATATATAGCTATATGATCCTAATGTGAGCATGTTAGACTAGCTTAGAATGATTAAAGAAAGTGTGTAGCTTAAAATGGATTTAGGAACTTAGAAACGAACTTAATATGTATGTATGCCATGTATGTATACTGACTTTGAAAACATGTTAGTATGACTTAGAAATGCATGAATAAACCTTTAGCTTGTGTTTATATGATTAGCAAGGAAGCATGAACATGTTGAACCAATTAGTATACTTTATGAATAAAAATACGACCTTTGAATGTGAATATTGTCAAGATACCTTGAAGATTAGAATCTTATAATTGTTATCATGTTTGATGTTACTCTTAGACTCACTTATGTAGTATAACCATAGATATACCATGCTTGTGTAACACATTTCAAGAAAAGCATAAACGAAGCATATTTTCAACCAAAACGGTGCTAGTTTCACATATGTGTTATGAATACTCACAAGCATGCCTAATATAAGTTTTCTAACTATCTTGTATGTTTAGAGAGCAAGCATGATAGACTTTGTGGTTTTATGACCTTGAATGGCCTTAACTTGTTGAAATGTTTAATTTAGAAATATATTATAAAAGGGAATCTAGATTTACTTGAGAAGCATGAAAAGACCTTTAACATGACAAATATATCATGTATGATTGTTTTGGGCAAGCAGAATGAGAAATCACAAAGGCGGTGAGTCTTGGCATAGCCGGAAGGGCGACACGATTCTTGGCGGTCCTAAACTTAACCATGTACGCATTACCGCTTGATCTAGAATCTGAGATGGTGAGATCTGATTTTTGGCAGTTAGTTTATATGGTGTCTATACTGCTAGATGAGATTTAAAACCTACTGATACATGTCTATTACTAATTCTTAGATGATATATTGGTGTTTTCCTTGTAAAAGGGAAGTCCATGGGTAATGAGATCTTAACCTTGCGCGTTATAAATTGTTAGATACTTGGTTAATGATAAGCATATAAGTTGATTTTATATTGCATATGTGCATACTTGAATCGTGTCAAACTTGATTAAGGAATGTGATAGCTAATGAGCATCTTGTACTTATAATATGCTATACTAGGATTCGAAAGTGTTGATTTATTAACGTGGATAAACTACGCTCGTGTCAAGTATCTGAACCCTACCTTACATTGTGCAAGTATTCTAACTCTTGCATTACTTTATTTGACGAATACTGTAAGCTTATCTCTTTGAATACAAGTTATACTATTTTCTCGTTCAAATGAGCTAGTATGTTTAAACCCTTGTGAAAGCTATTATTCATGTTGAACTTGGTATTGTGCTTCAATTTTGTGAAAGAGTTGGTTCCATTTGATTCGGCTAGACTATATGCATATTTATAAAAACTGTCCAAACCAATTGATTGGTGCGGAAATCTTGAAATTTGAGTTGGACAACCCTTATGGTAAAGGGAGTGTATCTCATTGGAAACCCCAACACATGATTGGATATTATTGTGGTGTTATGCATAACTTAAAGTATTATAGACTGATCATCTATAGTACTTGATATTTTTGGGTTATCAATTTAATATTGGTAATTCTAGTAGATGTTCAATAGTTCTTAGTGACTGCTCAGTATAAATTTGTTATCCAGTTGGATACATTGATAGTCTTTGAATTCATATATATCTGTTGATATATATATTGAATTATCGTTCCTATTCCAATAATTGTTGATATTCCTTATCCATGATGTTATTCTGAAACTTTGAACTATCATAGAGATGACACTTCAATATTTCAAAACTTATGATATTATATGTTACACCCTTGTTGTATATTACTTGCTGGGCAATTTCTGCTCATCCTTGCTTTTAAAAATCTTTCAGTTAAGGCGGAATAGGGAAGTGTATCCGGGCAGGACAAGGGCAAGGGCAAGGCTACCGACTAACTTGTCCCTTTTATGTTTAAGATGATTATGTTGTATTAAGACTGTTTTCAGACTATGTTTAAGCTTAGTAGGTTTGTGTAATAAGTCTTTAGTCGATATTATTATGTAATCTATTAAGTACTGTAGGTTGCGAGACTTGGGGGAATAATTATAATAAATCATTATATATTATTCTAAATTAGATTTTTCGTTGTGAATGTGTAATTTTAGTTATTATGGTAATGCCATGAGAACGTGATGAACCGAATTCGAGTGACCAAGTGGAGGTAAGAATTTGGGGGCGACACAAAGCCGCTATTTTAAAAATTTTCAAAAATTTTATCTTCTTGTGTGTGGATGTCGCATTTACATTTGAATGAATGTGCACTAATGCTTTATTTTTTGCACTTAGTGCTTTGCTATGACACCCCCAAATCCGAGTACTTTATTTCCACAGGACTTCGTGCTCGCTATCCAAAAACAATTACATCTAACTACCCATAATAAAGGATAAAGACATAACTTAAATAACTTAAACAATAGTTTTCCCCATTAAAGGGTTACATCAACTTAAAACAATCCCAGGTAATCTAACCTTAAACTATTACATAAGTCTGCGGAATACATCACAAAATAACATAAGTTTTATAACATAAATTCAAATAAGTCTTCATCACTTGGACATCTTGCCCTTTCCTTTGCTAGAAGACAGCTCATTGACTTTCTCAACCTTAGTTGCAGTGTTAATTGCAAGAGTGAGCAACCAATTGCTCACTAATATAAAGAATGAGAAAAATATCAACAGAAGGGTAAGCAATGAATACTGAATAATAGAAAACTTGTTCTACGAATCAAGAATAGAAAACAATATCAAGTTTTATATCTGAGGGTCTTAAGACCATGAACTATGTCCCCGATAATTAGGTATTTTTACCTCAACTTTAACAGTCATTTGGACTATACAGACCCTTCCTTACGTACTTAGGGGGGTCAGCTCATTGTACTATGTATTGTGCACAAACATCTAAATGCTAATGCGTACATAATCCCCTATATTAGGGTTTCTCATCTCAGTTTGACTTTAGGATTTCCGCACTAAAGAAAGTTTAGTTTGGAACTAGCTTATCAATGGTTCTAGAATTTTAGAACACTCATCAATTATAGATTCGTCCAATCAATAAAAGTTACTTTGCTATTCGAAGGTTCAACACAATAATATAGGATTGAACAACGATACTTACGTCAAAGATTGAATAATGACAATATACAATTGAGTAAGCATGGTATATTCAGAGTGTCACATACAAAAGAGCTAGGAAATCTCATTTGGAACAATGAATTTAAACAGTTTATTCTTTAAATAGAAAAGAACAAGAGTTAGGAATGTGAAGCTCGCTCGATGTAAAGGATTAGAATACAAGGGCTTGTATACTTATAAACAAGATGGAATCATTAACTTGCTCAACTTAAATATAAGGTTTAGGAACTTACAATAATGACAAATGAGGGTTAGAGAACTTATTTGACAATAAAAGGTAAATATAGTTTAGAAACTTGCATCCATTATTAAGAGAATGAAGTTAGGAAACTTGCCTCGTGCATAAGCTACAAAATTATAATAAACGTTCGCCAATTTCCCTATATATATAATTGAAATCGCAATACCCATTAGTTATACTATCATTAAATTTATAGGTTCATTTCACCATCTAAGTCATAACCTTTAACTTAAGGTCTAACCACATTGGTTAGCCACACAACATGAATTTGAAAACTCACTATTATATAACCTAAAACTTTAGCATTCAATTATCCTAACTACTTTTTGCAAACATCGAATTGAAATCATTATATAACTTATTAAGTAATTAATTAAAATCTTTTATTATATCTTATGATATGATTTAACATCTTATCATGCATACTAAACTATGTTAGGTCATTATATTTTAGACTGCAATTAATCAAAACATCTCTCTACTTTCGAGCTACACGGTAGCATTTTTATACGCTCTCAAACCTTAGTACCGGTAGATCTGCTCTAAAGACGTAGATAAAAAAGCTGCAGTGACATCAACCTCATTACACACTAACACTCCAATTTCCCAATTTCTACAGAAATTCACATACCTAAAAACTAGAATTTTGTTAACAACAACACCAAGCATGCATTTCATGCTTCTACCAATATAAACATTACATAAAATCAACTTTTAAGGATTAAAAATCATGTTTTTTACAAATTTCTTCATATTTCAATACTTTTAGCGAATTCAACTGCGTTGTTTTCGTTTCTTGATATACTAACACAATTCGCAACCAATTTATAGATTATAACAAGGATTAAACATAAAACTTTGGACTCAATTAAGCCATTTCATATATATATATATAACACTATTATTGAAATCTTCTTTTTCAAACCAATTTCAATGAATTTGATCACTAACATAAGATTATAGATGATAACTAACAGGTTTAACAAGATTATACATACATATAATCAATATCTTAAACAACATTTCAACAAAAATCCCACTTTCAGAGAATATAATTTATAAAAATACAAGTTAGAATTAGGAGTAGATTATACCTGTAATCCTTGTTTTATAAAACCAAAGATAACAACAATCCTTTCCAAAAACTCTTCTTTTCCAACTCTTAATTCTCTATAATTCTCTCTAGCTCCTCTTCTCTAGTCTCTGTTCTTAGGTTTTTTGGAAAATATGTAATATAACAAAACTAAGCACTTAATAAATTGATAAACGTGGGTTATCAGTTTTTCAAGCCAAAAGACTCAGTTGTTATATTAACCAAAAGCCACAAGGCTTTGTTTGGTTTGAACAAAACTCACCCCTTCTAATTTATTTGTATATTACTTATATTATATAATTCCATTTGTCACACATTTTTATTTAACTAATTTTAAGAACTTCTGATGACAATTATAAATTTCCATTATAATTATATTTATGCTTAACAAATTATTACATATCTAATTAAATTAAACTAGAACATCAATTTATTTAATTTTAATTATTTTCTTAAATAGTAAACAATTTATTTAATTTAATTATTTTATTTAATTAAATCTTTAAATAATAAAATTATCATTCGTTACTTTAGTTAACATACACAATTAACTAAATTATTATACCATAATTTCATCCATTATTTATTTATCTCAATAAATAAATTAATTAAAATATTTATTTAATTCAATAAATATTTAAAATTAATTACAAAATTCTAGTTTGTTACATCCTTCCCTCCCTAAAAGGATTCTTTCCCCAGAATCATGACTCAATAAATTTATTCGTTACACTCTTCCCTCCTTAACAAGATCCTGTCCCCAGAATCGCTGTACAAGATTAAGCAAATAACTGAGGAATAATTTTTCATCATAACATCTTCAAGTTCCCACGTAGCTTCTTCAGCGTTGTGGTTTCTCCAGATTACCTTAACAGAAGGTATCACTTTGTTTATAAGAACCTACTCTTTCCTATAAACTATTTGGACTAAAATTTCTTCATAAGACAGGTCTTTTTCAAACTATAACGGTTCATATTCTATAACATGCTTATAATAAGGCTTATATCATCTTAATACCGAAACATAGAAACTATTATGAATATGTTCTAATTCCGGAGTTAGAGTTACCTTATATGCCACTTCAACAACTCGTCGTAGCACTTCAAAAGGTCCTATAAACCTAGGGCTTAGTTTTCCTTTTTACCAAACCGAATTTTCCCTTTCAAGGAGACAATTTTAAGAAAACAAAACTACCGACATCAATTCTCGATTTTGTCGATTGTTAATCGACTTATAATTCTTCTACATATCCTGTGCAGCTATCAATCTTGCCCGAATCACCTTGATGACCTCAATAGTTTTTTGTACTAATTCTGGACCTAGCAACTGACGTTCTCCAACTTCGTCCCAACATACTGGATTTTTGCATTTCCTGCCATACAACGCTTCGTAAGGCAGCATGCCAATACTTGCGTGATAACTATTATTATAGTAAAATTCAACTAATGGTAGATGGTCATCCCACTTCCCTTTAAAATCCTACAGTGTCTGGATGGTCCTCTAACTTTTTCCGTTGGTTTGAGGATGATACATTGTGCTCATTATCAACTGCGTTCCCAAGCATTCATGTAGTCGTTTCCAGAAATTTGATGTGAAACGTGGATCTCTATCTCATACAATGGACACCAGGACATCGTATCTTGAAATAATTTCCTTTACGTACAGTTTTGCCAACCGTTCTAGGTTAAATCTAATCTTGATTGGCAAAAGTGTGCCAACTTCGTCAATCGATAGAAAATCACTTGATTGCATTGTAACCTTCTTTGAGTCGTTGGAAGACCTACCACAAAATCCATTGTGATATGCTCTCATTTCTATTTTGGTATTTCTAGCGGTTGCAACAATCCGCTTGGCCTTTGATGTTCAACTTTAACTTTCTGACACGTTAAGCATTATGCCACACATTTAGCTACATCCTTTTTCATATTCGTCCATCAAAAATAACGTCTGAGATCCTGGTACATTTTTGTACTTCCAAGGTGAATAGAATATCGTGAGTTATGAGCTTTACTCGTAATTTCCTCCTTGATCTACGGTATGGCCGACACCCAAATTATCCCTTGAATCGAGTAATCCTACGAATCAACTTTAAACTTATTTTCTTCACCATTAGACACTTTTCTCCTTATCTTTTCATAGTTTTCATCCTGAAGTTGTGTGTTCTTTACTTTATCCACCAAAATTAAACTGCTCCCTATTTGGAATAAATTTTCATCTGATTCTATTGGATGTTTAATTTCCAACTCTAACTTGGCCATTTCTTCTACAAGTTCTTCTTGAGCATTCAACAACATTAATTTCTTCCATCCCTTTCTACTTAAAACATCAGCAATATCATTTACCTTTTCGGGATCGTAGAAAATCTCGCAGTCAGTCTTTAATCAACTCCAACCATCTTCTTTGTCGCATATCCAAATCTTTCTGTGTAAAGATATACTTCAGACTTTTATAGTCTGTATATATCTCACACCTTTCTCCATAAAGATAATGTCCCCAAATCTTTAGGGCAAATACCACAGCAGCCAACTCTAAGTCATGAGTCAGATACCCTTTCTCGTAATCTTTCAATTCACGTGATACATATACAATAACTCTGCCATTCTGCATAAGCACACATCCTAGTCCTTTATGTGATGTGTCACTATATACCACTAAATTCCCTGTATCATCAGGCAATGATAACATAGGTGCTAAACTAAATCTTTTCTTTAATTCTCGAAAACTTTCCTCACACTTCTCTGTCCAAACAAACTTAACTGCTTTCCTAGTTAAATTCGTCAACGGAGTTGTGATCTTGAATAAAATACCTATAGTAACCTGCCAATCCCAAGAAACTTCTTACTTCCAACGGTGTCTTAGGCTGCTCCCAGTTTATTACCGCTTCAACTTTCGATGGATCTACCGAGTTTTTGTCCCTGTCAATAACGTGCCCAAGAAATTGCACACGTTCTAACTAAAACTCACATTTCTAGAATTTAGCATACAACTTCTCTCTTCTCAATGTCTCTAATATCATCCTTAAATGTTCCACATGTTCCTCCTTGGTCTTAGAATACACCAATATATCATCAATAAACACCACCACAAATTTATCTAAAAATGGTTTAAAGACCTTGTTTATCAAATCCATAAACGCTATTTTTGGTACATCCTCTGGCCTCACCTTCAGCTGATGATAACCATTCCTCAAATCTATCTTTGAGAAATATCTCACTCCCTTCAATTGATCGAACAAGTCATCGATTCTTGCTAACGGATATTTATTTTTAATCGTGACCTTATTCAATTCTCGGTAATCAATGCAGAGCCGCATTGATCCATCTTTCTTCTTAACAAACAACACCGGTGCTCCCCATGGTGATACGCTTAGCTGGATATACCTATTGTCCAGTAATTCTTGCAACTGTACCATCAACTCTTTCATCTCTACTAGGGCCATTCTATATGTGGCTTTATATATCGGGGCCGTTCCTGGCACTAAATCAATCACTAACTCGATTTCTCGATCTAGTGGAAGTCCAAGTAAATCGTCAAAAAATACAACTGCAAAATCTCTAATGACTGGTATCTCTTCTAACTTCGCATTCTTCTTCTGTGTATCGACAATGTAGGTTATGTATTCTACACATCCTTGTCTTAGTAACATCTTGGCTTGCATCACCATCAGACAACTTGCTTGTCGAGGCGACTTGCTGCCATAAAATACCACCTTTAACGGAGTCATAAGGTTATCACATTTCTTTTGGCAATCAATTACTTCCCCATAATTGAATAACCAATCCATTCCCAATATAATATCGAATTCCCAAAGTGTAATTGGTATCAAATCTACCATCATCTCGTGACCCTTTATAACCACTCTACAGTTTTTATATATAAATCTAACATAGATCACTTCCCTATTCACAATCTCTATGCTTAAAGGAAAATCTAATTCTTCTTGAGGCAAATCTAAGTTCTGAGCAAATTCATCAGATATAAATGAACAAGTAGCACCCATATCAAATAGCACATAAGCATTAATACCATTAATCAGAATGATACCTAACACCACAACCTTTGACTACACAGCATCTTGCACGGTCATATTAAAAGTTACAGCGATGGGTCGGTTTGATTATCGCCCAATGACGGTTTAAACCGCATACCTTTGTTGTTTCCTTTTCCTCCATTTTCACTTCCCGCTGTCTTTTTAGGGCAATCATGAGCCATATGATCCTTCGACCCGTAGGTGAAACATGCTCCCTTCTTTCGACTAAAATAGTTTTGTGCAATGTGACCCTCCTGGCCACAATTAAAACACTCATTTCCTTTCAAACACAGACTAGTGTAGTTCTTCCCACAAGTAGTACAAGCTTCAAACTTATTCTTTTGCTAACTTCCTTGTTGTCCTCCCGCACTCAAATTCTCACTCCACTTCCTCTTCTGGTTGTTACCTCCACTATTGCTTCCACCCACGTTGTTCTTATACTCATTCTTTTTCTTCTTTTGTTCTTGATTATATTTGGTTAAAGCGTCGCTTCCACCTTCCACGATAATTGCCTTTTCCAATACTGCCGCAAACATGTTTAACTGGAACATTGAAACCTTGCTATATATCCAGAGCTTCAACCCTTGTTCAAACCTTCTCGCCTTACGCTCATTGGTATTAACTTGCTAAGTAGCAAACCTTGCTAGCTCATTAAACTTTGCAGCATACTCCGACATAGTTATGGTGCCTTGCTTTAGCTCCAAAAATTGAACTTCCAACTGGTTTCGAGAAATAGCCAAAAAGTACATCTCGAAAAACATATATTTAAACATATCCCATACTATTGTTCCCTATCCCCCACAAACCTTATTTGTCTGCCACCAATAGCTAGCTTTAGACTTCAACATAAATGTTTCGAAAGCGGTCTTCTGATCCTCGTTGACTCTAGCAACGTCGAACACCTTCTCCATTTCCATGATCCAGGTTTGGGCTTCAACTAGATTTATAGACCTTTGAAACTCCAGCTGTCCAACCGGTTTGAAGTCCTTTAAAGTCATGACTTGAGCTTGCTGCTGATTTGCAAGTGCTCTCGTTAACAAAGTCACCAATTGTTGAATCGGGTTAGCATTGGCCTCGTTATTATTGTTAGTAGACCCCTCAGGAGGTGGTTGTTGACGTGGTTGTCTTCTTGTAGGAGGCATTTTCTGTTAAAATATACGCTTATTAGTTCACTATTGAATTCCTTGAATATTTAACGTTTAACTTAAACATTCTAAGATTAAATCTTAATACACAACATTCCAATAAACTTTGATATTTTTATTCATTCAAAACTTTTCATAACATAGTAAGGATAGCAATCTCTGCTATAAACATCATCTTTCCTTAACTTGGCAAGTTTCAGGATTACATACTCATCTTAACCCTTTATTTATCTCAAATTAAGGGATTTACAATTTATTTAATCACATCCTTAATCATATATTGTTATTATTATTCTTCATATCTTGGCATATTAAGACGTCGAGAAGCTTCTCTACGTTTTTCCTCCATAATACGATTGGACGTCATACGATGCATCATGTACCACGACAAGTCTTCAAATTGAGGTGGGTAAGAAAAGACTCAATCCTGGGCCCTATCAATCGCAGAATGAAAGGAACAATCCATTTCATTCATCTTAGCCTTCTTCGTTTGAACCTTGGCTTTATCAAGATCTGCACGCTGAGTAGCCTTCATCCAGGCGTCTTCTTCTCTTGCACGCTTAGACGACTCCTCCTTCAAGTCATCTTTCAGCTTTTCCACTTCAGTCTTCATCTTCTCATTCTAAGCCAATAGCTCCTCTTGATGTCCCTCTATGTGAACTAGATTCCACTCTATGTTCCCAAGTCGTGAGTCAAGTTCTGGAATCTTGACATCTTTCTGCTCTATAGTAGGCTGACGCATTTTAGCTGACTCTTTCAGCTCCTCAATCTTATCTTGTAATTCTATGTTTCGGTCATAAAGCTCATCATACATCTAAGCTTATATGGAGTTTGGCGGAAACTCCACATGATCTCTTTTCCTCATCCTCCACCTCTATCTCCTCAGAGTTCTCCTCCTCAGGATCAGACAAGTGCTCATCCTCCTGTTCTTCCTCAGCGACCAACAGAGAAGGCTCCCTCTGAATAAACTTCTCTCGAATAACATGGACGTCTCGGGGCACCTCATCTCTAGGTACCTGAGGTATCTCTTCCCTTGCTTGACCGAATTCTTCAACGTTAGACATCCTGACAACAAAATACATTTAAGTTTTATTTATTACGTGACACTCTTCGATACTCGTGAGCACATAAGTTATTAAAACATAGAACATAAAGTCTTTTATTGTTTATCTTTAATGAATTTCCTCAATTCATTCTTTAGAATTCGGTAAGAGTTTATCACCACTATGTTTTTTGTCTCCTTAAAGGTTACTTCCTAAGGTTTTCCCCACCTAAGGTTCATAACCTAAAGCTTTCATATCAACCTGTGACATCCCTAAATCCGGGTACTTCATTCCCATAGGACTTGGTGCTCACTATCCAAAAACAATTACATCTAACTACCCATAATAAATGATAAAGACATAACTTAAATAACTTAAACAATAGTCTTCCCCATTAAAGGGTTACATCAACTTAAAACAATCCCAGGTAATCTAACCTTAAACTATTACATAAGTCTATGGAATACATTACAAAATAACATAAGTTTTATAACATAAATTCATTTAAGTAAATTCAAATAAGTCTTCATCACTTCGACATCTTGCCCTTTCCTTTGCTAAAAGACATCTCATCGACTTTTTCTCAACCTTAGCTGCAGTGTTAATTGCAAGAGTGAGCAAACAATTACTCACTAATATAAAGAAAAATAATAGCATCAACATAAGGGTCAACAATTAATAATGAATAATAGAGAACTTCTTCTACGAATCAAGAATAGAAAACAAGCTCAAGTTTTATATCTGAGGGTCTTAAGACCATGAACTATGTCCCCGGTAATTAGGTATTTTTACCTCAACCTTAACAGTCGTTTAGACTATACAGACCATTCCTTACGTACTTAGGGGGATCAGCCCATTGTACCATGTATTGTGCACAAACATCTAAATGCTAACGCGTACATAATCCCCTATATTAGGGTTGTTCATCTCAGTTTGACTTTAGGATTTCCGCACTAAAGAAAGTTTAGTTTGGAACTAGCTTATCAGTGGTTCTAGAATTTTTAGAACACTAATCAATTATAGATTAATTCAATCAATAAAAGTTTGTTTTCTATTCGAAGGTTCAACACAATAATATAGGATTGAACAACGATACTTAAGTCAAAGATTGAATAATGACAATATACAATTGAGTAAACATGGTATATTTAGAGTGTTATATACAAAAGAGCCAGGAAATCTCATTTGGAACAATGAATTTAAATAATTTATGTTTTAAATAGCAAAGAACAAAAGTTAGGAATGTGAAGCTCGCTCGATGTAAAGGGTTAGAATACAAGGGCTTGCATTCTTATAAACAAGATGGAATCAATAACTTGCTCAATTTAAATATAAGGTTTAGGAACTTGCAATAATGAAAAATGAGGGTTAGAGAACTATTTGACAACGAAAGGTAAATATAGTTATGAAACTTGCATCCATTATTAAGAGAATGAAGTTAGGAAACTTGCATCGTGCATAAGCTACACAAGTATAATAAACGTTCGCCAATTACCCTACATATACCATTGAAATCGCAATACCGATTATTATACTATCATTAAATTTATAGGTTGAATCCGCCATCTACGTCATAACCTTTAACTTAAGGTCTAACCACATTGGTTAGCCACTCAACATGAATTTGAAAACTCACTATTATATAACGTAAAGCTTTAGCATTCAATTCTCCTTTCTACTTTTTACAAACATCGAATTTGAATCATTATATATCTTATTAAGTAATTAATTAAAATCTTCATATCTGATATTACAATACATTGCAATCTATTATTATATCATATGATATGATTTAACATCTTATCATGCATACAAAACTAGGCTAGGTCATCATATTTTAGACTGCAATTAATCAAAACATACTGTCTCTGCGAGTGGAGTGCGGAACAAGCTGTTGCCCCAATCCTTTGCACCGGTAGCAATTTACTTATTTGGCACTGCGACCTCCTAAAGCCAATGGTGCAATTGCGCCATTACGTAGACAAAACCTGCATCAACTTTAGCCATATTACAAACAAACACTCCAATTTCCCAATTTTATTGAAATTCACATACCCAAAATCTAGAATGCAATACATAAAATCAACTTTCTTCATGATTCTACCAATATAAATATTACATAAAATCAACTTTTAAGGATCAAAAATCATGTTTTTTACAAATTTCTTCGTATTTCAATACTTTTAGCAAATTAAACCACCAAATCTTTGTTTCTTAACCAAATTACACCATTTCAATTGCGTTGTTTTCGTTTCTTGATATACTAACACAATTCATAACCAATTTATAGATTATAATGAGGATTAAACATAAAATTTTGGACTCAATTTAAGCCATTTCATATATATATATATATATATATATATATATATATATATATATATATATATATCTAATTGTTATTGAAATCTTCTTCTTCAAACCAATTTCCATGAATTTGATCACTAACATAAGATTATAGATGACAACTAACAGGTTTAACAAGATTATGCATACATATAATCAATATCTTAAACAACATTTCAACAAAAATCCCACTTTCAGAGAATAGAATTTATAAAAATACAAGTTAGAATTAGGAGTAGATTATACCTATAATCCTTGTTTTATATAACCAAAGATAACAACAATCCTTTCCAAAAACTCTTCTTTTCCAACTCTTAATTCTCTATAATTCTCTCTAGCTCCTCTTCTCTAGTCTCTGTTCTTAGGTTTTTTGGAAAATATGTAATATAACAAAACTAAGCACTTAATAAATTGATAAACGTGGGTTATCAGTTTTTTTAAGCCAAAAGACTCAGTTGTTATATTAACCAAAAGCCACAAGGCTTTGTTTGGTTTGAACAAAACTCACCCCTTCTAATTTATTTGTATATTACTTATATTATATAATTCCATTTGTCACACATTTTTATTTAACTAATTTTAAGAACTTACAATGACAATTATAAATTTCCATTATAATTATATTTATGCTTAACAAATTATTACATATCTAATTAAATTAAACTAGAACATCAATTTATTTAATTTTAATTATTTTCTTAAATAGTAAACAATTTATTTAATTTAATTATTTTATTTAATTAAATCTTTAAATAATAAAATTATCATTCGTTACTTTAGTTAACATACACAATTAACTAAATTATTATACCATAATTTCATCCATTATTTATTTATCTCAATAAATAAATTAATTAAAATATTTATTTAATTGATAAATATTTAAAATTAATTACAAAAATTCTAGTTTGTTACATCATTCCCTCCCTAAAAGGATTCTTTCCCCGGAATCATGACTCAATAAATTTATTCGTTACATTCTTCCCTCCTTAACAAGATTCTGTCCCCAGAATCGCTGTACAAGATTAAGCAAATAACTGAGGATAATTTTTCATCATAACATCTTCAAGTTCCCACGTAACTTCTTCAGCGTTGTGGTTTCTCCAGATTACCTTAACAGAAGGTATCACTTTGTTTATAAGAACCTACTCTTTCCTATAAACTATTTGGACTAAAATTTCTTCATAAGACAGGTCTTTTTCAAACTATAACGGTTCATATTCTATAACATGCTTATAATAAGGCTTATATCATCTTAATACCGAAACATAGAAAATATTATGAATATGTTCTAATTTCGGAGTTAGAGTTACCTCATATGCCACTTCAACAACTCGTCGTAGCACTTCAAAAGGTCCTATAAACCTAGGGCTTAGTTTTCCCTTTTTACCAAACCGAATTTTCCCTTTCCAAGGAGACAATTTTAAGAAAACAAAACTACCGACATCGAATTCTCGATTTTGTCGGTGTTAATCGACATAATTCTTCTACATATCCTGTGCAGCTATCAATCTTGCCCGAATCACCTTGATGACCTCAATAGTTTTTTGTACTAATTCTGGACCTAGCAACTGACGTTCTCCAACTTCGTCCCAACATACTGGATTTTTGCATTTCCTGCCATACAACGCTTCGTAAGGCAGCATGCCAATACTTGCGTGATAACTATTATTATAGTAAAATTCAACTAATGGTAGATGGTCATCCCAATTCCCTTTAAAATCCTACAGTGTCTGGATGGTCCTCTAACTTTGTCCGTCGGTTTGAGGATGATACATTGTGCTCATTATCAACTGCGTTCCCAAGCATTCATGTAGTCGTTTTCAGAAATTTGATGTGAAACGTGGATCTCTATCTCATACAATGGACACCGGGACATCGTATCTTGAAATAATTTCCTTTACGTACAGTTTTGCCAACCGTTCTAGGTTAAATCTAATCTTGATTGGCAAAAGTGTGCCAACTTCGTCAATCGATAGAAAATCACCCAGATTGCATTGTAACCTTGCTGAGTCGTTGGAAGACCTACCACAAAATCCATTGTGATATGCTCTCATTTCTATTTTGGTATTTCTAACGGTTGCAACAATCCGCTTGGCCTTTGATGTTCAACTTTAACTTTCTGACACGTTAAGCATTTTGCCACACATTTAGCTACATCCTTTTTCATATTCGTCCATCAAAAATAACGTCTGAGATCCTGGTACATTTTTGTACTTCCAAGGTGAATAGAATATCGTGAGTTATGAGCTTTACTCAGAATTTCCTCCTTGATCTCTGGTATGGCCGACACCCAAATTATCCCTTCGAATCAGAG
Source organism: Panax ginseng (assembly GCA_020205605.1). Classification (NCBI taxonomy): domain Eukaryota; kingdom Viridiplantae; phylum Streptophyta; class Magnoliopsida; order Apiales; family Araliaceae; genus Panax; species Panax ginseng. Next base: position 77,044 of record JAINUU010000070.1, read on the forward strand.
TAATCCTTCTGAATCAACTTTAAACTTATTTTCTTCACCATTAGACACTTTTCTCCTTATCTTTTCATAGTTTTCATCCTGAAGTTGTGTGTTCTTTACTTTATCCACCAAAATTAAACTGCTCCCTATTTGGAATAAATTTTCATCTGATTCTATTGGATGTTTAATTTCCAACTCTAACTTGGCCATTTCTTCTACAAGTTCTTCTTGAGCATTCAACAACATTAATTTCTTCCATCCCTTTCTACTTAAAACATCAGCAATATCATTTACCTTTTCGGGATCGTAGAAAATCTCGCAGTCAGTCTTTAATCAACTCCAACCATCTTCTTTTGTCGCATATCCAAATCTTTCTGTGTAAAGATATACTTCAGACTTTTATAGTATGTATATATCTCACACCTTTCTCCATAAAGATAATGTCCCCAAATCTTTAGGGCAAATACCACAGCAGCCAACTCTAAGTCATGAGTCAGATACCCTTTCTCGTAATCTTTCAATTCACGTGATACATATACAATAACTCTGCCATTCTGCATAAGCACACATCCTAGTCCTTTATGTGATGTGTCACTATATACCACTAAATTCCCTGTATCATCAGGCAATGATAACATAAGTGCTAAACTAAATCTTTTCTTTAATTCTCGAAAACTTTCCTCACACTTCTCTGTCCAAACAAACTTAACTGCTTTCCTAGTTAAATTAAATCAAGCGGAGTTGTGATCTTGAATAAAATACCTATAGTAACTTTTGCCAATCCCAAGAAACTTCTTACTTCCAACGGTGTCTTAGGCTGCTCCCAGTTTATTACCGCTTCAACTTTCGATGGATCTACCGAGTTTTTGTCCCTGTCAATAACGTGCCCAAGAAATTGCATACGTTCTAACTAAAACTCACATTTCTAGAATTTAGCATACAACTTCTCTCTTCTCAATGTCTCTAATATCATCCTTAAATGTTCCACATGTTCCTCCTTGGTCTTAGAATACACCAATATATCATCAATAAACACCACCACAAATTTATCTAAAAATGGTTTAAAGACCTTGTTTATCAAATCCATAAACGCTATTTTTGGTACATCCTCTGGCCTCACCTTCAGCTGATGATAACCATTCCTCAAATCTATCTTTGAGAAATATCTCACTCCCTTCAATTGATCGAACAAGTCATCGATTCTTGCTAACGGATATTTATTTTTAATCGTGACCTTATTCAATTCTCGGTAATCAATGCAGAGCCGCATTGATCCATCTTTCTTCTTAACAAACAACATCGGTGCTCCCCATGGTGATACGCTTAGCTGGATATACCTATTGTCCAGTAATTCTTGCAACTGTACCATCAACTCTTTCATCTCTACTAGGGCCATTCTATATGTGGCTTTATATATCGGGGCCGTTCCTGGCACTAAATCAATCACTAACTCGATTTCTCGATCTAGTGGAAGTCCAAGTAAATCGTCAAAAAATACAACTGCAAAATCTCTAATGACTAGTATCTCTTCTAACTTCGCATTCTTCTTCTGTGAGATACTATGCAGCAATTACCGTAGCAATAATTAAACAAAACTGAGTGACTTCTCACGTAAACATCAATAATCAATACCATGTGCTACTATGCAACCACGCGTATTACTGTACTTTTATCAACGGCTATTTCAACAGTTAACTGTAAAACTTTTGCCGTTATTTTCATAAAAAGATATTTCTTTCATTTTCTAACTCCGATAATAGTTCCATTGTGGGGTCCACCAATGATTGTGTCGTCGTACGAATATTCCCTGTTAAAACGAATATTCCCCGAGAAATTGAATATTTTATAACAACTTGCTTACTTTGCAAAACTTATAAATATTACCCACAACTATAACATTATATCAAATCTACACCCTAATATTCAAATATATATTTCGAGAAAAATTAATCTTTATTTATGAAAGTTGGGGTCTTACACTAATTTCACGAGGCTCGGGAAAGGCACCACCCAGATTAGCTCCAGTTGCAAGATAAGATTAAATTCCCATGGAGTAAATTGTGATGATCTGGGAACATTCATGCCAAAAAGCCGCGAGAGTAACCTAAGATAGGTCAGCCTCTGATAAACCAAACGCAGAGGGAAGTCTCTTCATACCTTCTCATTTCAATTACTTGTAGTTTTAATTACTTGTAATTTCATTTACATGTTAATCTCAAAGTAATGAAAAATATAAAGGAATCTGTGAACATGCATTCCTTTTTTATATCAAAACCTGTCATGTTATCCTGTCATTAAAATTACTAACATTCGTTTTGTTGGATAATACTCCTAAAAAAAGGACACATTACATGGCATGTAACATTTCCACGTTTCCCTAAACTAAACTACATAAGACTTTTTATAGAGAAACAATTGGTCCGGTTACCCGTTTAAAGTCCAAGAAGGCAATAAGCTTACAGCCAAACATGGCTACATCTGGCCAGCCTAATCTTACTCCTGTCTCTCGCGAGGAGTTCGAAGGATTAAGCAATCAAATAACAGACTTGGTTGTTCTACTCAAAGAACTACACAAGTCCACTCAGGGTCCACAAATACTCATCTACATAAAACCCTCTGCACATGGAGGAATCCAGGGTTCGGACAAAGAAGTTCCAGCACCTGAATCTCAGACTGATAAAAACAACAGAACTTCTGAAATAACCCATCTTAAAGAAGAGCAAGACACCAGTGATATTCGAAAAAAGGTTCTACAAATGGAAGAGACCATTCGGTCCATCAAAGGGATTGGGACATATGGAAGTCTTTCATATTCAGACCTTTGTATCTTCCCCGGTGTTCATTATCCTAAAAATTTGAAGACTCCCGATTTTGAGAAATATAATGGATTGGGATATTCTTATACCCACATAAAGGTGTTCATTAGACAGCTCGGATCTTATGCCGAGAATGAAAAGCTCATAATGTAGCTATTTTAGAAAAGGCTAACTGGAGAAGCCAGAGCATGGTACACTAGATTGGATAACTAAAAAATTCATAGTTGGGAGGAGTTAGCCCATGTTTTCCTCAGTTAATATAGCTTCTAAACTCAAATGGCTCCAGACCGGTATCAAATTACCAAGTTCAAGAAACAAGTTGATGAGTCTTTCAGAGAGTATGCCCAAAGATGGAGGCGTCTGGATGCTCAAGTTATTTCGTCTATAACATAGTCTGAAATGGTGATGACTTTCATAGACATTCAAAAAGCTCCAGAGGGTCCTGGCTGGAATAGGCAAGCCATTCTCTGAAATGATTAAGCACGGTGAAATGGCTTAAATTAGATTGAAATCAGGGAAGATTCAAGACCTCGCCACATTAAAAGCCGTAGTTGAGCATATCAAATCTGGAAGTTATATGAACAACCCCGGAGGGTCCATAAAACGAAAGAAGAGGATGTTTCCTTGATACTACAAGGACAAAAAAGAAATCAAAACTTGCCTATTTAGAGGAGAAATTATTCTCGTTTTCAAGCATAGTCTTCAAACCATCCATTTCCAAAGAGTGAAGAAGTCAGACGTACAAGAGTGTTCACACCCTTAAGGGACTAACTCAAAAACATTCTCAAACTTCTGACTACTCAGAAGAAAATTACTCATCTCCTTCCACTAGCCAACCCGAGTGGAAAGGGTTTCAATGCAAGCAAAAAGTGTGTTTACCATACTGGAGCTCTAGGCCATGACACTCAGGATTGTTGGGCCCTTAAGCATGAGATCCAAGACTTAATTGACAATGGTGAGATCGTGGTGACCAAGCCCGACCAACCCCATGTTAAAGACAACCCTCTCCCTCAACACAAGGAAGAGGAGGTTAACATGATCAACAGAGGCAATGGAGAGACCTCCAAGTACCTCAAATATGTGGGATGATCATCCCAAATCAGCAAGGATAATTCTAACAGATGAGATTATTCATAATTCCAGTTCATGATGGAACAAGAGTTAAAGTCTCTTGGTGAACAAGACAATCAATTGGCAGAACTGGTGATTCATTAACAACAAGTCACACGTTAATTATTCAGTCAGGAGCATGCTAGCCTCCTTTCTCTTATTACAAGTACTCCACCACTTACTCAAGAAAGTGAAATAATGGAGGAAAGGTTTTCCAGAAAAGAAAAAGCTAAAGCCCGTCGGGACTTCGCGAATAAAAGGGAATTCACCTATTTAGGCTAACCAATGGAAGAGATATTGCAGATGTTGATTAATGAGGGAAAAATCATAGCACTGCTACCTCCAGTCAACCCACACTCAAAACGGTTTGATGCTAATGGATTATGTCAATACCACTCCCACTCTCGCGGTCATAACACTGAGGAATGTTGGGAACTCCGTCATCTTATTCAAAATATGATTGGCAGTGGTAACCTGGAAATGGCAGATAACGACGTTGTATAATCTGAGAATGGGGACACATTTCCTCCAGGATAGAAGGGAGTCATAGCAGTTATATCATCTGAAGGAGATTTGGCTGCCATAACACTTACAATTAAACAAATTCAGCTCAAAGGTGTTGAAAACCCTTTGAAAGTGGCTGAACCAAAGCCAGTCATATTGACATTCATGCCATAGTATCCTGTTGTCAGCCTCAAGAAAGTGCCATGGAACTATGGAGAGGTTGAAGGATCTACATCCAATACAACTGCTGCAGTGTCTAAAGAAAACCCACTGTATCTTCCTCAACGGGTGATGAATCCTATCATCAAGTCGAAGGGGAAAGTTCCCATGGAGAAGATTGAAGAATTCCTCCGTACTATGGGACCCAATTAAGCCAAGGTGGTTCTAAGATTGAAAGAAGCTCCATAATAGATCTCTATTCTGGACTTGGTTTTCTGTTCAAAGGATCACCGAAAGGTCTTACTGAAAGTATTAGAAGAAGCTAACTTGCCAAAAACCGTGGATGTTGAAAAGTTCCATCATCTGGTAGATCACATCTTCAACAATAATATATCCTTTACCGATGATGACATAACTCCCGAAGGGATGAGTTACTGCAAACCATTGTACATAGCGGTTATGTCTTTCGAATATGTGGATGGAGGAGTGCTAATAGATGGGGGATCATCCGTAAACATCTTCCCCAATGATACATTGGAGAAAATGAACATCAATCTCAATAGGATTCAAAGTAGCCATATAATCTTCAAATATTTTGATGGATCTCGGGGAAATGCTGTCGAAGAGATTGAATTGCCCGTGGAAATTAGTCTGCATACATTCTATATATCCTTCAAAGTGCTTAAGATCACTACAGGATACAACTTACTGTTAGGAAGACCTTGGATTCATATGGCAGGAGCCATCCCATCCACTCTTCATCAGCAACTCAAGTATATCATCAACAATAGTCTGGTCACTGTTAGTGCTAAGCCAAAATGTCATGTTCAAGGTGATATACCACTCATCAGTTTCAATAAAGAAGTTGAGCCTATCAGCTTCCAGGCCCTTGAGGTGAGCAACACTCACTATCATCCCATTGGGGCGCCGCCTCTAAAACCTAGAGTTTCTGCCAAGGTAATGTCAACAAGTCAAGAGATGATATCCTTGGGTTTTTAACCTGGACAAGGGTTAGGAAAGGATCACCAGGGAATCAAATACCCAATTCAAGTTCCCAGCCAAACAAGGATAGACAGATTAGGCTACTCTTTTGGATCCAGTAACAGGAACCCTCACAAGCATAAATCGGTTCCTTCATGTACGAGGCGGTTGCCTAAACCTACAAGTGATAATCTTGTACGGCCTTTAATAAAGGTTCTTTCCCCTGCGGTAGCTATGCTATTTCCTAAGCTGATACCGGTTAAAAGAAAGGAAGTCCTGATTCCAGACCCAAAGGTAGAGGAAAGGAATCAAAGGTGTAAATAAGATATTAAGAGGCAATTATCAAAGATGTACTTCCTGGAACATACCGAGGGTATGAACAAGGATATCTTATATGACAACTATCCAGACATCATGGTCATCATTCAAGAGAAGGAGGACGATAACAACCCCATCATCATAGTTGTCCACTAGGACTTGACCGTTGGCAGTTCGAGCTGCACTCCTTGCATTTGTCGACAAGGGTAAAAATGGCAGAAGTTCCCTCTGCCCTATAGATAACAATAACTGCTTACTTATGTTGTACAATATTAGTAGTTGTTTTTGTCATTTCATGCTAACACTTTGTATGATTAAACATTTTCATATATTAAGTAAAAGCATTTTTTTTCAAAACTCTAAAGTTAGATGTGCCTACACTTGCTGATGAGGTGTCTATTCTTCACAAGGACTGCAACTTTGATGTTAAGTTGGACTCTGACTTGATGGAGATTGAACAAGAGGACTATAAGATACCTCAGGATATCAAAGAATGGGTCAAAGACAAACCCAAGCCAAATCTTGATCAAAACCACCTCTTTTAACCTTGGAACCTCAAAAAACCCAAAACAAATCCAGATTGGTACGGACCTTACTCCAAACCAAAGGAATGACATAGTTACTCTATTGATCCAATCCCAGGATATGTTTGTATGGTCTCATGAAGACATGGTCAGTTTGTCAACTGGCATCATCATTCATCGCCTTCCCATTAAAGAGGGATTCAAGCCAGTCAGGTAGAAACTCAGGCGATTAAAATCTGAGTGGAGTTTGAAAGTTAAAGAAGAAATTATGAATCAATTTCAAGATGGCATCATCATGGTATCAATATACCCTGAGTAGCTATCCAACATAGTCCTCATGCCAAAACCTGGAGGGAAGGTGCGAGTTTATGTGGATTACAAGGATCTGAACAAAGCTTGTCTCAAAGATAGCTTTCCCGTACCATTCATCCATATACTCATTAACAATACAGCTCAGTATGACATGTACTCCTTTGCTGACTGCTTTATGGTGTACCATCAAATCATGGTTGCTGAAGAGGATTGTGAGAAAACCGCATTCATCACTCCTTGGGTTACCTTTTGCTACAGACGGTTGTCGTTCAGCCTCATCAATGCTGGAGCTACCTATCAGTGAGCCATGATTGCTCTTTTCCATGATCTAATGCACAAAGAGATAGAAATCTATGTGGATGACATCATTATCAAGTCCCGAAGGGAGGAAGACCACCTAGATCATTTCAAAAAGCTTTTCAACCGGTTGCATAAGTATAACTTAAAGTTGAACCCAGCTAAATGTTCATTTGGCGTTAAATCAAGCAAATTGCTAGGATTCCTAGTAAGCCACAAAGGCATTGAGCTGGATCCTACAAAAATCCAGGCCATCACAGAAATGCCCATACCACAGATAGAGCATGAAATACGGGGATTTTTGGGAAGAATCAACTTCATCAGCTGATTCATCTCCCAACTCATAGTAACCTATGAACCCATCTTCAAGTTACTAAGGAAGAACTCATCCATGAAATAGAATGATGAGTGTCAGAAAGCCTTCCTTCACATCAAAGAGCAGCTAATCAAAGCTCCTATTTTGGTACTCCGATGGATGGTGTTCCCCTATTTATGTACTTCTCAATCAATGAAAATGTCATGGTCTGCATGCTGGGACAAAAAGATGATAGAGGCCAAGAAACAACTATCTATTACCTCAACAAAAGATTCAGTAGCAGTGAACACAAGTACACCGTGATTGAGAAAACTTATTGTGCTTTAGCATGGGCTTCCATGAGGTTACATCATCACCTCCATGGCCACACAACCCATCTCATATCCCGCTTGGATCCTCTTAAATACGTGTTCAACAAACCCATGTTGAATTGTCGACTGTCCAAATGGTAGTTGATCCTACATTTACTTGACTCAAAAGTCTATTACAGGTCAAGGAATTGTGGATCAACTGGCCTCCGCACCTGCAGGAGATTTCAAACCCTTGGAAACATTCTTTCCCAATGAAGGGGTAATGAAAATTCAACAACACCATCAGGACAATACACACAAAAATGTGAAAGATATATTTTAATGGAGTTGTAAACATGGAAGGTTCTAGAGCTAGAACAGTTCTGGTATCCATTTCGGGGGAGCAGTATCCCATTGCTATCAAATTGCAGTTTTCCAGCACCAACAACATAGCTGATTATGAAGGTTGTATCATGGGGGTTAAAACTAGCCCAATCCATAGGCATTAGATGGTTAATTGTCTTTAGAGATTCTGAATTGGTAATCAGACAAACAACTGGGATTTATCACACCAAAGAGCTATATTTGATGCCTTACCATCGACAAGTTATCCAGATGGCTTTAGAGTTGGAAGAAATATCATTCCTCCACATTCCTCAGAATATGAATGACTTTACGGATGCACTAGCAACTTTGGCCTCCTCGATCGACATACTTGATAAGGAAGATGTGCAAATATCACATTTTCCCTGTAAAAGGCTCCAGCATATAGGAACTACATTGGAGAAGTATCGGATGAGCTGCCTCCCATCCAACACCCTTGGTATCAGGATATCAAGGAGTATCTACGAGATGGACCTACACCCACTGAGGTGAGTCAAGCTGAAAGAAAGTGGATCCATAGAATGGCCATGAAATTCTACCTGAGCGGAGATGCACTCTACAAAAGAGATGCATGATTATGCCTTCTCAGATGTCTAAACAAAGTTCATGCTTAGAGGCTCATGAACGAAATAGATGGTGGAGTATGCGGCCCACACAAGAGCGGCCCTCTACTTGTCAAGAAAATCCTAAGAACAAGGCATTTTTAGCTTTCTCTCAAGGCTGACTATGATGATCACGTCAAGAGATGTTATTAATGCCAAATTCATTGGAATGCTATCCACGCCCCTCCAAGGGAGCTCCGCAATATGAGTTCACTATGGCCCTTCTCAATGTGGGGAATGGACGTGATCGGGCCCATTTAGCCTAATGCCAATGATAGTAATCGATTTATCTTCACCATGATCGACTACTTCACCAAGTGGTTAGAAGCAGCCTCCTCCCCCAAGGTTACTTAAGAAGTTATCATTGGTTTTATCAGAAACAATGTCATTTGTCGGTATGGACAACCAGAGGTGATTGTATCAGACAATGCTAAAAACCTCAACAATCAAATGATGGAGGAGTTATGCAGTAAATTCCACATCAAACATCTCAACTATGTCATCTATCGTCCAAAGATTAATGGTTCTGTTGTAGCCGCTAATAAGAATATCAAAAAGATCATGCAAAAGATGTCCGTCAATCACAAAGGATGTTCTGACTTGTTGCCTCTGACTCTTTTAGAATATAGAACGTCAATGCGCGCTTCCACTGGGGCAAACCCTACTCATTAACCTATGGCATGGAGGCAGTGCTCCCCATAGAAGTGGAAATGGAATCCCTCAGAGTGTTGATAGATGCTTAGCTGGATGAAGACCAATGGTTACAAGGTTGGTACCACCAATTATCTCAAATAGATGACAGGTGGACCTCACTCATCTTCCATGGTCAGTTATACCAACAGAGGATTTCTAGATACTATAACAGAAAAGTCCGATTACGGCAGTTCAAAGAACATGACTTGGTATTGAAGATTGTTCTTGATAACCAAGATCAATCTAAAGGAAAATTCACCCCCAAACTGGGAAGGCCCATTTGTTGTCAAGGATGTATTGACAGGACGAGCCCTCAGATTACAAGAGATGGATGGCGATGAATTTTCACATCTTATTAACTCGGGCACCGTGAAATGGTACTATGTCTGAAGTTACCTACAAACCAGTAACCTGGTTTTGGATCACCAAATCCCTTGTCAATTCCGGTTTTCAAAACATTTCACACCTTCAGTTTGTCCCACTCGGGATAAACCTTTCACACCCTTCAGTTTGTCCCAACAGGGATCAAACATTTCACACCCTTCAGTTTGTCCCACCAGGGATCAAACATTTCATACCTTCAGTTTGTCCCACCAGGGATTAAATATTTCACACCTTCAGTTTGTCCCACTCGGAATCAAATGTTTCATAACTTCAATTTGTCCCACTAGGGATAAAACTTTTCACATCTGCAGTCTGTCCCATCAGGGGGGAACTACGCAGACCTGATCTCCCCAATACACGGGAGTACGTAGGCAGCCATTTTTATGGTCTGGTCTAACTACATAAAAAACATAAAAACATCTCTACACCATTTTCACCACTTACAACTTTAAACCTTTTCACGCTTGGTTTGAACTACGCAGACTTGATCTCCCCCTTCTCAATGGGAGTTTGTGGGCAACTATTCATGGTGCGATCTAACCCCTTACCAAAATATAAAAACTTATCAAATGGTACTGGAATCATCTTTCAAACCACACATCATCGACTTAGACCAAAGGGATGGAATTACGTATCCCCACAAAAATGGGAGAATCAGCGACCATCTAAGCTGTTGTTGAATCCTCAAAGAGAAACACCAATCCATAAGAGATGGAACTACCTGGGCTCCCCAATACAAAAGAGTACCGGTGACCATCTATGGGGCGGTCAACCTCAAAGAGGAAAACCATAATCCTCTCATAACAACATACAAAAACCAGTCCCAAGACACCAAAGGGTAGGGGAATACACAGATTAATGATCCATTCTGAAAGATTCTGAGACATCTCAATGTCCATCCATCAAGGGAGATTTTAGAATACATCAATATCACAAGCCCTAGAGAAATAAGCAACTATCAAGCAAGTAACAAGGCATAACTCAAAAGGTAACTGAATCAAAATATATTTCCTTGCCATCTAATACTGTTTGATATATATAATGTGTACTGTACATGACAAAAATAGCTAAGCTAGTCTATGCAGGAAAATCCAAGCTGATCTACAAACCCGTAGATAAGCATGCTATCAAATCTAACATGGCTTCCCTCTCAGAAGAAGGGGGTGACTCTGTGAGCTCCTGCCCAAGGGTATCTACACAAGCTAAGAGATTCATAGCCATCTGCATGGTGACACTATTCTCATCAATAAACGTGCTCATCTCTACAATGATATCAATAGTATGGGACCTCAATGTAGTACTATATGCAATAGAGGCATCTCGGGCAGATATAGCACCATCCCGCTCAATAACAACTGCATCTCTAGATGATCTAACCTCATCCCGCTCAGCAATAACGGTGTCTCCATAAGCTAAAGCATCATCTTTGGCAACTAGAGTGGCATCTCTACCAGAAAGAGCTGTCAACATCAAGGCTCTAGCCTGATCTCTCTCAAATGTCAACAAATACAGACTCTACTCTAAATACTCTGAGAATATTGGATCGTAGTAGCAGAAAATTGGGAGAATCAATTAGAGCTGATGTCAGCCATTCAAACAATTCATCCTCAGTGGGAGAATCAATGTCCTCCATGGGCTCCCCAATGTCAGAATCAACACCCAACTTTATGGATACAACCCTAACTGACGTCATCTCTGCCTCCAACCATACAGAATACTCTATAGAATGGCCTGGATGTCTAGTAGTAAAATTAGCTGTCTCACGCTGGGCCCAACAGGCATAAACCTTGGACAAATCCTCTGCTGATAAAATTTGAGATGACATACGCTGATCCAATGCCCCGTTGAAGGGATGAACATCCTAAAATTGGTTAAACTTTTACATCATAGCCTGTGGATGATAAGTGGTCACGCACCTCAACCCAGCCAAAGGGAGATAATCCATTCCAAATGCATGAGTGATGAAGCTGTAGGGGGGAACTAAGCCCTGAATATAACATAATATTAAATGGATCCTTGATCCTTGCTAAGAAAATTGACCAAGAAGCAGTGTTTGTACACTCCGCCGGCTGAAATGAGTAAGACATGGCTATCTCATGGGAAAAGCAATACCCATGGCGTCAGAATGTGCTAATTGGTCTTAAGTGTGTCATAAACCACACGTACAATAAGACCAAACTTCCTAAAAATATTCCTGCAGGATGGGTGTGGAAATACGTGGCCGACCTCAAGGTCTCTGCCATAATCATTTGTAAAATGGTATGTCCGTCTCGAAGAGCCCGCACTACCATAACCACACTAATGTCTAAATGATCCATGTACAATGACATGTACATATAGGACACTATATACATCAAGAGTACATCTACTCTGTCAATACGTCAATCATTCTTTAACGTGGTGAAATCCCCGGAGTACTGTACATAACTGTCCAAAAATCTAAATCTGTCTATCAGAAAATGCATTGACACTACATGTCCTGGGGAGATCTCATCTAGGGCAACCCTGCGCCTCAAACCTGTGAGAGTCATAAACTGTCGGCTCATATCTCCTACAGTCATCTGAGCGCAAGGCATGTCCAATGGAAAATCTGTTAGTCGCTTATATTCCTTTAAGGTAGGAGTCAACTCCTGGGTCTCAAATTAGAACACCTGCCTATCCGATATCTAGTGCTCCTACATGCCCCTTACAAAACCCAGTGGAACCTGGAACATCAGGAGGGTCACAAAGTGCCATAACAGCTGGTATACGGCACGATCTCAAATAGGAGGCCACCAATACTTGTGGGGTATGATCAATGTGGCTAATTGTCGATGAAGACATATGTAGGGCCGTGTTATAAGACCATCCAGGGGTCAATGTTGAACATCTCTAGACATACATATGCATACCATAATACATGCATTATAAACAATAGATGGCAATATGATGTAGGGAATGGAAAGCAGTATACATACATTCCTAAGTACTCATCATCTAATACATTATCTCTGTATACAGTTGGAAAATACAGGGAAATGGGGCACATCGGCCCAACTACTAACAGAGGCCTATTAAAAGATATAACGAGAATGGGGCCCAACCGCCCAATATCTAGAAGAGGCCTATCAAAAGATATAGCTAGAAAATACATCAGAAGAAGTCAATAGTGTTGATGTCTACATCATCCAACCTATCCATCTGATGTAACTCCTCCTGAGTCACTAGATCTCCGCCAAGAGGGATATCAGGCCTATACAATGGAGGATCTGCAGTGACAAAAACATCTGAATATAGGTCACCTGAAGAGCCAGCCCCTGAGCTGGAAGTATCAAAATAATCCACCTCAGAAGGATCTCTGCCCAAATGCCAGATGAAAAAATGTGCCTAGTCCAACTACTGGGTCAAGCTATCAATCTATGTCAAATGAGTAGGCTCTCGGACGCAGGCAATCCAATCTGCCATCATGACGGGGCCAAGAACCATATCCCCCATGAAGTGTGTGGCGCGGGTCTGAGCTCTGATGGTACGAGGAGACCACCAGCGGTAGAATGCCTCCTGAGTGAACGGTCCCTCTAATAAATCAAATCCATCAACTCCCACCAACGGGATATCACTAATCGGCGGTTGCGACACATGCCAATAATGCCTGATAGGAGGACAGATCAGGATATAGATCTCTCCTGTGGTGCTCATGATAGCACGCTCTCCTAAATAAAGCTCCCATCCTCTATTTGTGAAGAAAGCAACCCGACAAGTGGACATCACATGCTCGAAACCATTCAGGAAACCACCCTCAAAGCCAACTGTCAAATGGTCCTCATAATAGGGAACCCGTGTAATGACATTTGCTGTCAATAAACTACAGGAACCTCCACAAGCATAGAGTGATGCAGACATGGAAGCCTAATAGGTGTCCAAACCTAATAGGCTAATAAGATACAGACATAGAAGCCTCTCATAGGCCCAAAACTGCCAACACAAGAGCAAATATATGGGGTCAATCAACACTCTTAACCCATACAAGGGAAAATAAAAGAGAACTACTCTCTAGTAAAAATGGGTAAAATCCTAGCCAAGCCTCTGTCAAGCCATGTGAGCTCATGCACATTCCCTTGAGGAAATAGGCAAAGGTATAGGAGCCCCAATCATACTCTCCAATACGGTCCACCTCACGTGTGGCGCTTACTAAAGAGAACGACACTATGGAAGAGTTATCCACCAAGAAACAACCCCAAAGCATGACCAGGAACAATCGCTGAAGAATGTGTTCCTTGACTCTCCTGTCATCGGGTAATAGCTCACTCAACGCCCCACTCATGGCATTAACACTCAAAGGACCAGTGCAGACTGTCTTGCCTGAGAGCCTCAGCCTGGACTCCTAGCATGGATCTGACGGCAGTAGGGGAAATGTTAGCCACACAAAGCACTAGAGCCCTTGAAAACTCCATACCGGTGATAAACTGCTAATCCATTGGCGTCATCATCACCTTGTAATCCAGCAAATGGAGAGACTAATTCTGGTGAAACCAGTGCTTAAACAATGCCCTGAGGTAACCCCAGGGAAAACATTGGGGGAGGATGGAAAAGAATACCTTGAAACCACAAGAATGCACAATCTCTAAGTACTCTGGATGAAGAGTCTTGTATATAAAGTGTATACTGAACCAGTTCCCTCGAAGCTGCATGAACCCTTTCTCATCATAAATGCAAACCAACATTATAATCCTTTCTCATCATCAATTGGAAAAAGTAAGATCAAACTCAGCTTTACCTCATTCGCATGTAAGTAGATCGAGGGGTGGTGACTCAAATTGTCCAAGAGCTCTAGATTCATCACATTTATGGCTAGTAACTCCTTGCGGGGAATAGAAGTAGCAGGAGCGGGAGCCACAATCTGTACATCCTCCTCCTCGTCCTCAACATCTGGTACCTCAACCGGATAGAACGAATCATTGACTCCATCAACCGACGAGGTTGTCAGCTTGGGCGAGGCCGAGGCACATTAGAAGTGTAACATTCTAGAATTTTTAATTGTTATATTAAATATTTATTTAATATTTAAGAATTTAATGGATGTGTTTATTGTTGAATAAATAATTGTTCAATGCGATTCGATTTGGTGAATTATTTATTAATAAATAATTAAGGAAATTAATTATCATATTATAATTTAATTTAATTATTAAATTAGAGAGTTTTGATTAAATGAATTATTTTATTTTAATTTGAATTTGTAATTAAAAGGATGTGTTAGTTGATTAAATAAAAGTGTGACAAATAACCTTTTATAAAGGAGTTATTAAAATAACTTAAAGGAGTTTAATTTAGTTTTCCCAAACAAGGCCTAATGCCTATTAAGTCTTTAATCTAATTGTGTTTTACCAAACAAGGCATAAGGATTAATTGATTATTTTTTTTAGTAGATAGCCAAACAAGACTTATGGCTTTTGATTTTCAAATAAAATATAACTGATGTCAGTTAAAGTTATAATTATATTATATAATTAATACCTATATTGTTATTATACGTTATATTGTTAGTACGTAGTTAGAGTTAGGAAGAAAGAACTCAGTAGAAGAGAATAAGAGAGTTTACAGAGAGAAAAGAAGAGAGGAAGAAAGGCTAGAGAATTTGAGAAAGGAATTGGGGAAAAGAAGCTTGATAATCAAAAGGATAGCCATCATCTTCTACAAACAAGGTACCATCTTACCCTTTTAAGTTTTTAAAATTTTAGTTTTCTCTTCCCTGATTCTCTGTAAAATTCTTGTGAAAGGATAAATTGCTTAATTGTATGTGGTTTTATATGATAAACTATTGTTGTAAAACTATTTTCATAGGTTATATATGAGTATAGTCAATGAATTGATGTTAGGTATGTGGTTTGTGAAGGAAAAACTATTTACCGTGAGTTTATATTAATATATGTGAATATGGTTTAGTTTAAGGTAGAAATTAAGGTTTAATTAGTTGTGTAGTTGATAAATTGACTATTGTATTTGAAAGAGGTGGTATAAACATAAATAAGGTGCTTTGAATTAACTATTTTGGTTGAAAAACAAAATCACAGTGTTGATTTTCATTGAAAACATCAAAAAGTGAGTTTTTTTATCAAAAACAGTGAAATTGGATGTTTTAAATTCGTTGTTTATGTTGTTTTATGGGTAGAAACATGTTAAGAGTCTTTGAATTATGTTTATATGAAGTCTCTATATGAATTACATATTAATTAGGCTGTTAGAAAGTAGCTTGTAGAACAAAATTGGCTTTTGTTCATGCTATTGTCGAAGCTGTCTGCAGAAGTCTGCAATTCGGCGTCGCAGCGAGGCTTCGTGAGACAACTTTCACTTACTGCTGAAGATCGCATGCCTTAGCAATGCAACCTCGTAGTTTAATTTTTTAGTATGTACATCATCATCATGCGTCTTCAGCTTGACCACCCACAGATATAAAGCGTAGGCGCCATGAATATGAGTTAAGCGAATGGTCCGACGATTGTACTTTTTGTACTCAAAATCTGAAGGAATTATTATGTGTTAATAGTAGGACTATTAAGTTATGATTTCAGTATTTCTATACAATGAATGAGCATGTTATTAACAATTAACTTGTTTTGTAACTTGGTTATGTGATTAAAAATCCAATCTTACATGATGAGTGTACTTAGTTATGTTTGTAAAGTGGTATTGACTAACTATGTCATGATGACATATGTATATAGGATATTGTGAATCGAATTGTTCGATTTAACCTACGAGCAAGGCAAGTTCTCTAATCCATTATCTTGTTGAACCAATTATTGTTTCCAATTCGATTACAATATAATGATGCAAGGTTTCTAAAACTTTAATTTTGATATTGAGTAAGTTATTCTTGTAGTTAACTTGTTGTTTAGCATGCAAATTTATATATACTAATGTTGAACAGTTTTATCATTCAAATTGCTATGCATGCTTAGTATTCAATTCTAAATAACCTTGGCTTAATATTGTTCAAGCAAGGTGTGTTATAGTTATTCAAGGTGTATGCTATTAGATTATTCCTAAAGCATGATTTTAATTTACCATGTCGATTCAATTACGATTATTCTATAATATGATGTTATTAGTTTTATTCAACTAATCCTTAGTTGATGTTCGTTGAATTCCAAATTACCTTGAAATGTATCCAAACCAAACTCACTTTGGTGCGAACTTGTACTCTAAATCTTTGAGATGAACAACCCTATTATTAGGGGTAATTTACTAAGTTAAGCGTTGAAATGTTTGTGCACAATACATTGTATGCGAATGGTCGATCCCCAAAGTACGAGGAGTCCCTATAGTCTTATGACTGTTAAAGTTTAAGTTAAAAAATTACTTATAACTATGGACATAGTTCGTGGTCTTAGGACCCTCAGTTATATACTTTAGAATGTTGATAAATCATATTTTTTAGCTCTATCGAGCCTCTTATTTGACAGTTGTTGTAAAGATTTTTCATTCATTGTTGTTTCAAGTGAGCTTTGTTTCCTCACTCTTGCTTATATAACTATTACAGTTAATGATGAGAAGGTTGATGTACCTAGCACCAGTAAAGGAAAAGGAAAGATGAACAAGTATTGAAGGTTTGTAATATGTTGACATTTTATTACCAGTTTTTAATTGAATGGTTATAATGAAGTTTATTAATTTTTCGCATTTGAATGATTGTATTTAAAGGTTAGACAACCTGAGAAATTTTTATTATGTAACCCTTTGATGGTGAAGGTTTTTATTATTCAATTTTATTGTGATTGGGTAGTTAGATATGAATGTTTGATTAAGTGAACACCAAATCCTGTGGGAATGAAGTACCTGGGTTTGGGGGTGTCACAAGAAGCTCTCCTCCTCACACCTGAAGAGGTCCTATGGGAGCCACTCGGCTGGTCTGGATCCATATATCTGGACATAAGTATCCAAATCACATCAAAAAGAGTGTGGTAAATTCTAACCTAGAGATTATTAAATGCATTTTATGTCTATGTGCAAGCATTCATTACTTTAACATACACCTATAGTAGAGTTAAAAGTGCATGTCTATTCAATGCCTAGACTCATGGAAATTTTTTGCCAGATTCTCCTTTGTAAAAAGGACTATCCACACGCACGTAGGCATGACTAGGTGGCCATTCAGTAGCACACCAACTCAAAATCATAAACATCCTATATGCATGAAAAGTGTTAAAAGTTATAATCTGTAAGGGTAGTTTAATTACAAGGATAAATTTGTTTTACAACCTTTGCTCATTTGTCCTCAAATAGGATAAGAAATAGAAGAAAAAAGGTGTCAATTTGACTGCTTCAAAAGTCAATTTTTTTCACATTAATATGGTCAACATGGTTAAATACTACTCTCTCCATCCCATGATAAAAGTCCTTATTACTATTTTGGGTAGTCCCATGTTAAATGTCCAATTTCCTTTAATAACCAAACTTTTACACATATTTTCCTATTATACCCGTAACTTTAAATATCGCATACTTTTCTTATTCTAATTCTCTCTCCATATTTAATGACATTATTATGGACAATTTTGTCATTTAATTCATTTTCTTAATATGCGTGAAAAGTCCACCAGGACTTTTATCCTAGGATGGAGGGAGTAACATTTACTATGTTAAATAATTTATATCAAGTTATATGAGCATGCATAATCACTACTATATGTTTAGAAGCATTTTATGTGATAACTTACTTTCCAACGGACAAAACTAGAAAATAAGACATGCACACGTTACCAGGATAGTGCAGAACACTTGTACAGTGACTGATTTTGCATAAAATATCCTGAACTTAGTAGATCTGAAGAAGAACTCTCGGATTCTCTATGCAGCGTCAAGTGAAAATAACTTGTGAAAGGGAAATCTGCCTGAAATAGACCCATGGATGGCCGCAGTTCTACTTGCACCTGCCGCAGGTCCACCTGCGGCTATCCCAGGTGTTCCCCACCCCCTCCGGCTTGATCCAATTCGAGTTAAAAAGGATGTCCCACAAAGCTAAGAAGTCAAATCAGGAAAAAAGACGCTACACGATTAAGCGAAAAAGCCTGAAATCCTGATTTTTAGAGACCAAATTGCGGGTCTACACATCAATCATTGGTATTCACCCGAACATAGGGTTTACAAAGCTGACGATCACAGCAGTTGCAGGCTGCCTTTGGAAATACTCCACAAAGGTCCAATACCATCAACTTGAGGTTGCGATTCTAATTGCAACCATACATTTCGTCAAAAATCTCTCCCCAGCGGGGATTTCATACAACTTCAGCCATTGGCAAGTAAATCCAGCGAAGCATCGGAGGTGGTCCGATGATGTTATCCATTGAAGGACATTTCAATGAAGGTCAAGCAACCTTGACGTTATTCAGCCGTTAGCAAGTAAATCCAGTGAAGCGTCGGAGGTGGTCCGATGATGTTATCCGTTGAAGGACATTTCAATGAGGGTCAAGCAGCCTTGACGTTATTCAGCCATTGGTAAGTAAATCCAGCGAAGCATCAGAGGTGGTCCGATGATGTTAGCCGTTGAAGTACATTTCAGCATAGGTCAAGAAAACTTTAACATTATTAGTCATTGGCAATTAAACCCAATGAAGCATTGGAGGTGGTCTGATGATGTTAACTATTGAAGAACATATCAGCGAGGGTCAGGAAACCTGGCATCACAGACTATTGGCAGTAACTGCAACAAAGCATCGGAAGGACCTAGCGATACAAACCAAGAAAAACCATCCTCATCGGGGAGGACCGATGATGGAATATGTTATACAGATCCTCAGCAAGTAAAGTGCAATTCCCCAAGAGTCTTTCGCACATGAGAAGAACATCTATGGCGGAAAGATTGCAGTAAGGGTTAAGGACTTTGATTATAACTCCAATGTCAACATCCTCTAGTCTCATTCTTGGAGCAACCTCTATTCCATGCATTCAACATATATTTGCATTATGCTGCATTACATTGCATCATGATTATCTTGTCATATTTCAAGTGTCTAGTGTTCTTTATCCTATCCATGCCATTACATTGCATGAATATGATAAAGAGGGGCATCTATAGACACTCGAAATTTTTGCATTCTTGTTACTAACCTTGTAGGAGGGAAAAATCGTCTTCTAGAGATAACCTTGGAAGCAAAAACAACTCAATCCCGGAGATAACCCCGGGATACTCAATTTTCAATCTAAGAGACAACCCCGAGATACTCATTTGAAATCCTAAAGACAACCCCGAGAGATTCAGTTATAACCTCAGAGATAACCCCGAGGGTTACAATTTAAGTTCCATAGATAACCTTGGAGAAGTCAGTTTTAACCTCGGAGACAACCCCGCGACACTCAGTTCCAACCCCAAAGATAACCTTGGGAGATCAGGCACACCTCAAAAATAACCATCAGGACATTCAGCATGAACATCAACCCAATCTCAAAGATAACCCTGAGCAACGACTGCTAAATATGTGCAAAGCCAGAGATAACCTGGTGAGGGGAAAAATCATCATTTTACCACCTTGATACTATATTCACAGCATCTCAACATCATTTTAACCCACATTTCATATAGAAGTATCACACAAGAACCATAGCTCAAATCCCGAGTGACTACTACGTAAGACAGCACACCAGATAGAATTTGAAGACTTGAAGATTTGGTCAGACCTATCTTCCGGGCTTCGTACAAACTCTTATCCCATGTCATTGTGTAGCTCTCGACAACAACATTCAGAAAAGGTATATCACGCCTCAATCGGATGCCCGGATTGAAAGTTATGAAGGTTCGAGCAGATAACGTATTGCACAAGTGCACATACTTTGAGACGGTAGTACCCACTTCGCTCGGGGTAACCTGGGCAGCCGCAGGTAGACCTACGACCATCAGTTCTATAAATAAAGGCCTAAGACTGGCCATTTTAAGAAGAGAAAAAGTGAGAAAACTCTGTCCATTTTATTCTGTACACACTTCTATAGTGGTCTAAATTGAGTGTTTCCTTTTTCTAAACACTTGTGAGCTCGTGTTTTACAACATACTAAAATTTAACCAGATGAAACTGAGTTTTCATTCTTCAAAAGCTATCTGAAGTCATCTTAGCAACCCACTATAAGATATTTTAGATTTTTATGATTTTTCTTACGTATATATATATATATATATATATATATATATATATATATATATATATATATATAAACATTGAGAGTCACTCCATGTGGATATGCCCTGGGATCGTCGATCTGTGGCTTTTATTTGATTGAGCCCAAATATAATATTAGGAGTATTTACCGCTTTATATATATAAATACTTATATATATATATATATATATATATATATATATATATATCTTGTCATCAAACTACTGTTTGATTGAGCCTGGATATGCATCTGGAGCATTTATGCTTATATATATATATATATATATATATATATATATATATATAGAGAGAGAGAGAGAGAGTCCGATCAGGGGCTTACCCTGATCCTTGCATACTTTGCTCTTCTATATAAACTATCCCTTATTTTTTTCTCTCTCCTCAGTTCGACATATCAGGACATAACATAGTCGCTCCCAAAAACAATTCCCTCTCCCGCTTCTCTTTTCCTCTTAAAAATGGATTTTGCGTTAATCTCTCTCTCTCGCTTCCTAGCTCTCCCGATTTTGGGTCTCTCCCGCTGCTCTGCTCCTTTACCATCTTAGCACCACCATCGCTAGTAGTAAACAACAATTTGGTATGAATCTAGGGTTTATATTTGTTCTAATTTTGTGAATCTCTCATAAAATCTCAACCCTGACACAAACAAAACAAACCAAACTTCTCTCCTCTCCTAATTTGGGCCCTAAATTTCAACAAATTCAGCCCCAATTTTGACCTTATTTTTTTTGTGTTAGAATCAGATATGAATCTAGGAACGTAAATTTCTATACTTCTGTACTAGCGAACCTCCTTCCCTTGGGAAAATGCTAAAGGTTATATAACAGCCGTAACTAGTAGTTGGCTGACTTGTTTTAGTAATCGATTCAAGTTTATGGGTCTAATGGTGTTTTCCACAAAACTTAATTTAATTTAGAATAAATCTACGGTAACAACAAGATTAATGATCGGAAGGTATGGGCACTAATTCAGTCCGAAAAATAGAGTAACATGTTTAAGAAATCTATTTCAGTCACAAATTAACATGTTATTCTATATAATTGGTCAAAGGGAGCTTTAGAGATTATTTACTTTTCAATGTATATATCTCTTAGATGTGGCTAAAGCTATTCCCAACTGCATCTTTATACTTAATTTGATTAATGTGTTATCTTCGACATACTCTGAATGAATTAAAATTATCCATAATGCCTACATTTTGTTTTTCAGCACATATGTCTAGTATATATGATTATATATCATATGATTCTCTACAGTCAGCACATGACACACACCTATATAAAGTTTTCAGAGACAAGTCGTACACCAGTAGCTTTAATATGGGGTGTTTAGTGACTGAAATAAAACAACATGTTTAAGAAATATTTGTGCTTCCCTTTTTGTGAAAAGTTGGTTGTTTCAAAATGTTTAGTTTTGGCTCTTGTGTTGAGAAGATGAAGGATATTTTTGGGTCAATTCGAAAATGGCCAAATTGTATTATTTAGAGTCATTGTTTACATGTTAGTGCTTCTATAAAATTGAATCATCTTTGAAAAGGATATTGTGGTAAGCCCTTCAAGGTTATGTTTCGTCATTTGATAAAAATCTAAACTCAATCTGACTTGAGCTACCTAAGGTTAAATGTACTTTATATTGCTACATTATTTCTATTGACTGCTACCTAAGGTTAAACTGCCAAGACTAACACAGCAGCAGTCATTCAGTAGCAACCAGCAATATTAACACAGCAGCAACACATTTAGTAGCAGCCAGCAGTATCAAGCACAAGTGTCAATTTATCACTTTTGCCTTGAAATGCGTCGACATGATGTTGTGAATATATAGATCTGGTTGGAGAGCTTTAGATGTTAGCCCATGTTATGTTTCAACCGATGCTTTAGATGTTTGAACTTAATGCATAGGTACTGATGCTTTTTGCTAGCCCATATTATGTTTGAACTTAATGCATGGGTACTCACTGTTTACAACTGT
This sequence comes from Panax ginseng, assembly GCA_020205605.1. Classification (NCBI taxonomy): domain Eukaryota; kingdom Viridiplantae; phylum Streptophyta; class Magnoliopsida; order Apiales; family Araliaceae; genus Panax; species Panax ginseng. The sequence goes on from JAINUU010000070.1 coordinate 99,828, forward strand.
TTTGGACCATTTACTTATAGATCTTCAGAGGCATGAGGTTTGTAAATGAGAATTTCTCGAAGAACTGATTATTAAATTTTGCTTTAGGAAGAAGAATTCTATGTTCTTGTCTTGTTTTTAATTTTAGTTTATATTTTATTGACACTAGTTCTGCTTAAGTATCAAATCTCTATATGGAGCTTTCAAAGGTGCTTACGAGTCATAGTAGTTTCTTTTTTTATTGACACTAAATACAGGTAGACAACGTCTTAACAGAAGCTGCATTTTTTAGAGACATTTTGATGTCGAATTGCCATTAAGGATTTTTTTTTTTAAAGAAATGGAGAGTTGGGAATATATTTCTCATCTTGTATGAAAAACTTTGGGGAAAATATTTAAATTGTTGAATGTTTGACTGATCTATGCCTTTTTCCTTTAATGTTACTGGTGGAAACGATACACACTTTCAGCCAGGCAGCATCTATTTGAAAATTCTAGGATTCATTTTGGTGCACATTTCTTTTTGCAATCATTCTTGGGGCCTGAATCTAAGATGCAAAATCAACTAAGTGCAGGAATAGATTTTAATGCTTAGGTGCCAGGAATTGATATTAATTGTTACGTTCGAGAAAATCGGATTTTTATCATAATTAAATTTTTTATTTGATTATGTGAATTAAATGAATTTAATTAATTTATTTTGTGAGTAAGCTATGTGAAGGTCGTTCTATGACCTAGAATGGGCTAACGTGGTTAGTAATCTGGCTACGTACTAGAATTAATTGTTTAGAATTTCCAAGACGGAAATAAATGTTTTTCGAGAAATTCTCGTAAAAACACTATTCATCCGTTTCTGCTCGGGGAATTATTTTAAAATTTCGAGAAACGCGTAATGATAGAATATTGAGATAAGATGAAATATCTAATAATATTTCACTTATGGCAAACGAAGTTTTCGCCTGCGAACTTAAAACCTAAGGGTTGAGTGTAATGATTCTGAGAAGGAAATGAAACGCGTAGAAGGAATTGCGTTATTGTTAAAGCGTGTGTTATACAAGTATGATACTATTTAGTATCTATGTATAATATGACGAGTTAATACGAAGTACAATACGATTATCGTACGAGTATTATACGGAGAGAATACATGAATTATACGTATAGAATACGATGAGTATTATAGAATTAAGTTAAGACTTAATTTGAATTCAATTGATTTGGATTATGCCAAGTCCAATCAATTGTATAGGTAAGCCCAAGGAATTAATGTGTTAAGCCCAAGTTAAAGCCCAATATTAGATTGATTAAGCCCAATCCAAGAAAATCAAATCGTGGATCGAACCGGTGGGTCACCGAATGGGTAAAACCCATGGGGAAACCCATGGGGATGACCCATGGGCATGGTGGGCCGGCCACTTGGTGTGCAAGGCAAGAAAATCACTTGGTCACAAAGTATTTTACTTGGTGACAAAATGTGGAATAGTAAGGAGGTGGGGGATATTGACCTAATTGCCCTCCATTTTATTTGCTTATAAATAGAAGGCTAGAGTTGGTCATTTGAAGGTTTTTCAAGTTACCAACCTATATTTTGAGAGAGTGAAAGAGCTAGACTCAACCAAACAATCTACTTTGAAGCTTTGCCTTAGAGTTTTTCAAGATTTCCAAAGAGTTCCTTAAGGTAATACTCCTTAATAGTAGTTCCATCTCTTTTGATTTTTTTTTGTATGGAGAATCATAAATGGGTGGTGTATGTCTATTATGGGGGGATTAAGGATGACTTGTTATAATTAAAATCATTATAAGTCATGAAGACATAGAAATCATAAGGGTTGTCATAGGTTTGAATCATGGAAATATTGATTGTTGAGGTTTATTGTTGATAAACAATTGAACTCCATCAATACTTAAATATGTGCATCTTGCTTGGTTAGGATGTAGATATGAAATCCATGGAGTATTCCATGTGATTTGGCTTAGAGAACATTAGTAACGAAGTTATGGCGAATTTCACGTGAATAGACGTTAAACGTCGAAAACGTTGAAATTCTAGATTGGTAGTCGATGGTTGCCGTGAGACTTAAAAATGTTTTTTTCAATGTCAACACGTGAAATAGTGTATTTAGGAGTCGTGGACTCAAGAATCGTCGGATTCCGACTTAGAATGAAGAAAACGAGCATTGAACGCTCATTAACATTTACGAACGCCTAAAAAAGGAACTTAATAGTGAATTTTGAGTTAACGGATTCGAAAGTGTCGAATTCTTATATGAACGCGTAGAGTATGTCATTTATGATGTGTAGGCTTTTCAACGGACCAAATCGGACTTATAACGAAGAAGTTATGGATCTGAGAAACTCACCAAAATTTTTGTCTGTTAAAATTTTACAGTGTCGAGGTCTCATGCATATGTTACTGAGATAATGTTTTAAAGTGTCGTGCCGCAGTGCCGGCACAGTGTTAGTGGCTACTGGAAAGTGGCACCGCAGCGCCACTGGAATAAGGAAGTCTAATGCCGCATCGCCGAGACCGGGACATGGGTATTGAAATCAGCCGCAAGCTACCATCTCATATAAGAATGTCACGTCATGACGCAAGTCGCAGTATTTGTTAGATAACTTAGGTTTGAACTGCAATTGTTCAGAGACCTATATGACTTAAGTTTATACACTTAACAAGTGTACTAAAACTATTCATATACTACATATACTAAGGTATATGGTATTGAAACTTAGGAATTGAATGCATGTTATTAACTGATGAACAAAGAACATAAAATGTTATCAATGAACCGTAATCGGTGAATGACATTGGTACTTCACCAATGATGATAGAGTCTGGTTAATAACATAGGTTGGTTAATAAGCCGGGATGAAGGGTAATAAATCGAATTGGCTTTATTAATGAAATTAAGTAAACAAAGACATAGAAGAGAAAGAAGTTGGTAGAAACAATGTGAGTAATTGTTTGATAGCTAATTAAGTGTGCTATGTGAATATATCATGTAGATTCTGTAAAGGTTGTGGTCAGTCGATTAAGTTAGTTGATGACACTGAAAGGCAAGTTTTCTTAACGCTTGTCTAACTTTCAAGTTAGTCAAGTTTTATGTGATTCATTGTACTGAATTGCATGACGGGTTTTAAAGAAAGGGTCAATGCCAGTTTTAACTCGGCTAGACTACTCATAAGATATAAATTGATTTGTATTCATATATTTCTATATATAAATGTTAACGCTATTCTATGCCAAGTAATTGGTACGGATGTGAAGGTAAGGTTTTTCTATGTACAAACAAAAGTATTTTTCATTGATTATTCGATGGGCACACGAGTTTGCCAAAACTTAAACATAAATACGTTTAACGAATGAGTGTTGATCAACATAGAGTACTATAGGCTGATCACCTAGAAGTGCTCATAAGTAATGTGGATGTACAGCCTTAGTGTTATGATATCCTTTTCAAGTATAAAAACAGAAAGCTATTGTTCATGGTTTATCGACCGATTCAGAATTCCTAATCTACTCTATACATTGGGAATTGATGTTATGAATTGTTAAAGTATTACTGTTTCATAAAACTTCATAACTATTTATTCAGTTATGTATGGTTAGTCATACAATTCACGAATGTGGTATTACTGTTATCCTTTGTTAAACTTGCTGAGCTTTTTATGCTGACTTCTTACGTGAATTATATGATTGCAATTAAGGATGAACATGCTGAGAATGCTAAGAGAGATAAGGAAAAAGCTAAGATGGATAATTAACCATCGTGTAATAGATTTGTATGTTTGTATGTATTATACATTACGAACATCAAACAATGTAATTGGTTTATGAACCTGGGAATGGATTATACTTTGATTGTAATAAGAAGATAGTAATTACAATCATTATGGAAATGATTTTATAGTTATGAGTATAGTGTAGCACCATATGTCGGGTTGGAAGATACCCAAATTTGGGGGCGTCATGGTTTGGTATCAAAGCATTAGGTTATAAAACTTAAGGGGGGAAGAACCTTAGGCTAATAACCTCGTAAGGAAGGTAAAGTCTGAAGAATAAAATTCAAGTCAGATGAATTAATAAAGTATTGAGAAACAATTGAACTCCATCAATACTTAAATATGTGCATTTTGCTTGGTTAGGATGTAGATATGAAATCCATGGAGTATTCCATGTGATTTGGCTTAGAGAACATTAGTAACAGAGTTATGGAGAATTTTACGGGAATAGACGTTAAACGTCAAAAATGTTGAAATTCTGGATTGGTAGTCGAAAGTTGCCGTGAGACTTGGAAACGTTGTTTTTCAATGTCAACACGTGAGATAGGGTATTTAAGAGTCATGGACTCAAGAATCGTCGGATTCCGACTTAGAACGAAGAAAACGAGCATTGAACGGTCATTAACATTTACGAACGCTTAAAAAAGGAACTTAATAGTGAATTTCGAGTTAACAAATTCGAAAGTGTCGAATTCATATATGAACGCATAGAGTATGTCATTTATGATGTGTAGGCTTTTGAACAGACCAAATCAGACTTATAACGAAGAAGTTATGGATCCGAGAAACTCACCAAAATTTTTGTCTGTTAAAATTTTCTGGTGTTGAGGTCTAGGCCATACGCTTCGGACAATGCTTTAAAGTGCAGCGCATACGCTTAACCTGATGTTAATGGTAATCGGAAAGTGGCATCGCGGCGCCAGTCTTGTATAGGAATGTCACGCTGCTGCGCTGGTGCAGAGTATTTGTTAGATAACTTAGGTTTGAACTGCAATTGTTCAGACACCTATATGAGTTAAGTTTATACACTTAACAAGTGTACTAAAACTATTCCTATACTACATATACTAAGGTATATGGTATTGAAACTTAGGAATTGAATGCATGTTATTAACTGATGAACGAAGAACATAAAATGTTATCAATGAGCCGTAATTGGTGAACGACATTGGTACATCACCAATGATGATAGAGTCCGGTTAATAACGTAAGTTGGTTAATAAGCCGGGATGAAGGGTAATAAGTCGAATTGACTTTATTAATGAAATTAAGTTAACAAAGATATAGAAGAGAAAGAAGTTGGTAGAAATAATGTGAGTAATTATTTGATAGCTAATTACAGTGTGCTATATGAATATATCATGTAGATTATATAAAGGTTGTGGCCAGTGGATTAAGTTATTTGAAGATGCTGAAAGGCAAGTTTTCTTAACGCTTGTCTAACTTTCAAGTTAGTCAAGTTTTATGTGATTCATTGTACTGAATTGCATGACGGGTTTTAAAGGAAGGGACAATGCCAGTTTTAACTCGGCTAGACTACTCGTAAGATATAGATTGATTTGTATTCATATCTTTTTATATAGACATGTTAACGTTATCCTATGCCAAGTAATTGGTACGGATGTGAAGGTAAGGTTTGTCTATGTACAAACAAAAGTATTTTTTCATCGATTATTCGATGGGCACGTGAGTTTACCAAAACTTAAATGTAAATACGTTTAACGAATGAGTGTTGATCAACATAGAGTACTATAGGCTGATCACCTAGAAGTGCTCATAAGTAATGCGGATGTACAACCTTAGTGCTGTGATATCCTTTTCAAGTATGAAAATAGAAAGCTACTGTTCATGGTCTATCGACCGGTTCAGAATTCCTAATCTACTCTATACTTTGGGAATTGATGTTATGAATTGTTAATGTATTACACATTGATAATTAACCATCGTGTAATAGATTAGTATATTTGGATGTATTATACATTACAAACATCAAACAATGTAATCGGTTTATGAACCTGGGAAGGATTATACTTTGATTGTAATAAGAAGATAGTAATTACATTCATTATATTGTATTTAAATGAAATGATTGTATAGTTATGAGTACAGTGTAGCACCATATAACGGGTTGGAAGATACCCAAATTTGGGGGCGTCACATTAATGCTAATATCACCACTTCTAACAACACAAAGATAACAATCCTTACAAATTCTAGAAGTTAACCCAAATTACAATATTTACTCCATCTTGGATAAGGTTATAACAAATTATACTAGTTTAATCAACCCAAATGATAATATTTACTCCATCCACAATAACAAGATTAAAATCAATAACCAAGAACAAACAAGTGCAGTAATAAATTTTATTCTTTGCATTTTGCAAGTAATCCGGGGATTATTTGTCTTGATCTGTCACACATTGGAGGATCATACCAAGAAAAAAAATTGACAAGCATTCCGTTGTAAACAAAGAAGACATCAATTTTATGTTCAAGTAAATAGAATGGAAGAGATATATAAAAATATTAAAACTCTAACACACTTACTTTTCCATAATTCGGACATGATAAAAACCTTCTTCCTGGGTTTGAATTGGTTCGTGCTGTTTTAAGTTGAGGTTGCCTCTCACAATCACAATGTGCGTTCATAGCTACTCATGCAAAACAGGAGTAAGAGATTAGGTTTGTCTGTTTATTAAACAATCAATGAATGAGACATTCTTTTAATTGAGAAACAAACTCACTTAGTATAATTATACCATAGTGGATAGCTGATATTTCCAACAACTATCTAGTTCAAATCAGAGCAACAAGGAATAACAAAAGGAAATATAGAAAATTGACTAGAGGAAATCCATCCCGTTAACATGTCATTGACATTCTAAACCCAACAAAATTTGACAGAGAGAGACAGAAAATTCTAAGTAACCACACTCCTTAACCCATTATTGAAATTACACGCACATTCCAAATGACAAAAAAGCTGTAATACCCAAAAAGAAAAGAGATTATGAAAGAAAGCTAGATTTGAGCAAATTCAAAACTATACCAGTAGCTGACGACTCTAAATTCAGAATTCCCTTGAACTCATCTGAAGAAAACCCATCAGCATTAGGAGTAGTTGTAACGCCCCAAAAAATCGAACATTTGTAAATACTTTTAATAATAAATAAAATAATATTATTTATTATTATTCTGTGTTGATTAAATGAATGTCGTTCTATAACCTAGAAACATCGGAACGTCATAGTATTTTAACTACGTGAATGAATTAAAGTGTTTGAATTTCTAAGACGAAAATAAAAGCTTTCCGAGAAATTTTCCGAGAAATTTTTTGAAAAACACTATTCATCGATTTCTGCTCGGGAATTATTTTTGAATTTCTAAGAAATACGTAATGTTATAATATTAAGGTGATATCGATTATGTAATAATAATCTAAGTATGGAAAACATAATATTTTTCATGTGGACCTAATTTGGGAACATTAGGTTTATTAAGCGTTAAAGGAAGAAAGTTGTGATCGTATAATGTGTATTCATATATGAAGGTAATGAATGTAAGTATAATACGACGTATTGTACTATTATGTATAAAGAATGAGATAACGTATATTACAAATTAATATACGAGCTAGCATACAAGAATTATACGTGGGGTATAAATGTTAATTTGTTTAATTAAAGGTAATGGACTTGTAGGATTATTAGTCTAATGAGAGAAGTCCAATAGAATGTGACAATCAAGCCCAAGTGTTTGATAGGTCATGAGTCAAAACTATGGTAGCATAAGCCCAATAAGGAAGTAGTTAGATTTAATTAACAAGCCCAATGTGAAGCCATGATCCATGGGGAAATCCAAGTGTGAAATGGGTAGTCTTGATGGGCAAATAATATGTGTGATGATCAAGTATTAGAAGTGGTTAGCAAGTAGACTTGGAGGTTAAGTTATGAATAGTAAGGAGGTGGAGGTTAAGGAGGTTAATTGAGGAGGTGGATTAAAGGAGGTGGAAGGTTTAAAGACCATTCTACCCTAGCTTTGGATTGTCTATAAATACAAGCCTCATTTATTTTTGTTGGTTATTATTTCATCCAACACTTTTCTCTCAAGATAAGCTACTTATTTGGTAGAGAGAATAAGCCACTTAAGACTTATAAGCCACTTCAACCTTTGTTAGATTTTCCAAAGTGAAGTGAAGTAATAGTCTTCAAGAGTAAGACTCATATCTTTTATCTTCATCTTTTCTATGATAAGATTGATAGAGAAGGGGGATTGTTTGTAAAGAACATGTAATAAGTTATTAAGGAATGAACTTAAGCCAAATAAGTTGATTAAGCAACTTGAACTTTAATAAGTTGTTAGAATCATGAAGAACTTAGCATATGTTTGTCATATGATGTTAGTATGTTGATTATAGTATAAGAACATTTATTGATGGACTTAAGTTCATAGTATGTCATAAGCATGAGAATATGTAGTTCATAAGTTAAATAAGACATTGACTTATGAGGATAAGTCAAAATCTACTTTATCAATAAGTTGGTGTAATAAGTAACTTGAATTGTTCATGTGTTGTTTAAAATCCATTTAGAACGTTTAGTGATGAAGCTTTGCCAGAATTCACACGATTGGACGATTATCGTCGAATTCGTGAAATTCTAGGAATAGAAGTCGTATTTTGTGTTTGAAGTCGGAAACATTGGTTTTCGATGGAGACAAGTCATATTTGGCATTATAGAGTTGCGGACTCAAAAATGACCGAATTTCGACTTAGAACGAAGAAACGAGCGTTGAACGTTCACGAACGTTTATTGTTTTCGTTAAAAATGAACTAATAGGTGAAATTTTAGCAAACGAAGTCAAATAGATAAATTTTTGCATGAACGCATAGAGTACATAATTTGTGAACCGTAGGCTTTTGAACTAGCCAATTCGGACTTATAACAAAGAAGTTATGAGTCCGGGAGTTTCGTAAAATTTTCAAAAATTGCAAACTATCTGAGGCACAGAGTTGGCGCTGGCCAATGCCATAATAATGATGTCTCGAAAGACATCGCTAACTTTCGGCCGCAACGCGAGATGAAGAACTAATTGTGGCGCCGCTGTGGCGACCCCAAATCCAGGTACTTGAAACCCGAACTCAGTTCTCCACGATACCATTTCTTTAAGCTGAATAATACTAAATAATAATAATATAATTCGAACTTAATTTACATACATCAAAGTTTACTTTCCTGTGCACGTGACCTTCAAATACATTCCTTACAATACCGACAATAGATTCCATTGTCTTTACTAACTATAACCATTAACTCATACTAAATCTCATTCGAATAGCTTTTCTTTTCCTTGTTCGTGCTCGAGCCTTTGTGTCGATCGTCGACGTGAATCGAAAACATTTAGTTTAAGCAAGGATGAGCATTTGAGTGCCCAAAGAAGTAATAGCAATTATATATATAAGCTGAAAGAATATAAGTATTCTCTTTACATAACACTTCTACAACGAATCAAAAGTTGTTAAATAATCTGTACTGATAAAAGGTTCAAATAACAACTCTCTTCCAAATTATTTAAATTTGGCTCTGGCTCTACCCATGAATAGGGTTTAAGAAACATACTATGAACATTGTTTTTCATTTTCGAAAAGGTTTAGCGAAATTCATCCGCAAACCGTCATAACTTACGGCACGAAGGGTGATCAAATTTCATTGTACCTCAGATTGATCAATACTACATAACTTGAACGAAATTCATCGCTCACCCTTTGTCCGCCAAGCGCACATAAAAATTTTCCCATTATCGGGATGTTCATACATGCCACGGTTCCAAACCGAAAGGTTTTAATCTTCTTTCAACAATAATATGTAATTCAACATATATGTATACGGGTAATTGAAAAAGTGTATCAACATGTGAATAAATGCCATGATTATCCAAGTGGGGACACTTGTATAACCATTTAGAAATCAACTTAATGTAATATATATCCGAGCTAACATGTTGATAATCAAAGCGCACAAAAATCAGATGGGAATAGAATAATTTCGAAAATTCTTACTCATGTCCATTGCATAAAGGAAATGCAAAGGTAAGATACTTTTCGATTCTTTGATTACAAATCTCAACTTAGGTTTTATCTCTTTATCACAACCTATCAATAAGGTGGTCATTCGTTCGATTAGAACAATATATCATAACACATAATCTTTGTCAATTACTTGGCCAAGACATAGTCTAATCAATCATCACACAATCGCAGTGATCATACTTTCTATGCTATACTTTTATACATTTTTCAAATATCTCACCCATGCTCTTATAGAAGTCTTTTCTTTCTATTATAGAGTTCGATGGGTTGTCGCGTGCATCAAACAACTTTATCGGGTAAATACTGAGTCTAAGACTCTTATTCTATACCTCAACATCTGTAAATATCAGACATTTTACTTTTAATCATTTTCGAATTTTCCAGAAATTAAAAAATTTAAAATAAATCAAATCTGTCACTCAAGGGCTTATAGTGATATAACTGTTACTATGGGTGCTCTTCATCAAATCCTGGACTTCATAACTTAGGTTCTAAAGTCACTAGTTTGATAGGATATCACTTTCAAACATCTAATTATAATTACATGATTTAAACATTAAACAATTCCATTATCATTAATAATTAATTTATATTAAACTATTAATGAAACCATTGCCAAAATATAAAAGTTATTTATAATAACTCAAACTATTTTTAAAACATTTATATTACCCTTAAATGATTTTTAAAACAATTAAAATCATTTTTAAATAATCACCATTAATATATAAATATTAATGTACTATTCATCCAAATATTAAAAGTCATTAATTATAACTTAAAATATTTTTAAATCCTTAATATCCTCTTTAAATGATTTTTAAATATATAAAACCATTTTTAAACTATTTATTTAATAATAATTATTAAATAAACTAAATATCATTAATATTATCTTAATATCATTAATATTAAATTATTAATGAAATTATCCTTTAAATATTAAAAGTTATATTTTATAACTTAAAATATTTTTAAATACCTTAATTTCATTTAAAATGATTTTTATAATATTAAAATCATTTTTAAACTAAATTATTTAATATAATCATTAAATAACTTTAATATCATTAATATATAATTAATTAATGAAATTCATCACAAAATATTAAAAGTCATGGAAAATAACTCAAAATATTTTCTTATACCATAAAATAATTTTTCATGATTTTTCATGAATTAAAACTATTTTTAAATTATTTATTTAATATTATAATTAAATAAATAAATACCTTTTATATTTCAAAAATATTAAATATTTATGAAATACACTCAAAATAATTAAAACTATTTTTAGGACTTTAAAATAATTTTTCATAATTTATTTGGTATTTTAATAATTAAAAACTAATTTTTCTAATTTTTAAATTAATTTCGGAAAATCGTAAATTAAAATAATTAAAAGCGTAAGCTAAAGGCTCCTATAGTGACGTAAGTGTCGCTATATAGGTGTTCTTGAGCCTACCTGAGATCTTCATAAGGCGTAAGGCTGAGTGTAGCTACTTTGGACCGTGAATAACTCTCTCATCGTGTGAATTTGGACAATCTATAAATTGAGTCTTGTAGAGGAAATACAAGACTACAAGATACAATAATAATAACCTCTAAACAAACATCGATCTCAGGATAAATCAGCCATCAAAGTAGCTACCAAAGCTATTCTTCACGAAGAACAGTTCGAGGTGCCTACTTTGGACCTCTATAACTTGATGATCGTGTAACGTTTATGTGATCTATCAATTCGATTAGTGTAGAAAACATGTAGGACTACAACTCTAACACTTAACATCATCATAACAACAAGAAATCAAGCATCTAAAGTATGGTCAAACCTTGTCGGAAAAACTAACACTTAGAAAATTGCTGGGTCGCCTTGATTTTTTCAGTCAATGCTTAAATCAACCCACTTTGACCTTAAATAACTCTTAATCCGTAATATATATGGACCTGATTCTTTTTGGAGGTTAAATACCACATAACAAGCTACACATATCAACCTTTATAAACACAAAACACATTAAAGATAACCGAGATATAAGGCCTGACATTTGCCAAAAAATATTTTACGGACACTTGGAATATTTTCGGGTTTGAAAAAAGCAAATGGTCAATGCCTGAATCAACCCACTTTGACCGCTTATAAATTTCGATCTACAATAGATATGAACTTGATTCTTTTTGAATATTAAAGACCACATATCAGGCTACATATAACAACTTTTAAACAACAAAACTCATGATCGACCAAAGATTTATAGCCTCTGACATTTGGTGAAAAATAACAGAATTCGGTTTTTCCAACTTGTTTAAATCTTCAAATTCATGCACTTTGATGTTATGGGTTCATGATTTTACAGCCCAGAACATTAATAGACTTCTTATTACACAACTTTAAACAATCAATTGCATCAATTAACATCGAATCGAAGGATTTCTAATTTTTGGGATTTCATACCTTTTCTTACTTGATTTTTGATTTCTGACTTCTTGATGCTTCTGATTTGTTATTTGTGATGGCTGGGCTTTGATTATGAGCTTATAGGTAAGAGAAATTCGTTGGCTAGAGTTTGAGAGAGTGTAGCTAAAGAGTTTAGAAAATATTAGAGTGTGTTTTCATTATTTCTCCTTCAATCTCTATATATGTACCTCTTAGATTGCCTTGGATGCTTATATGGGTCGGGTATAATTGTGCTCACATGATAATTATGGAGTGGTTGGCCGGATTTTTAGGGATTGGTAGCTCAATAATGCACAAATAATGCACTAAAATGCATTTTCTCTCTCTTTAATTTATATAAAAATTATATAGATACATTGGATGCTAGATTAGTTGATTGAGTGAGCATAATTGAGTATTGGATGCTCAATTGGTAGGGTAAGTATGTTTGCCATGCTTTGCTAGCAAGATTCCTCCAATAATACACTAATAATACACTAATAAGTCAAAAAGAGCATTTTGGTAATTTCGCATATAATTTCATGGGCATTTTTGTACATAGCAATATAGTATTTAATCACTAGATGGTAATTCTTATCATTTACCAATTACTTCTTATCCTTTGGTAAATTAAAACATTTATACCACAACATCGTAATTAAACCCGATAATTTTAAATTAGGGTTTTGATTGAAAAATTAGGGTTTCTTAATGCCTTCAATTAGGGTTTCTAATTGACCATTAGGATTCTCTAATTATCTGTGTATGTTCTAACACAGTCATTACAATCTCTAACTTCAACCGATTAGGGTTGTAATAATTAGGGTTTGTCCTAATTATCGACAAACAATGAGAATTAGGTTTTCTTCTAATTACTGACATCTTATACACAAAGAACCTTCATATACACAAAGAAACTTCATATACATGATCATACTACTCGGTCATTTCTCATAACTAAGTTTAATAATTAGGGTTTCACAGCACGGTAATATGCTATGACCTAATTGACCGTCATTGCTCAATATTATCTGTCCGCACATACACAGTACATAATTATTGTACTGTAAAATCATTATAACAATAATATAATATTATTATTCTCATCTCTTGATCACAATCCCAATTCGTGGTTTGGATCTCATATCGACTTCTCTTTTCGCATATCAAGTTAAAATACTTGATTTAAATATTACGAACAATTCATATAATAAAATATATATTATATAAATTCTAATTATCACTTCATATATTATTTCCAATCATGTTTTCATGGAAAATAATTAATAAAAATATTTATGCTTATATAAATTAATTACCATAAAAATATAATTTGTAGTAATTAATAATTCCAAAATTATTTCTAATTTTTCAAGTAATAAATATATTCGCATTTATCGTTCACATTACTAGACACTTATTCTCGTCATTAAATAAATAAAAAAAAAATTTATACGCAAAATTTCTTATTTATTTTATTTAGGAAATCTCGGGTTATTACAAATTAACGCTTATGTCCGAAAGCTTTGACATCGCTAACTAGCCATGCAAATATGAGATGAAGGAGCTATGGGTGAAAGCCAGCAATACCAACCCTATGCAATGGACAGTAAAGATTTTTTTCAAGTACATAATGAAAGAGAACTTGTTAGTAATGAACTAAGATATAAACATGACATTGTTAAGGCATTGTTAGACACTGATGTAGGATGATTAAGAGTTAATAATCAAATTAAAGTGAACGTAATGTGAATGACATAATGAAAGCCAGAAACCCATAATAGTAGATCTAAGTCAGGATTTACATTGAGATGAAGGGAAAGATATAATAGTATACATACTTGATGATATAAGACCTAATGTGGTACGTTATATGATCATGTATTGTAGAAAATTAGAGACCTAAAGTGTACGTGCAATAATTAGTAAGCAGACGCTGAAAGGCAAGTATTCCAACCCTTATTCCAGTTCAGTCTGGACAAGATTTTAATTCATGTATTCTTTCGCATGAAGTTTTGAACGATGAAGTCTAAGCCAAATCTTTCGGCTAGACTTATATTATGATTTCGTCAAGCATGATTAATGTTTACCGAGTTATATTGGTGTGGTTTTCAATCGAAGACCGAGTATGCTAAAAATGTTTTTGTTGTTTAACGACAGGCACGTGAGGTTGCCACAACTTAAACGTATACACGTTTAATGAATGTAATGTTGTTCAACATAGAGTACTATGGGCTAATCACCCAAAAGTTCTCGTAAGCTATGCCGAAGTTACGGACTTAGTGTCGGGTTGTCCTTTTCAAAAGAAATTATGAACTGCTCATAGTCTTGAGCCTTAGTTGATATTCTACTGAATATTGTTGTTGAAAATGTTTGAATGAAAAGAAGTGATATTTTAAATTATTGATAGTACTTCGTAACTATTGTTCAGTTACTGAAGATATATGAGTTCTATGTTTCAAGCAGGTTGTTTATTAGAATTGTAGTACTTGCTGAGCTAGTCATGCTCACTCTTGCTTGAACCATATGAACACAGCCAAGATCGAATGGACTGAAGGCTCCGGCAAGGATAAAGGCAAAGCGAAGATGAACCCTTAGAGTTCTTATGTAATAATATAGATGGATGATTGTAATATATTTGATATTATGACAAGAACAAACGAATGGGTTATAAAGAACCTGGGAAATGTAATATTATTTTGAATATATAGAAGATATATTAGTTCTTTTTAGACTCTTCAATGGAATGAATGAATGAATGGTAGTACCGTATAGCAACTTCTGTCGGGTTGGAAGATACCCGGATTTGGGGGCGTCACAATAGTATTTTCTCCCAGGTCAAACAAGACCTAAATATTGAAAAGTTTTGATATTTAGGAGAAGTAGATGAGATGAATAAATGAAGATAGAAGCATGAAACGGCTACTAAACGGCCCAACCAAGACTCATGAGGCAAAAACCAAATCTATGTTAGGCATTTCATCAAACACTTGACAAGCATAAACAAAAACCCCACCTTTCACATAAACATCAATCATCATGTTGCAAAACAATATAAATACATATAAAACCTCTGTATTACACTAGTTCCTCTTTCATAATGTTATATTTAACCCAAATCAACACTTAAATTAAAGTGCAGCTACTGAGCACCTAATAATCATTTATTCATACCTGATTATAACAAAAAAAAAAAATAGGTCAAAATTGGGGCTGAATTTATTCAAATTTAGGGCCCAAATTAGGAGAGGAGAGAAGTTTGGTCTGTTTTGTTTGTGTTAGGGCTAAGATTTTATGAGAGATTCACAAAATTGGAACAAATATAAACCCTAGATTCATACCTGATTGTCGTTTGCTACTAGCGATGGTGGTGCTGAGAAGGTAAATGAGTAGAGCAGCGGGAGAGACCCGAAATCGGGAGAGCTATGAAGCAAGAGAGAGAGATTGATGTGAAATCGATTTCTGAGAGAAGAAGAGCAGCGAGAGAAGGAATTGTTTTTGGGAGCGACTATGTTATGTCCTGATATGTCGAACTGATGAGAGAGAAAACAAATAAGGGAGAGTTTATATAGGTGAGCAAAGTATGCAAGGATTAGGGTAAGCCCATGATCCAGACTCTCTCTCTCTCTATATATATATATTGTCATCAAACTCTGTTTATTTGAGCTATATATATATATATATATATATATATATATCTTCATCAAACTCTGTTTTATTGAGCCTGTATATGTAACGGTCCAAAATTCGATATATTTTCACATTCGGATTCCGTACGTCACAATCCCATCTTCTTCCAAACATACATCATTATATAGCTAAATATAACAAAATACATCCTCAAATCCCAGGTTCTAAAACCTTATAACCTCTTCCATTACAAATAATGATAATTACATTATTCTTTACATCTTATACAAGTGACTTTTATCCGCCACCAAGGATACATAATCATTCGTTAAACTATTCTATAGTTTAATTCTATCATTCTATATTACAAGTCTTTGTTTGATCTTCACGCTCATTCATATAATGAATGATACTTCTTCTGGATACCGATCAACTTGATCTTTATGGGATCCTTAAGTTCTTTTAACATCGTTCACTGAAAATGTTTTTATTTAAAGAAGTGTGAGCATTCAATTGCTCAGCAAGTCATAGCAGTTGAACAAACAACTTTAAGAATTCAAACATTCTTTTAGGACTTCAATAAACGAACAAAGGTTATGAAGCAGCTTGAATAATAGGAATAATCTCGATTCCTATCAGTTTAAGACATTAGTCACTTCACTTTGAAATACTTTCATTCTCTACTCTCTTTCATACACATTCTGTCTGCCTAGAATCAATAGCATAAACTGAACAATAACGATTCATGTATAAACAGAACATTCTCTTATTGAAGAGTTAAATCACATAACAGTTCATCTCATAGAAACACCGAAGTGTTCAAATTGTGGCACAATGCCTCATACATTCTAACACATTGTACAAATATCACACATTTGAACATAGACAGAACTGCTCAAGTTCAACATCTGAGAAGTTTTAGAAACTAGCATTCATTTAAAATATGAATGAAGTTAGGAATCTTGCCTTACGCACAGCTACAGCTTATAGTTTATGTTGAACTGCTCATTCCAATTCCTATGTAACACATAAGGAAATTACACATACACCAATTAGTCATATACTTGACTTACACATTAGTTTACTTAACTTCACTTCTTAGGGTTCACATTCTTACAAACTAAGTTTACGCGACCAACTTCCTTTACCAGTTAACGGCTTCATGACATACGGAGATGTCTTACTTAATACGTTCATCACCTTTGATGATTTACATTCTTATCTTCTTCTTATAACTCTCCTAGGACTCAGAACACATCGTCTCTCTACTAGTATTCCATATGGTACTCTGAGTGGTTTCCCACAAATAACCAACAAACAAGTTCCCGTCTCATCTACACTGCCTATAACAATGAGTTAGATTGGTTGCAAGTTTTGTATATACCTTCGCTCTCTGAAGGAATTGTTTAGCCCAGCTCCCATATGTCAACCATCAAAGGTTAAGATTGCACCACAACCTAACTTATCTTATCTTATTTGAACTATTAAACTATAATGTTCGTTAAGTCAATTTCTTATTCCTTATGGCTTTCTGACAAATAAATGTCATACCTCAGGATTTATTCTTTATCATCCAAGTCATACAGTCTTTTGAATGCTCAGAACGATCATTCAATATTCATTCTACACATTTATAGCATTAACCATTTTACATTACCTTATTCTTATCTTACAACGTCCGATTCATTCGACTCAGAACGTCATCCAAGTTATAAACATTAACTCGGCTTCTTTTACGTTATACGTACTTGTCTTTAATTCAGCTTCTTCATCGTTCACAGGTTTAATCATTGATCTTCATTACCTTACGGTCAAACCATACACGGGGTGTATGTTCTACCCATTTAATAATCGCGTACACTTAACCTTTACGTCGGTTCAAAGGTTCAACGCTTATATTTAATTCTAACATTCTCCTCCAACTCACATTCGACTTTCATTAATCTTATTACCGTTCACTACGGCTTTCTTGATAATTTATATCTTACTTACTACTTTCGCAAACGTCTAAGTTATACAACCAATGTACACCTAGAATGTTCGCTCTACGTGAATAAGATTCACGAGGATTGTTTACGTATTCCACGTTTATGTTGTTCATCCCTTAATCTCTTATTCAACCTTTATCTAAGGTTTTAATCGCTTTCATTCATTACTATCACCTGAACCCCATGTTCAATATTCTTTCTTAATGTCAAATCCATACAGTTCGTTGTATGCTAAGACCGATCGTTAATCGCAACAACTTTGCTTTCACAGCGTTTAAACATTTTACATTTATCTCGCGTTACCATGACACAACATCGAAATGTTATTCATTACCCTCGTCAATCAACGTCTAAGGAATCACCATCATAGCAATCCCTCACGTTCGTTTATCGTGACTACAGTCCCCGAATATTAGTTCCGTAACCCGCGTTTACATTCTTTGTCTTTTAATCTCATTTAATATTTTTGTTCAACCTTCATCAAAGGTTTAGTACATTTAATTAAGTGTTACATTTCTTAAACTTTATGTTCATATTTCTTTCTTGCACATCCTCCAGTAATTAAGTAGTAAAAATCTCATTTCTAGGCATTGCCCTGCACCGGCGCTGCGGCGCCGTGTCCTTCCTTTTCCTTCGCGCTGTGGCACCACTCAGCAGTAGCTGATGGCCCGAGCTCGCACTATGGCACCAACCCCCAAGGCATGACTCGCGCTGTGGCGCCGAGCATGAAACCTAGAATAATTTTCTAAGTCCTTTACAAGCTTGAGACACTGACTTTGAAATCACATATCTTATTCGTTGTAACTCAGAACTACATCGTTCCAAAGCTATTTTCTTCCATATCTTATGTACTTCGATTACCCTTGGAAAGAACCTTGTTCTGAATCCATTAACGTGACATTCGATTGGCTTAATCTTTGCTCTTTATTCGTTTTACATTTTTAACGCTCTTCGTACGTTCGTCCGTAATTCGGTCATCCGAACTCAGAATTTGTTTGCTCTTGAGTCCACGACTCACATTTTCTACATTCTCTTACATTCTTATGAAACCATACATGTTCGGGTTCATTTACTAACTTTCTAATTCTCATTCTTCTTTTACGAAATTTTTGCCATAACGTCATTATAGCTCAGTTTTAATCTGTTCTTCATGAACGTTTCTAACGTTCCTAACCAAGCAATAAGCAACTAACTTATACATGATGGTTTTAAATTTGTCCAACAACAACGTTCTTCGCGTTCTTCGTTCGTTCTTTATTTTTAATCGATATTTTGATTATGATTTTACTTTTTCTTGGAATTTGATGTTATAGAACACCATTCCTTACTTAATTCACCTACTTATTCATATAATCCACTCGGATCGTTCTAATTCATTACGAATCTTACACTTCCTTAAGAAATTTATAAACTAAATTTCTAACTCTTATTTCTTCATTTTTCTTACGATTTCAATCATATGAAACCATTCCTAACATCATCTACTTCTTATTCTCATTAAGTTATGATTTAAACATATAAACTTAAAGAAAATTATCTAGAAGTTAGGTTTTCGAATTACCTTTCTTCTTTAATATCATTCCGTAGGACAAAGCGTGCACTCGGGCAATCTTTTCCTCCCTCTTCTCCTTCCCTTCCCCCATCCGAACTCTCTCTCTTTCTCTCTCAAGGTGTAGTATTTTTCAAAATCCTAAAACAATTAAGTTAGCTTCCTATTTACAGATTTTCAAGGCTAGGGGTATTTTAGTCATTTCGCTCCCCTTAACCTCCTTACTATTCATGGCTTAAGGACTAAGTTAACTTAGCCCCCAAGTTTGCTTAGCCCTTAAGTTTTGTGGTTCTGTCTTTTGGTTTTCGTCCGACAGTTTTAAAAACTACGATTCTCGGAATACAAATATTTTTGGATATTTCGTCTTTCCTTTACCGATTAACTTTTACGTATTCTTCGGATCTCCGAAAAACTGAAAAACACTTTTCCACGATAATCGTTTTCCTTCACGTTTTTCCCTAACATAGTTAAACGAATGAAAAGTACAGAACAGTACTTTTCATCATTTTTATTTCGTCCGATTTCTGCACGTTTTTTGAGAAAACTTTTATCGGCTTACTTAACATTTCACAATATATTATCGTCAAATCTTTAGACAGAATGTTATTTTGACATACCGAACTCTCGGAATGACTTAGGTTATTCAAACCCTAACCCTTAGGCTTTCGTCGGGTGAATAGTGCCTATTTAGTATTTTTCCCCAAAAAATTTTGTTACCGAATTTTTTTTATTTTCATCTTGAAAATTGTTACTCGTTCAGTCTAGCTCGTAGCCAGAATCCTTCCGATTAATAATTCTGGACAATTCGATTTTCTGGGTTATCACAGGATATACATCCAGTGCGTTTACTACTTATATATATATATATATATATATATATATATATCTTTTATATCGAACTCATTCGATTGAGCTTAATGTGTGATATAGGTTCATTTATAACTTATATATATATATATATATATATATATATATATATATATATATATATATATATATATATATATATATAATCATTTGTCAAACTGTGAGTTAGATTTGACTAAATTTGGCTATTTCTCACTTTAACCGGTTCATGGTGACTAAATTGGAACCATTGAAGTTGGAATGCTTAGATTTAATCGAATCTAATTCATTTTCCAACTTTTGCTACGGGCTAGATGTGACACCCCCAAAATAGGTCCAATCCATCCAACCTATTCTGAGTCGCCAAATACATGGTACAGAAAACAACTATAACTTTATTAATACAATTGTCGTGCAAAATACAACAACACATATACTGTGAGTTTTAATACCAACTGTGACTAATGTCCCAACTATGGACAACACCTCACAGTGATACCTTACATAAAGGTACAATCTAGAATTGTTTTAGAAATTAAAATCTTTGTGAAATGCTCAAGGAAACCTTCGTACATAAGAAGCCATGAATCTAAGTTATGATAGATATCATATGTCCAGAGAATTATTCTTGGTTGATCCAATAGACCCCAAAGAAAAATGAAAAGATTACTATCATGTTCCTTCCAATGATGAGTCCTCTCTTAACATATAGTTATCTCCACTGTCTGCAATTGAGAATTATATTTTAAGCAAACTCCAAGATCATATAGGTAGTACTCGTAGATATACTCAGCAAGTGGATGTGCACAACCTTATCTTATGATAACACGAGGTTGTATGTCATTAGACATCTTGTATGATAGTGGCAAAACACCCTTCCAATGTTGAGTTCGCCTCACCCTATTGTTGTTCACCAAAATCAATTATTAAGTGACGTATAAGATACGACATACACATCTTAGGTCCTTAATACAATTATATATTGTATGTCATGCCGTTTTATAATGTGTTGAGAAACTTTGTGATCAGGACCATCACACTATTCCCTGTTATCCCTTTCGACCAAATTTACACTCTTATTACCTAAAAGGAATTGTGAAGTAAAAGGGTGAGCACAACTAGCTTAGTAAAGAATAGCATAACTAAAGATAATTAAATTATCAATAGCATTCATCAGTAATAAATCAGAGATTTAGTACATATGGTAGATGATAAAACTTTTCAACCATAGTTGCAGCGGAACGAGCAATCCATTAGAAGAGTCAAATAGACCATAAAGTTTATTATCTTCTCCATGTTAAAAGTCCATCAACAATGCTTTAACCCTGTAATATTATTCAACAGATCCTGTTCACAGTCATGTGAATAACTAATAATCATAATTGTAGTTCTAATTTTCTCTTCTCATCCAAGACGAAGATATTTTTCATCATATATCTTCACCTGAAACATCAAAGATCATGGTTATACCAAATCAAAGTTCATGTTTATAGTCATCTTTGCACTACGGGCCAAAGATATTCAACAACATGTTATCTTTGCACTACACGCTAAAGATATTCATCAACAATTCTTCTTTGCACTATAGGCCAAAGATATTCATATATCAAAGAAATATATAATCATTTCAGAATTTATATAAACAATAATTATAACCATGTTGATCAATTCACCATTGTACTTAAGCTAAAAATATTCAATTGTAAATTCAATGGTCATGATCATACCAGTCAACAATTCATCTTTGCACTACTGGCCAAAGAGAACCCATAGTCACGATCATACAAATAATCTATCCATCTTTACACTTAAGTCAAAGAGAAATTTCTTCACCGGGATTATAAAAATGTTATATATGATAATAAAAATAATACGATCAAAAACTGCATTTAATTTCAAGAGTAAGATTCATAAATCAATAATTTCATAACACATTAATTCAAATGTTATAAATCACTTAATAATCTCATAATCTAATATTATCAATACTACCACAATATTTTAATCATTTCTTAAACTTATAAATAATTTATTTTAATTATTTACACTTTACTAATTAATGCATTTAATCATACTAAAATGCCAAACTCATAAGATTTCATCACCAATAACCAACAACCTCATCAAAAATCTGCATATACCATATATAGGATTTCCAAGCCATAAAATCCTATTTTTCAATTTTGTTACTTCACATAACATATTTAATTTATTTAATCATAACTAGTCTATTTTCATAAAAAATACCAAATCAGTTCCAAAAATATTTCTTTTCTAGGATTTAGCATAATATAGTCCCATATTGAACATATATTTTTCTCGTAATTTTTAAAATTCATTTACTATTTTACAAATGGCCAAAACTGCCGAATATTTAGACTTTTATCAGAAATTGTACTTTTGTCCATAAAATCCGAAACTTACAGAATATACTGATGTTATATAGATGTACTCCCAATAAAAATTTCACCAATTTTGGAGTTAACCAGAAGGAGTTATAAGGGTTTGCTTTTAAAATAGTCTTTTCTCATAAAATCCATAACTCCTAATCTATACATCCAAAAATCGACATTTTTGGACACAATCAATAAAACTCATCAAATCATCATTTCAAATTTTTCCACAATTTTTGAAGATCAGAAAAATTACGAAACTGAAAAAATAATAACCCTTAAAATCCCTTACCTCAAAAGAGTAGTATTTCTGACCGGAATGTAAAGCCGAAAGAACCTTGTACTAAATAGCAACTCTCAAAGTATCTAAATACTCACAACAATATGCTCGATAATATAGAGAGAGAAAGAGAGAAAGCTTATGTTTCTGGTGTGATTTTCAATTCTAACTCAACACTCTATTTATAGGAAAATGTTAGCACGCCGAAGCAGACTTGACCTGCTACCCGATGGCTTTACCTGCTACTATTGCCATCCATCACATTTGAATTAGAATTTCAGCACATTTCTTCACCAACGACAAGTGAGGCCCACTCAATTCTAGAATTTTCCACCAAAATCAATTATAACCCTAATTTCTGAATCAGTCACCTCTTAAAATTCATAACAAATCATTCATTAATTTTTAACGGTTCAAAATTTGTGGACATATACTCAACTTATATATATATATATAACATATCCAAAAATCACAACGATCCAACGGTCGGATTAAAAATTATAACTCTCGCAATATATTGTAAAAATACTGATTTGATTTTTAATACCTCCATTCCGACAAAAATACTGATAAAACACCTCAACCTTAAATCCTTCAATTATAACCACATAAAATAAATAAATTCATCATTTATAAAATAAATATTTCCTTATCATATAAATCAATAATTAATTATTCATAAATAATATTACAGAATCACAATTATGACAACCAGGTCGTTTCCAGGAAAGAGGGGGCTTTCCAATAAGGATTTCTCCTTACTGGCGCGCAATTAGATGACCAAACCTCTACTTGACAGAACTTTCTAGACATTGCCAATAATGCTATCTAATAATCCAAATAAATATAAACTCTTGATCTGATAATGGGAATACTGTGCAATGACAATTATTGAAACAACAATAAGATAAAATATCAATGCAGCAATTATTGAATCAATAAAATAAAATATTAAACAGTAATTACTGTAACAATTATTGAGTAGTGCCTTTCATTTTCTTCATCCGACAATTATTCTGTTAAGGGGCCCACAAATGGCTGCGCCGTTATATGAATATTCCCCGACAACAAGAATATTCCACGACCAAACGAATATTCCCTGACAGAAATGAGTATTTTATAACCACTTGCGTATTTTGAAAAATTTTATATATATCACCCTTAACTTTAACTTTTTTTTATCAATTTAACCATTTACTAAATAGGAAAATTGAATACTTTTATTTCATAAAATCTGGGGTCTTACAATCTCCCCTCCTTATGAAATTTCGTCCCCGAAATTTATGTACCTGATAATTCAATGAGTTTGAGAATACCTTGCTTTCATCTCAGATTCCATCTTCCCTGTCCTCATGATTTCTCCATTGCTCATCTCCTGTATTTCAGATATCATTCTAGAATACAGCTTCAAAACAAAGATTAATTGACATATCACAATTTGTCAACTTAAGTAAGAAAATTCAGCTTAGGTAGGACACACTCTAGCGAAGGATATTACTCATCTCTCCCTTCCTAGTTCTAATCCTGGATCTCCGCCAGAGATCATATCCCTAAGCTCTAATACCAACTATAACGCCCCCAAAATAGGTCCAATCCATCCAACCTATTCTGAGTCGCCAAATACATGGTACAGAAAATAACTACAACTTTATTACTACAATTGTCGTGCAAAATACAACAACACATATACTGTGAGTTTTAATACCAACTGTGACTAATGTCCCAACTATGGACAGAACCTCACAGTGATACCTTACATAAAGGTACAATCTAGAACTGTTTTAGAAATTAAAATCTTTGGGAAATGCTCAAGGAAACCTTCGTACATAGAAGGCCATGAATCTAAGTTATGATAGATATGATATGTCCAGAGAATTATTCTTGGTTGATCCAATAGACCCCAAAGAAAAATAAGAAGATTACTATCATGTTCCTTCCAATGATGAGTCCTCTCTTAACATATAGTTATCTCCACTGTCTGCAATTGAGAATTATATTTTAAGCAAACTCCAAGATCATATAGGTAGTGCTCGTAGATATACTCAGCAAGTGGATGTGCACAACCCTGTCTTATGATAACACGAGGTTGTATGTCATTAGACATCTTGTATGATAGTGGCAAAACACCCTTCCAACGTTGGGTTCGCCTCACCCTATTGTTGTTCACCAAAATCAATTATTAAGTGACGTATAAGATACGACACACACATCTTAGGTCCTTAATACAATTATATATTGTATGTCATGTCATTTTATAATGTGTTGAGAAACTTTGACAGTCCCGGACCATCACACTATTCCCCTGTTATCCCCGCTCGACCCAGCTACACTCTTATTACCTGAAAGGAATTGTGAAGCAAAAGGGTGAGCACAACTAGCTCAGTAAAGAATAGCATGACTAAAGATATTTAAATTATCAATAGCATTCATCAGTAATAAATCAGAGATTTAGAGCATATGGTAGATGATAAAACTTTTCGACCATAGTTGCAGCGGAACGAGCAATCCATTAGAAGAGTCAAATAGACCATAAAGTCTATTATCTTCTCCATGTTAAAAGTCCACCAACAATGTTTTAACCCTGTAACATTATTCAATAGATCTAGTTCACAGTCATGTGAATAACTCATAATCATAATTGTAGTTCTATTTTTCTCTTCTCATCCAAGACGAAGATATTTTTCATCACATGTCTTTACCTGAAACATCAAAGATCATGGTTATACCAAATCACAGTTCCTGTTCATAATCATACTAATAAGTTCATCTTAGCACTACGGGCCAAATATATTCATTAACAGTTCATCTTTGCACTACATGCCAAAGATATTCAACAATAGGTCATCTTTGCACTACGGGCCAAAGATATTTAACAACAGGTCATCTTTGCACTACACGCCAAAGATATTCATCAACAATTCATCTTTGCACTACAGGCCAAAGATATTCATATCTCAAAGAAATATATAATCATTTCAGAATTTATATAAACAATAATTATAACCATGTTGACCAATTCACCTTTGCACGTAAGCTAAAAATATTCAATTGTAAATTCAATGGTCATGATCATACCAGTCAACAATTCATCTTTGCACTACTGGCCAAAGAGAACCCATAGTCACGATCATACCAATAATTTACCCATCTTTACACTTAAGCCAAAGAGAAATTTCATCACCGGGATTATAAAAATGTTATATATGATAATAAAAACAATACGATCAACAACTGCATTTAATTTCAAGAGTAAGATTCATAAATCAATGATTTCGTAACACCTTAATCGAAATGTTATAAATCACTTAATAATCTCATAATCTAATATTATTAATACTACCACAATATTTTAATCATTTCTTAAACTTATAAATAATTTATTTTAATTGTTTATACTTTACTAATTAATGAATTTAATCATACTAAAATGCCAAACTCATAAGATTTCATCACCAATAACCAACAACGTCATCAAAAATCTGCATATACCATATATAGGATTCCCAAGCCATAAAATCCTATTTTTCAATTTTGTTACTTCACATAACATATTTAATTTATTTAATCATAACTAGTCCATTTTCATGAAAAATACCAAATTAGTTCCAAAAATATTTCTTTTTTGGTATTTAGTATAATATAGTCCCATATTGAACATATATTTTTCTCGGAATTTTTAAAATTCATTTACTATTTTTCACATAGCCAAAACTGCCGAATATTTAGACATTTATCATAAATTGTACTTTTGTCCAAAAATTCCAAAATTTACAGAATATACTGATGTTATATAGATGTATTCCCAATAAAAATTTCACCAATTTTGGAGTTAAACGCAAGGAGTTATAAGGGTTTATTTTTAAAATAGTTTTTTCTTATAAAATCCATAACTCCTAATCTATACATCCAAAAAACACCATTTTTGGACACAATCAATAAAACTCATCAAATTATCATTTCAAATTTTTTCACAATTTTTGAAGGTCGGAAAAATTATGAAACTGAAAAACATAATAACCCTTAAAATCCCTTACCTTAAAAGAGCAGTATTTTTGACCGGAATGTAAAGCTGTAGGAACCTTGCACTGAATAGCAACTCTCAAAGTATCTAAATACTCATAAAAATACGCTCGATAATATAGAGAGAGAAAGAGAGAAAGCTTATGTTTCTGGTGTGATTTTCAATTCTAACTCAACACTCTATTTATAGGAAAATGTTAGCACGCCGAAGCAGACTTGACCTGCTACCTGATGGGTTTACCTGCTACTATTGCCACCCATCACATTTGAATTAGAATTTTAGCACATTTTTTCACCAACCACAAGTGGGGCCCACTCAAGTCTAGAATTTTCCACCAAAATCAATTATAACCCTAATTTCCGAATCAATCACCTCTTAAAATTCATAACAAATCATTCGTTAATTTTTAACAATTCAAAATTTGTGGACATATACTCAACTTATATATGTATAACATATCCAAAAATCACAACGATCCAACGATCGGATTAAAAATTATAACTCTCGCAATATATCGTAAAAATACTGATTTGATTTTTAGTACCTCCATTCCGACAAAAATACTGATAAAAAACCTCAACCTTAAATCCTTCAATTATAACCACATAAAATAAATATATCCATCATTTATAAAATAAATATTTCCTTATCATATAAATCAATAATTAATTATTCACAAATAATATTACAAAATCACAATTATGACAACCATGTCGTTCCCAGGAAAGAGGGGGCTTTCCAATAAGGATTTCTCCTTATTGGCACGCAATTAGATGACCAAACCTCTCCTTGACAGAACTTTCTAGACATTGCCAATAATGTTATCTAATAATATTATCCAAATAATTTAAATTATTGATCTGATAATGGGAATACTGTGCAATGACAATTATTGAAACAACAATAAGATAAAATATCAACGCAACAATTATTGAATCAATAAAATAAAATATTGAACAGTAATTACTGTAACAATTATTGAGTAGTGCCTTCTTACGTAAGGATCAATAATTCAAAAATACTATTTAATATCGTGTGCTACTGCGCAACCACGCATATTACTGTATTTTAACCACCAGGTATTCTAACAGTGTTAATGGTAACTACTACGTCGTTATTTATAAAAACTCAAATTTGTCATTTTCTTCATCCGACAGTTATTCATTTAAGGGGCCCACAAATGGCTGCGCCGTCGTACGAATATTCCCCGACAACAAGAATATTCCATGACCAAACGAATATTCCCCGACAAAAATGAGTATTTTATAACTACTTACGTATTTTGAAAAAGTTTATATATATCACCCTTAACTTTAACTTTTTTATCAATTTAACCATTTACTAAATAGGAAAATTGAATACTTTTGTTTCATAAAATCCGGGGTCTTACACTAGATTTGTCTCAATCTAGCTATTTCACACTTTAATCGGTTCATGGTGACTAAACTGGAACGGATGAAGCTGAAATAGTTTAGATTTATTCAAATCTTATTCTTGTTTTAGCTTTTGTACATATTTTTTTTTATCATGTGAGCCTAGGAATCATGTGATCGCAGATTCAGTTCCTAAATCTAGATTCGATTCCCGTGATGGACATTTTCAACTACATCAAGCTTGTAAATTATTCACGGTGTCTGAATTTCCTTAGATGACTCTCATGCCCACAAGGAGTTCGGCACTACTATGTATCTTATTTTCTCGAAGATGTTTCGTATCTCGAAAAATAATAAAAGCAATAAAGCTGAACACTTAATAAAATGAAAGTATCAAAGGCCTCAATTACTATTGAGCACAAGGGTTTGAAAAACCTGTTTTACAAAACATCACTGTCATATCTCGTTAAAATTAAACTATTATAAAAAAGTCAAACCCTTTGTATATAGGTGCAAACGAGGCACAACACTACTTCCAAATAAACTGACCATAGACCTAACACACATACACACACACATTCAAATAAAAGTTTAAATTGGAAAGTGGTGGTAATCGTGTTATCACGGAAGTCGAGGGGTGCCTAAAACCTTCTCTCTGTTTAATCAAGCCCCCAGACCCTAACGAATTTCAGTTTTGCAGAGCAGTTAAATAGTGTCACATCACTAGGTCTTTGTGTAAATCTTTTCTCGGTTAAGTTGGTGCAACCATTTAAAAATACCAATTATCGACTCTTACAGTCAAATCGTCGACATATACATGTCGGACCTTTTCAAACTTATTTTTTCAAACAAATCTCACCTAACATGAGAACACCAAAAGATAAGAACAAAAAGGGACAAATAAAAATCTCGACGTCGATAATTATTTAAAAAGTTAATGGCATAATCATAATAATTTAATCTATAGTGATAGAATAAATTAAATAGCTTAATATTTATTATTTAATATTTTATAAATATTAAATATATAAATTAATAAGAGGAGTCTTATTAATATTATTACAATTATTATTATTTTAATTTCTAAAGAAGTTTGGGAATTCATTTAATATAAGTACTCTGATTTATTCATAATAAGATTAGGAGGCAAATTAATTAAAAGAGTTTAATTAATTATCCCTAATAAGATTAGAAAGCTTAATTAATTAAAGGTATTTAATTAATTAAATAAAACCCTATTTCTTATTAGTTTAGAAGGGTTAACTAATATCTATATAATAGAAATCTTATGTTAGATATCAATAGACGTAATTCCAAGAGTTGGGAGAGTATACCTTTTTTATGAGAGATAGAAAAACTAGGGTTTTGCCAAACACCCATCTTCTTGAATCTTTCTTCTTCCTTGGTGGATCACCTTTAGAGGCCAAACACTTGGGTGGCTAACGTTGATCAAAGGACGGAATCAAACCCGGTGGATTCAAGTTGAACGTAAAAAGGATTTAGAGGTAAACTTGCACCTGAGGAAGCTCGAATCTTCAAGGGTATAATTCTTATTCTTCATCTTTTTGTTTAATTAATAATTGTGCATAACGGATGATCCGAGTATATGGTTTGTAAAATTTTAAAACTCCATTTTACCACGTTTTTGCTTACTTTGTGCAATTTGATTGCGTCCATGCATATTACAAACCTAAAATGTCGATCCAAAGGCAAATCTGTAAAGCGCTCATACTTCTCCAATGTAGGAGTCAACTCATGGATGTCAAACCTAAACACATGTCTCTTTGGTATCCAATGAGATATATCATGCCCTCTACAAAGCCCAACGGTACCTGGAATGTCAGGAGGGTCATAGAGTGTCACAACAACTGATCAACTATCACCTAATCTAGGGAAGATAAACAACCATACCAAGATCTCAAAGAAAAGGCCACCAATATGGGTTGGGTATGCTCAATTCGGCTAATAATGGATAAATACATCTGTAGAGATGTATCATAAGACCACCCATGGGTCAATTCTAAACTAACATCTGGGCATGCATATCCATGATATAATGCATACATCATGATAAATGCCAGTATGGTGTAGGGAATAGAAATCATGATACATACATTCCTAAATACATCATCATCTAATACATCATCTCTATATACAACTGAAAAAAGTACAGGAAAATGGGGCACAACCACCCAATATCTAACATAGGCCTATCAAAAGATATAAAGAGAAATGGGACACAGCCACCCAATATCTAACAGAGTCCTATCAACAGAAATAACAAGAAATATCTCAAAAGAAATTAATGATGTCTACATCATCTAATCTATCCATCTGATGTAACTCCTCCCGAGTCACAAAATCTCTGGCAGAAGGGATATCAGCTCGATACAGTGGAGGATATGCACCGGTAAAGCCACTAGAATATGGCCCACCTGAAGGGCCAACGCCAAAGCTGGAAGGATTAAAAGAATCTGCCTCTGGTGGATCTCTGCACAAATGCCAGATAAAAAAGTGTGCCCAGTCCAACTGCTGGGTCAAACTCTCAATCTGCATCAGATGAATAGGCTCTCGGATGCAAGCAATTCAATATGTCATCATGACAGACCCATGGACCATATCACACATAAACTGTGTGGCACAGGTCTGAGCTCCAATAGTGCGAAGGAACCACCAGCGGTAAAAAGCTTCCTGAGTGAAGTGACCCTCTAAAAAATTAAAGCCATTTACACCCATCAAGGGAATCTCGGTGATTGGTTGAGATAAAGGCCAATGACGCCTGGTAGGAGGAAAGAACGGAATGTGTATCTCCCTTGTGGTGCTCCTGATAGCACGCTCTCCTAAATAGAGCTCCCAGTGTCCGTCAGTCAGGAGAAGAATCTGAAGGGTGGACAAGACCTACTTGACACCAGTTGGGAAACCACCCTCAAAGCCTATTGTGAAATGCTTCTCGGAATAAGGAACCCAAATGATGACATCGACTATCAACAACTCCAACTATAAGCGAGAATGGGTGAAACCCTTGGCTACAAAAACTTTAACAATCAAGAAATTTTTATATGTAATTTCAAATATTTATTAAATTAAATAAAAATTTTAGTTGACGTGTTTATTATTAAATAAATATTTGTTTAATTTGATTATTTATTAATTAAATAAATAATTCATGAGTTATGAGAATTAATTTGGTTAAGTGTAATGTGTTAAGTAAGTCGATATATTCGGTAATTTTGTATTTTGAAATTAATTAAATTAAATAAGTGTTGATTTAATTATCATGTTACATAAGCGGTAATAATCTAATTTAATTTAATAATTAAATTAGAGAGTTGATAATAATTAAATAAATTATTATAATGTTGTTTTAATTTAATTTAGTAATTAAAAAGTGATGTACTAATTTATTAAATAAAATTATAATGTAAATTATAATTTTCTAACAATTGGATTATGTATTTTGATGTAATAAGTTGTTGTTAGCTTTAATTTAATTAAATTTGAATATGAAAATTTAATTAAATGAATGTGACAATAAACCATATAATGAATGATTTATTAAAATAAATTAAAAGAGTTTTAATTCAGTTTTGCCAAACAAAGCTAAAAGATTTTAAGTCTTTAATTTTAATTGGGTTTGCCAAACAATCCTTATGGCTTTTGATTTTCAAAAGAACTGACATCAGTTATAATATGTATTAATATGTAATATAAGTATATGTCAGTTATATTACATATATTTTATATCAGTTATATTATATATTATATTAGTTTTATATTACGCTAAGTTTAAGAGAAGAGAGAAAAATAAAGAGAAAAGAGAGAAGGAAGAAGAGAAAACTATATGTGAATTAGAGAAAACAAGGCGGTTGCTATCATCTTTGTTGGATAAACAAGAACTTGAAGGTAGCAATTCAACTTTTAAAATTATTAGTTTTGTTCTTCATTGTTCTACACTGAAAATATTTTTTATTTCTTTGCGAATATATTTTTGTGATAATTGTCCAATATATTGTTGTATATATTAATTAGTTGATATAAACTATTTTTATATGCTTAGTATATGATTTAGAGTAGGATAATCCATGAAAACATGATGTATGTGAAGAAATTATGTTTAAAGAAAAATACAGATATGTATATTTGATATGGCTTATTTTAGAATCCAAAATGGATACTAAATTCATTATATAGAGTGTAAATTAATTTTGATTGTGTAAATACATGAAGAAATGAAAACAATGGGTTTTAAACTCACTATTTTGGTTAAAAAATGAATTCATACTGATTAGTTTCGCTAAGAATGTCAAAAAGTAAAGAAATAGTAAACATAGTGAATTTAAAGGTTGCAATTTTGATGTTTATACTATTTATATGGTTAGAAACATGTCAGAAACATTAATTTATGTTTATGTATAGTTTATATGTTTTATATGTGTTAAATTTGTTGTTAGAAAGGAGTTTTTAGGTTAATTTAGCTTTATTTTGTGTTCTTCATAAACACCGCATGCATTGCATCTGTTGTCTTGGCGACGTCAGAACGATAGTTACTCAGAAAAATCGGGCATTGAAGCGCCACTCAAAGGCTCACGACAAGTACAAGCATTGAAGCACCGATTACGTGAGTAAAGCGAAGCGCCAGAGCGCCATCAAGTGTCAGAATGGCCTTGACCAAATTGCATCGCCGATTATGTGAGTAAAATGAAGCGTTAAAAGCCTTGACCGAGTGTCCTCCTTAGTGTCTGGCAAGGGTTTGCAAATGACGATTAGCGATTTGCCCGTAAAGTTAATTTTTAATATACAATTCTATAATTGTTAAATCTTCTGATTATAAAATGTAATTAATGTTATAATACCACAATATGACATTTATTATTAGTAATCAGTGAATTATGTGATAACTGAAGATTTGTGTCATTGCATTAAAAGTGTGGTTTAATTATGTGGTTAAACTTAAGAGTAAGGGGTGTAAATGAAATAGATATTCAGTTATGTACCATGAACATATGGTAACTAATTATGTCATGATGACATGTAAATAGGATATTTGAGAACATGAGTTATAATTGTTTAGCCTACACGCAAGGCAAGTTCCTAAACCTTACTTCTTTACATTGAGCAAGTTCTCTAACCCTAACCTTGTTTAAGTAAGTTCTTGAAATCTATTGAGGAAATTTTTTAATCTTGTTTCCTTGTTGGGAATTGTAACCTTAGCTTACCATATTGTTCGAGCAAGGTTTATTATGTCTTTTCAATGCTTTGAACTATATTCTTAAAGCATGAACTTGTTGTTTTATAATATTCATTCATGGTTCATAACTACTTTATCTTATGTTGTTGTTGAACTTTTGCAATTTCATTACACTTTTAAATCAACTAATCCTTAGTTGATGTATGTTAAACTCTAAATTACCCTTGACACTTATCCAAACCAAACTTCATTTGGTGCGGACTCATACATTAAAACTAATATGAACAACCCTATTATAGGGGATTATTTATGTGAAAGCGTTAAGATGTTTGTGCACGATATATGGTACAAAGGGTTGATCCCCTTAAGTACGAGAAGAAGGTCCATATAGTCTAACGACTATTAAAGATTTAACTATATATACATATAATTTGGGACATAGTTCATGGTCTTGTGACCCTTAAATAATTTTCAATATCAGTTCTTGATTATCGATATTAAAAATTGTTATTCAAATCAATTGAGTTTATTTATTGCCAGTTATTATGTCCTTTCAAGTGAGCATTTGTTTTGCTCACTCTTGCATATATATAAACATTGCAGCTAAAATTGAGAAGGTTGATGAGCCAACCGCTAGTAAAGGAAAAGGAAAGACGAACAAGTGTTGAAGACTTGTTATTTGTTTCAGATTATGTATTTAGACTGAATTTTAATTATGTGATGTAATTAATATTTTCTGCATTTTGATGATTATGTTTAAGGTTAGATAACCTAGGATTTATTTGATTTAATTATGTAAACCTTTAATGGGAAGATTTATTGCTTAAGTTTTATTAAATTTGGATAGTTAGAAATGAATATTTGGATAGTGAACACTAAATCCTGTGGGATTGAAGTACCCAGCTTTAGGGGTGTCACAAGTTGGTATCCAAGCTTTAGGTTATGAACCTTAGGTGGGGGAAAACCTTAGGAAGTAACCTTATAGGAGATTGAAAAGATAGTGGTGATAAACTCTTATTGAGTTTTACAAAAAAGATAATAAAACATTCTATTTGCTTATGTGGTTGCAACCTATGTGCTCGTGGGTATCTAGTAGTAACGATTAGTAATTAAAAAACTTCAAATTTTTGTTGTCAGGATGGCAAATATGGGAGAATCCAGTCAGGCTAGGGAGGAGGGACCTCAGATGCCTAGAAAGGAGGAGCCTCGAGATATTTAGGTAGTCTGGGAACAGTTGGTTTTAAGGGAGTCATCTCTGTTGGTCATAGTGGTTGGTTATGCCCCAGAGTTTAAGAAGGAGGGGTTACCTGATGATGAAGATGTGGTAGAGACGGATGACGAGGACCCCGTGGAGCTACCACAGACAGAAGAGGAGGAAGGGGAAGATTTTTCACCAAACTCTATTGCAGCTCATATGTATGTTGAGGTGTACGACCGTAATATTGAGCTTCAGTATAGAGTCAGCGAATTGGAGGAGCTGGTAGATGAACGTCTCGTTAATGTGGAATGGAAGCTGGTTCACATAGAGGGGGAGAATGAGTAGTTGATGGAGGAGGTTGCAAAACTGAAGGATAAGCTGAAAGAAGAGTCCGCTAAGAGAGCAAAAGTTAAAGATACGTACGAGAAAGCTTTCCAGTATGTAGAGATAGCAGAGGGAGAGGAACAATTATATTATGATGATCTTAAACTTGGTTTTAATGAAGTTTATTTAATTTTCGCATTTGAATGATTTTAATTAAAGGTTAGATAACCTGGGAGATTTTATTATGTAACCCTTTAATGGGAAAGGTTTTATTTATCCAGTTTTATTGTGATTGGGTAGTTAGATATGTATGTTTGATTAAGTGAACACCAGATCCTGTGGGAATGAAGTACCTGGATTTGGGGGTGTCACAGGTTGGTATCAAAGCTTTAGGTTATGAACCTTAGGTGGGGGAAAAAGCCTTAGGAAGTAACCTTCGAAAAGATAGTAATGATAAACTCTTATCGAGTTTTGTAATTAAACACTTATGTGCTTATGTGTTTACAACTAATGTGCTCGTGAGAGTTGAGTAGTAATGATTAGTAACTAAAACTTAAAAATCTTGTTGTCAGGATGACTAATGTCAGAGAATCCAGTTAGGCTAGGGAGGAAGGACCTCAGATGCCTAGAGAGGAGGAATCTCGTGATATTCAAGTGGTTTGGGAACAACTGCTTCCACGAGAGTCAGTTCCATTACTCGCAGTGGTCGAGGATGATGATGATGATGATGTAGAAACAGATGAGGAAGATCCTGTGGAACTGCCGCAGATGGACGAAGAGGACGAGGAGGAAAGGATTCCACTTAACTCTATAGCTAGCCGTATATATGCTGAGGTGCATGACCGTAACGTGGAACTTCAAGATACTATTGAGGAATTGCAAGAGATAGTAACTGAACAACAAACTTCTTTGGCACGAGATTCGGGATCGAGAAGAATGACTGAACAATGTTGAAGAAAAGCTAGTTCACACTGAAGAAGAGAACGATCAAATGAGAGCAGAGGTTGCAGAGTTGAAGAGCAAGTTGAGAGAGGAATCTGCAAAAAGGGCAAGAGCCGAAGATGCGTACCGTGAAGCTTACCAACAAGCCGAAATAGTAGAGGGAGATGCACAAACAAAGAGAAAGAAGATGGAAGAAATGGATAACGTGTTCAACACCGCGATCAATCGAGCTCAAGATCGGGTCATGGGTTATCCAATTCAGTTCGAGACGCTACCCTCGTTCATACTGAACCGTCGAACCATATTCCGAGTGATGGAAGAAGAGCGTCGTAAGGCTTTATAATATCTTAATAGGACATCATAAGGGAGTGTGTCTGCTGGGGAAACGAGTATGCTTCAATAGTGGCCAGGAGGGTCACATCGCCCCAAATTGCACTCAAGCTAAGAAGAATGTGTGCTTCACATGCGGAACTAAGGATCACTTTTCTCGTGAATGCCCTAAGAAGAGATCTGGTGAGACAAATGAGAGCAAGGGAAATGCTAGTGGAGGTGCGTTGGCTATTGCGGGACCAACAACAAATAAGCCCACAGCCAGAACCTTCAACATGACTGTGTAAGATGTTGTGCAATTAAAGGATGTGGTTTAAGGTATTATCCTGATCAATGATATTGATGCTTATGTATTATTTGATTCGGGTGCTACTTGCTCATTTATATCTGATGAATTTGCTATGAGATTAGGATTGCCTAGTGAAGAATTGAATTTCCCTTTAAACATAGAAATTGCGAATAAAGAAGTAGTTCCTGTTAGGTTCGTATACAAGAACTGTAAGGTGACACATTAAGGGAAATATTTTGATGGTAGATTTGATTCCGATCAGGCTAGGAGAGTTTGACGTTATTTTGGGAATGGATTGGTTGTTCAATTATGGAGCGATAATTGACTGCCAAAAGAAATGTGTAAACCTTATGACTCCGTCAAAGGTAGTATTTAATGGTAGCAAATCACCTAGACAAATGAGATGTCTGACGATTATGCAGGCCAAAAAGTTGTTGAGTCGTAACGTGTGGGTTATTTAGCTTACATAGTCGATACTCTCGAAGAAGAAGTATGGCCCCGGAAGAAATACCAGTGGTTAGGGAATTTGTGGACGTATTTCCAGAGGACTTGTCAGGACTTCCGCCTAACAGAGAGATTGAGTTCGTGATCGACCTAGCACCAGGAACCACTCCGATATCAAAAGCCCCATACAGAATGGCTCCGGTGGAGATGAAAGAACTGATGGTACAACTATAGGAGCTATTGGACAAGAAATACATTCAGCCGAGTGTGTCACCGTGGAGAGCACCGATGTTATTCGTAAAGAAGAAGGATGGGTCAATGCGTCTTTGCATTGATTATAGAGAGTTAAACAAAGTCACTATTAAAAATAAATATCCTTTGCCGAGAATAGATGACTTGTTTGATCAATTGAAGGGTGCTAGATATTTCTCGAAAATAGATTTGAGAAGTGGGTACCATCAACTAAAGGTAAAAAAGGAGGATATACCGAAGACGGCATTCCGAACTCGGTATGGACATTACGAATTTTTGGTGATGTCTTTTGGATTAACAAACGCCCCTGCATCGTTCATGGATTTGATGAACAAGGTGCTTAAACCTTTCTTGGACAAGTTTGTGGTGGTGTTTATCGATGATATTCTGGTGTACTCTAAAACTCAAGAGGAACATGTGGAACATTTACGTCTAATGCTGGAGATGCTAAGAAAAGAAAAGTTGTATGCGAAATTCTCTAAATGTGAATTTTGGCTAGAACGTGTACAATTTCTTGGGCACGTAATTGACAAGGATGGAATTTCAGTGGATCCATCAAAGGTTGAAGCTGTGATAAATTGGGAACAACCGAGAACTCCATCAGAAGTGAGAAGTTTCTTGGGATTAGCAGGGTATTACAGACAGTTTATCCAGGATTTATCCAAGATTGCCACTCCGTTGACAAATTTAACGAGGAAATATGTAAAATTTGTTTGGATGGAGAAGTGTGAAGAAAGTTTCTAGGAATTGAAAAAGAAGCTAGGTATGGCACCTGTGTTGTCATTACCAGATAATACAGGAAATTTTGTGGTATATAGTGATGCTTCACATAAAGGGTTGGGTTGTGTCCTTATGTAGAACGGAAAAATCATTACGTATGCATCAAGACAATTGAAAGATTACGAAAAAGGGTATCCGACTCATGAGTTAGAGTTGGCGGCGGTTGTGTTTGCCCTGAAGATATGGAGACATTATCTCTACGGAGAGAAATGTGAGATTTACACAGACCATAAAAGTCTGGAGTATATTTTCACACAGAAGGACCCGAACATGAGTCAAAGAAAATGGATGGAACTGATAAAAGATTATGATTGTGAGATCTTTTATCATCCAGACAAAGCAAACGTGGTTGCAGATGCCTTTACGAATTAAAGAAAATTCGTATTAAGTAAAGAGAAAGTTAGATGTTTTAAGATTTCAATTGAGGACTCATGTGATAGCTGAGTTGTATGAATCTTTGTATGGGCAGAGGTTTGTGCTTCGGTGTAACAACCACTCAGTTTATTACAGTGATAATCATTGGAATTGGTCGCGCTATCAAGATGTATATGACGAGAAAGTGAATCTTTTGTCATGTATATACTTGATATGTAGAGAACGATAAAGTAGGTGCGAGTTCTTGAAACTCATACTTGTGGTAAGTTCGTGACTCATAATTATATGATATGTTTTTGAACTTATCAGCGAATGGACGCCTATGGTCTGACTGGGATAGTTCTTAAACTCATATTATTATGGAAAGTTCCTGAACTCATAATGTGTGGTAAGTTGATGGACTGTACTAAGGTATATGAAGGTACTGAAAACGAGTTATTTTCAGTTGACTTAGCATTGAAGGTGCTAGAGAAGATTAATTATTGTCACAAGTAAGACAATGAAGGAAGATAGAGAATAGGATATTCCAAGTCATCTAGCTATGCTAGATTTCGAAGATTATTGAAATCGTGCTTATGTGTGCGCATTTTAAAAATGAAAGAATTGGTTCAATTTTTGGAACCAATGGATTTTAAAAAGAACTATTCTTGATATATCTATGCTAGTTGATTCGACTAGACAGAAATTGATTAAAAATATCAAAATAAATTTTATATCATTAGTGCATTTGATGCAAAGATGGTAAAAGGATGGAGTTATTAATACAATTAAACCTAGTGTTGGATTTGATCTTAGGATCAACAACCAGCTATGGTATGATGTATAATGATGAAGTCATAAACTGACGAAGTCCTCAACGTACTATGAAAAGTTCGGTATCATGATGTCATAAAACATTTTGATGTATTACAAAAGAATTTAAAGAAGTAGTCGATGTCAATTGATTTGACTAGACGAATGTTTCAAGTTGATGTCCAATTTATTGGTATGGTCTAAGCTATTTGATTTGGCTAAGACAAATGGTATGTCATGATTAAAGAAAATCGAGCTTTCTTTGAAGAGTTATGCCGAACCAAATTGTTTTAGTAAGGAATCTAATGATTAAGTCTGAGGTAAGCATACCCTGAAATGGGGTTATACGATGGGTTGATCGCCTATGTATAAAAGAGGTAGTTTACCTTCTTTGTGATTGTAAACTGACCGTGTAAGAAGGGTTTACGGTGAAATGCTGTTAAACCTAGTAAGAGTTCATGGTCAATTTGACCCCTCAGCAAAAGTATGAAATGTTTTAAAGGAATCCTTATATTCCTATTTATTTCTTTCACTTCATGATTCTTGATAAGTTATGAAGGGTAGGGAATGTATGAAAGATAAGAACTTCTTTGAAGAGAAGTTGAGAAGATGAGAAAGATAAAATTTTGAGGACGAAATTCTATGAAGAAGGGGTGAATGTGATGACCCGTAAATGGGTGTGGTTTTAGAAATTCCGAGGACGGAATTTTATAAGGAGGGAAGAATGTGACAACCCGAAAAATCGGATTGTCTAGAATTTAAGAGTTAAAGAATTAGTTATTAATAAAATGCATTTTTTATTAATACTATTCCGTGTTATGTGTTTATTAATCGTTCTAGAACCTATAATGATTATTAATCGGGAGGATTCTGGCTACGAGCTAGACTGAATGAGTAAGAATTTTCAAGATGAAAATAAAAATATTTCCGGGAACAAAATATTTCCGGGAAAAAGACGAAATAGGCACTATTCACCGGACAAAACCCTAAGGGTTAGGGTTTGAATAACATAAGCCATTCCGAGAGTTTGGTAAGTCGAAATGACATTCCGTTGAAAGATTTGATGATAATATATCGTGAAATGTTAAGTAAGCCGATAAAAGATTTTCTCGAAAAATTTGTAGAAATCGGACGAAATAAAAATGACGAAAAGTACTGTTATGTTCTTTTCATTTGTTTTGCTACGTTAGGGAAAAACGTGAAGGAAAACGATTATCGTGGAAAAATGTTTTTTGGTTTTTCGGAGATCCGAAGAATACGTAAAAGTTAATCGGTAAAGGAATGATAAAATATCCAAAAATATTTGGATTCTGAGAATCGTAGTTTTTAAAACTGTCAGACGAAAACTGAAAGACGGAACCACAAAACTTAAGGGCTAAGAAAACTTGGGGGCTAAGTTAACTTAGTCCTTAAGCTATGAATAGTAAGGAGGTAAAGGGGGGCAAAATGACTAAAATACCCCTAGCCTTGAAAATCTATAAATAGGAAGCTAACTTCATTGTTTTGGGATTTTGAAAAATCCTACACCTTGAGAGAGAGAGAGAGAGTTCAAATGGGGGAAGGGAAGGAGAAGAGGGAGGAAAAGCTTGCTCGAGTGCACGCTTTATCTGACAGAATGAGATTATAGAAGAAAGGTAATCCAAAAACCTAACTTCTAGATATTTTTCCTTAAGTTTATATGTTTAAAACATAACTTAATGAGAATAAGAAGTAGATGATGTTAGGAATGGTTTCATATGGTTGAAATCGTAAGAAAATGATGAAATGAGAATTAGAAATTTAGTTTATAAATTTCTTAAGAAAGTGTAAGATTCGTAATGAATTAGAACGATCCAAGTGGATTATATGAATGAGTAGGTGAATTAAGTAAGGAATGGTGTTCTATAACATCAAATTCCAAGAAAAAGTTAAATCGTACTCAAAATATCGATTAAAATGAAGAACGAATGAAGAACGCGAAGAACACGCGGAGAACGTTGTTGATGGACAAATTTAAAACCATCATAGTGTAATTATTATTGTTGAACAAGTTTAAAACCATCATGTATAAGTTAGTTTCTTATTGCTTGGTTAGGAACGTTAGAAACGTTCATGAAGAACGGATTAAAACTTAGCTATAACGAAGTTATGGCGAAAATTTTGTAAAAGACGAACGAAAATTAGAAATGTAGTAAATAAACCCGAACGTATAGAGTTTCATAAGAATGTAAGAGAATGTAGAAAACGTGAGTCGTGGACTCAAGAACGAATGAGTTCTGAGTTCGGATGACCGAATTTTGGACTAACGAACAAAGAACGTTAAAACCGTAAAACGAACGAAGAGCAAAGATTAAGCCAATTGAATGGCATGTTAACAGATTCAGAATGAAGTTCTGTTCCAGGGTAGTTGAAGTACGTAAGATAAGGAAGAGAATAGCTTTAGAACGACCTCGTTCCGAGTCATAATGAATAAGATATGAGATTTCAAAGTACGCGTCTCAAACTTGTTGCAAGACTTAGAAAATTTTTTAGGTTTTTCGCTACGCCAGAAGCGCGAAATTTGAGCCTTGGGAGGCGGCTACAGAAAGTACGAAAGCTCAAAGCTATCACTACTCTTGAGTGGCACCGCAAAGATTAAGGAAAGGGAAGGACAGTGTGCAAGACAAAGACCAAAGGTAAAGCAATGCCCAGAAATGAGATTTTTACTACTCAATTACTAGGGGATGTACAAGAAAGATATATGAACATGTAGTTTAACTAATGTAACACTTAGTTAAGTGTATTAAATCTTTGATGAAGGTTGAACGAAGAGATTAAATGAGATTAAAAGATAAAGAATGTAGACGCGGGTTACGGAACCAATATCCGGGGACCGTAGTCGCGATAAACGAACGTGGGGGATTGTTATGATGGTGATTCCTAAGACGTTGATTGACGAGGGTAATGAATAACATTTTGATGTTATGTCATGGTAATGCGAGATAAATGTAAAATGTTTAAACACTGTGAATGTAACGTTGTTGCGATGAACGATCGATCTTAGCATACAATGAACCGTATGGCTTTGATATTAAGAAAGAATATTGAACATGGGGTTCATGTGATAGTAATGAATGAAAGCGATTAAAACCTTAGATAAAGGTTGAATAAGAGATTAAGGAATGAACAACGTAATCGTGGAATATGTAAACGATCCTCATGAATCGTATTCACGTAGAGCGAACGTTGTAGGTGTACATTGGTTTTATAACTTAGACGTTGGCGAAAGTAGTAAGTAAGATATGAATTATCAAGAAAGCCGAAGTGAACGGTAATAAGATTAATGAAAGCCGAATGTGAGTCAGAGGAGAATGTTAGAATGAAATATAAGTGTTGAACCTTTGAACCGACGTAAAGGTTAAGTGTACGCGAATATTAAACGGGTAGAACCTACACCCCGTGTATGGTTTGACCGTAAGGTAATGAAGATCAATGATTAAACCTGTGAATGGTGAAGAAGCTGAATTAAAGACAAGTAAATATAACATAAAAGAAGCCTAGTGAATGTTTATAACTTGGATGACTTTCTGAGTCGAATGAACCAAACGTTGTAAGATAAGATAAAGGTAATGTAAAATGCGTAGAAGGATTATTGAATGATCGTTCTGAGTATACAAAAGACTGTATGACTTGGACGATAAAGAATAAATCCTGAGGTATGACATTTATTTGTTAGAAAGCCATAAGGAATAAGAAATTGACTTAACGAACATTATAGTTTTATAGTTTGAATAAGTTAAGATGAATTTAGGTTGTAGTACAATTATAACCTTTGATGGTTGACATATGGGAGCTGGGCTAAACAATTCCTTTAGAGAGCGAAGATATATACAAAATTGGCAACCGATCTAACTCACTGTTATGGACAGTGTAGATGAGACGGGAACTTGTATGTTGGTTGTTTGTGGGAAACCACTTAGAGTACCATATGGACTACTAGCAGAGACACGATATGTGCTGAGTCCTAGGAGAGTTATAAGAAGAAGATAAGAATATAAATCATCAAAGATGATGAACGTATTGAGTAAGACATCTCCGTATGTTATGAAATCGTTAACCGGTAAAGGAAGTTGGTCGCGTAAACTTAGTTTGTAAGAACGTGAACCCTAAGAAGTAAAGTTAAGTAAACCAATGTGTAAGTCAAGTATATGACTAATTGGTGTATGTGTTATTTCCTTATGTGCTACATAAGAATTGGAATGAGCAATTCAGCGTAAACTATAAGTTGTAGCTATGCGTAAGGCAAGTTTCCTAACTTCATTCATATTTTAAATGAATGCTAGTTTCTAAAACTTCTCAGATGTTGAACTTGAGAAGTTCTGTCTATGTGCAAATGTGTGATATTTGTACAAGGTGTTAGAATATATGAGGCCTTGTGCCACAATTTGAACACTTTGGTGTTTTTGTGAGATGAACTGTTCTATGATTGAACTGTTCAATAAGAGAATGTTCTATTTATACATGAACCGTTATTGTTAAGTCTGTGCTATTGATTCTAGCCAGACAGAATGTGTATGAAAGAGAGTAGAAAATGAAAGTATTTCAAAGTGAATGTGACTAATGTTTTAAAATGATAGGAATCCAGATTATTCCTATTATTCAAGCTGCTTTATAACCATTGTTCGGTTATTGAGGTCTTAAAAGAATGTTTGAAATCTTAAAGTTGTTTGTTCAACTGTTATG
This sequence comes from Panax ginseng, assembly GCA_020205605.1. Classification (NCBI taxonomy): domain Eukaryota; kingdom Viridiplantae; phylum Streptophyta; class Magnoliopsida; order Apiales; family Araliaceae; genus Panax; species Panax ginseng. The sequence goes on from JAINUU010000070.1 coordinate 143,813, forward strand.
ACTTGCTGGGCAATTGAATGCTCACACTTGCTTTAAATAAAAACACTTTCAGCCAACGATGTTAGAAGAACTTAAGGATCCCGTAAAGATTAAGTTGATCGGTATCCAGAAGAAGTGTCATTCATTATATGAATGAGCGTAAAGATCAATTGAAGACTTGTAATATAGAATGATAGAATTAAACAATAGAATAGTTTAATGAACGATTATGTATCCTTTGTGGCGGATAAAAGTCACTTGTACAAGATGTAAAGAATAATGTAATTATCATTACTTGTAATGGAAGAAGTTATAAGGTTTTAGAACCTGGGATTTGAGGATGCATGTTATTATATTTAGCTATATAATGATGTATGTTTGGAAGAAGATGAGGTACGAAATCCGGATGTGAAAATAGACCGGATTTCGGGGCATTACAGTTACTATTCATAGAGTACTATTCTCGAATTACTATTCATGGGGTACTATTCACTCGAGTACTATTCACCCGGGGTACTATTCAAGACAAAAAAAAATTGATTTCTTTTCAGTCCAAATGATTTTTGATACAATATTAATCTTGATTTTACTCCACAAAGTAGTATCAAGTTGACAATTTGGACATAACTGAATTCTGGATAAATTAAATTATAAATAAATAAAAATTTATCCTTTGCTCTCTTTTAATTGAATTCTAATATCATTGTCATCATCCTCATGATTATATTGTGATGAAACTCATCTTTATCCCATAGTGCATAGATGGACCGTTGATTGATATGATTATGACCAGAGATTATTCGGTATAATCATGACCGTAACGTTACAAATGATGTGGTAAAAGTCCTCATTGGCCCGTAGTGCATTGATGGACAGTTGTTGGCATGATCATGACCATGGGTGAAAACACGAATATCCTTGGCCCGTAGTGCATGGATAATTCGTGGTTGTGATACTAATGAATATCATTGGCCCATAGTGAATGGATAATTCAGTGATGTGGATTATTTATTAAGCTAAGTCTCAGTGATAAAATTGATGATAAACTTTCTAAATCATAGAAGATAGTAGATATCATGCTCTACTTAACTCTTCTAATGGATTGCTTGTTCCGCTGCAGTTAAACTTGATGTTTATTATATTTTATCAGTTTAACACTGTTTAAGGCTAACAATAATTTATGATGCATTATCTTAGTCATAATATTTCTTACTCGGCTAGTTGAGCTCACTCTTTTGCTTTCAATGTTCTCTTCAGAAATTGAGAACGTAGCCGGGACTAGTCGGGGAACGGAGTGATGGTCCGAGATGGTGGTTATAGTAGTCCTCCCGATTTTATAAAAGTGTGATAATAATTGTAATGAGGACTCCATTTGAGTTTGGATATTTTCTAGAAGAAAATATTCGTATTAAAACTCTCAGCTATGTTTTGACGTATTTTACACTACAGTTGTATAATTAAGTTTATATTTGAATTTTGTACCATGTATTTGGCAACTCAAGATGGGTGATGTATACCTATTTTGGGGGCATCACAATTGATATTAAAGCTTAAGGATATGATCCCTAGCTAAGATGTGAGACAAGAACTAGGGGGGAGAGATGGGGAAATCCTTCGCTAGTATGACCTACCTAAGTTTATTGTTATTTAATTGATCGATCAGAATATAGAGGTATTATGTGGTATGTCAATTAACCCTTATTTTCTGGCAATATTTGAAAATGGCATCTAAAAATGTTGAGATAAGCAATGGAGCACAGGAGACCGTTGAGCCACCACAGATCAATAACCAAGAAAATGTGCATCAGGAAGGTAACAATCCTTATGTACACAACAACACCGACCAAATGATGAACGATGGAATGTTCAGAGGCTTTCTGAAATTCATGCAACATTAGGCGACAGAGACTCCTATTCAAAATGCAGGTGGAAACACTGGAAACTCTCGGATGGTTACAGCTAAGCAGTTCAAGGAGCTGGGACCGCCGGAGTTTTTGGGAAAGCTAAAACCACTTAAGGCAGAGACGTGGATAAAGAAGATCACCAAGATATTTGATGTCATGGGATGCTCTGAGGAGCAAAAGGTTTCTTTTCCCGAAAGTATTCGTCATATGAAGGAGGTAGAGTTTATCTAGCTAGAGCAAAACAATATAAGAGTGTCGCAGTACAAAGATAAGTTTGGCGAGTTGTCCCGGTTTGCATCCCATTTGGTAGATAATGAGGAACGTATGACGTGGATGTTTCTAAGAGGTTTAAAAGTCAAGATACATCAATACCTCATTTCTCAAAAACTGTGTTTGTATTCAGATGTATTAAATAGGACTCAGTTATTAGAACGCGATAATGAGTCAACCCAACCAAGAGAGAGCAGCTGATAAAATGATAATACCAGTGGTAGTAGTCATCGAAGCGGTGACAACAAACGTGGAGGGAATTAATATGCTAGAAATGGTAACCACTTCGGTGGTAATCATGGCCAAGATAATAGAAGTGGAAATTTAAAGAAGAGGAGATTCAACAATGATGGAAAGACATCAGCACCAACACCTATTGATAAGGAAGGAGAACGACCACCAATCGTATGCTTCAAATGTGGAGGGGAGGGACACATCAGTTCAAACTGTACGCAGCGGTCCAAAATGTGTTATAATTATGGAAGAAAAGGTCACCTAGCTCGATTTTGTCGTGAAGTAAAACCAAGTCCAGTTGGCATGGTGACACCAAATACCGTCCTAGACAATTCAAAGCCGGTAGTTCAAGGGAAAGCGTTTGTCGTGACCTCCCAAAAAGTAACGAACCCGAACGAGGTCATCACGGGTAAGCTAATTATAAACTCTTGTGAAGTCTATACCTTATTTGATACCGGTTCTACCCATTCTTTTATTTCTCCTACTTGCACTCAACGTTTAAATTTAACTCCGGAGAAATTAGACTTTAACTTTTCTGTTTAAACTCCGTTGGGAGAAACCTTCATTACATCCACTGTTTATAAGTCTTGTTTAATTCAAATCGGCACCTGCACATTACCTGTCGATCTTATTTCTTTGAAAATACTTGCATTGGATGTGATTTTAGGAATTGATTGGTTAACTACTCATCATGTTAAAATTATTGTTTTCGTAAGGTTATTAGCTTTCATATTCCTAACCAACCTATTATGCGAATTCAAGTAACCAAACCACTAAAGTCAATCACTGTCATATCAAGCCATAAAGCTATTCGTTTATTGAAAAATGGATGTCAACCTTTCTTAGCCCATGTCACAGATTTAAACAAAAATACGTCAGATTTAAATGATATTCTTATTGTTAATAAATTTCCTGACGTATTCCCCGAAGAACTTCCTGGCCTACCCCCGGAGCGTGAAATCGAGTTTGGTATCAACCTTGAACCCCAGTACAAAACTCATTTCCAAAGCACCATATCGAATGGCTCCTATTGAACTTCAGGAGTTAAAGACCCAACTGTAGGAATTGTTGAACATCGATTTCATTCATTCTAGTGCGTCTCCTTAGGGTGCCTCTATTCTATTCATAAAGAAGAAAGATGGAAGTATACGACTTTGTATTGACTATCGGGAGTTAAATCATGTTACCATCAAAAATAGGTACCCATTGCCACGCATTGATGACCTATTTGACAGGTTGCAAGGTGTCAAATTCTTTTCAAAGATCGATCTTCGTTCCGAATATTATCAGTTAAAGATTAAAACTGATGAAATTCCAAAGACTGTTGTCAAAACTCGATATGGGCATTACGAATTCCTAGTCATGTCTTTTGGATTGACTAATGCTTCTGTTGCCTTCATGGATATGATGAACTGAGTATTCAAGAAATATTTGGATCATTTTATGGTCATCTTTATTGATGACATCCTCATTTACTCCAAAAGCCATGAACATCATGAGCAACACTTGAGGCTGATACTCCAAAAGCTTCGTGAAAACAAGTTATATGCCAAGTTGAAGAAATGCAAGTTCTGGCTTGAGGAAGTAGCATTCCTTGGGTACGTGATATCAAATCATGGAATATCTGTTGACCCGACAAAGATTGAAGCAATTCAAAGCTGGGAGAAACCTAAGTCAGTAATCGAATTGCCACTCCGTTAACTCAGCTGACTCGAAAAGATACAAAATTCGGTTGGAGAGAGGAATGTGAGAAGAGTTTTTAAGAACTCAAGAGGAGACTCATTTCAGCACCTGTTCGGACAATACCATCTGGTTCAGAGGGATTTGTCATCTACAGCGATGCTTCAGGCAGGGGGTTAGGATGTGTTCTCATGCAACATGGGAAAGTCATAGCCTATGCCTCACGATAACTCAAAGAATATGAGAGGATTTATCCTACTCATGATCTAGAGTTGGCAGCAGTCATTTTTGCGCTTAAAATTTGGAGGCATTACGTGTATGGGTAGAAGGTGGAGATCTATACCGATCATAAAAGCCTTAAATATTTTTTCACCCAAAAGGAAATCAACATGCAACAACGACGTTGGCTTGAGCTGTTGAAAGATTATGATCATACCATTCAATACCATTCTAGAAAAGCGAATGTGGTAGCTGATGCGTTGAGTAGAAGATCATATGCGGGTACGAGTGCGATATTGTCAACGCAAAGGCCCATTTGGTATGACTTACATGTGATGGAGATAGTTTTAATGACTCCAGGAACCCATGTGATGATGTCAAATATACTACTAGAACCGACTTTAATCGATAAAGTTAAAGTTGTTTAAGCTACAGACCTAGAGCTGATGAGTATGAAGAAGAAATTGAAAAAAGGTGCTATTTCAGAAGCAAGAATCGATGAAGAAGGAGTACTTTGAGTGAAATCCAGACTTTGTGTTCCTAATGACCCTGATTTAAAGTCTAAAATCATGATGGAGGCTCACAACACACCGTTTGCAATCCATCTTGGGACTACCAAAATGTATTGTGATCTTCGATATACATTTTGGTGGAGCAATATGAAAAGAGAGATAGCAGAGTTTATATCAAGGTGTTTAACTTGTCAATGAGTTAAGGCATGGCATCAAGTGCCAAAAGGTCCATTGCAACCACTTGAAATTCTAGAATGGAAGTGGGAGCACATTACCATGGATTTTGTTACTGGCCTTCCCAAGGTTTCTCAAGGCATAGATGTGATTAGGTTCATTGTCAATAGATTGACCAAGTTAGCTCATTTCTTACCTATATGAGAAACTTATTCGCTTGAACATCTTTCATGTATGTACATAAATGATATTGTAAGACTGCATGGTATGCCAGTATCCATAGTTTTTGATCGAGACCCAAGATTCACTTCACGATTTTGGGTTAGTTTGCAAAAAGCTATGGTCACAAATTTAAGATTTAGTTCGACATATCATCCTTAAATGGATGGGCAGTCGGAGAGGACTATTCAAACTCTTGAAGATCAATTAAGACTCTGTGTCCTTGACTTCAAAGGAAGTTGGGACAAGTTCTTGCCATTGGTGGAATTCTCCTACAACAACAGTTACCAAGTAAGTATTGGCATGGCTACATTTGAGGCATTGTGTGGACACAAGTGTCATTCTCTAGTATGCTGGGATGAGGTAGGTGAAGTGTGACGCCCCCAAAAATAGGTATACCTCACCCATCTTGAGTCGCCAGATACATGGTACAAAATACAAATAAAACTTAATTATACAACAGTCGTGTAAAATACGACAAAACATAATCTAAGAGTTTTAATACGTATATTGTCATCTAGACAGTATACAAACTCAATGATGTCCTCATTACATTTATTGTCACACTATTTAACAAAATAGTGAGGACTACTAATGTAAGACCCCGAATTTTATGAAATAAAAGTATTCAATTTTCCTATTTAGTAAATGGTTAAATTGATAAAAAGTAAAGTTAAGAGTGATATATGTAAAATTTTCAAAATACGTAAGTGGTTATAAAATACTCATTGCTGTCGGGGAATATTCCTTTGGTCGTGGAATATTTTTGTTGTCGGGAATATTCGTACGACGGTGCAGCCGTTTGTGGGCCCCATAACAGAATAACTGTCGGATGAAGAAAACGACAAGTTTAAGTTTTTATAAATAACGGCGTAGTTGTTACCAATTAACTTCTTGTTGGAATGCATTTGGTTAAAATACGATAATACGCGTGATTACACAAGAAGCACACGGTATTGCATGAAAGATTCGGAATTATTGATTCTTACGTTAGAAGACACTACTCAATAATTGTTATAGTAATTACTGTTCAATATTCTATTTTATTGATTCAATAATTGTTGCATTGATATTTTATATTATTGTTGTTTTAATAATTGTCATTGCACAATATTTCCCATTATCAGATCAATAATTTATATTATTTGGATAATATTATTAGATAGCATTATTGGCAATGTCTAGAAGATTCTGTCAAGGAGAGGTTTCGTAACCTAATTGCGCGCCAGTAAGGAGAAATCCTTATTGGAAAGCCCCCTCTTTCCTGGGAACTGCCTGGTTGTCATAATTGTGATTCTATAATATTATTTGTGAATAATTAATTATTAATTTATATGATAAGGAAATATTTATTTGATGCGGATATAAATGATGAATTTATTTATGTGGTTATAAATGAAGGAATTAATGCTGAAGTGTTTTATTAGTATTTTGTCGAAATGAAGAACAAAATATGGGATTTTCAGAAAAATTAGTTTATTACTTGATTTTGTAAAATTTATAACTCTTTATGTATAATGAGTTAGGAGATAAGCCATATATCAACAGAAAGCCCTAGAAGTAATCTAAATGTAGAAATTTGAATCACCCAAAAATCCTTTGTAGATTTATCGTGGTGAATTTTTGAATGAAACTGGTCCGAAGGACTAATAATCCGAAAAATCAGTGTTCTTGAGATATATTGCGTGAGTTATAATTTTTAATCCGACCGTTGGATTGTTGTGATTTTTGGATATGTTATACATATATGAGTTGAGTATATGTCCACAAATTTTGAACCGTTAAAAATTTACATATGATTTGTTATGAATTTTAAGAGGTGACTGATTCAGAAATTATTTTTATAAATGTTTTTAGTGGAAAATTCTAGAAGGCGGGTCCCCACTTTTTAGTTGGTGATTGAATGCATGTGCTGAATTGGATTTTCAAAGGTGATGGCTGCCATTTTTTTCAAAATGGCATGTGTATAAAATAAATTAATATTTTATTAATTTAGCCTCCTTTGGCGTTCTAGCATTTTCCTATAAATAGACGCTTAAGTTAGAATTGAGAATCACACCAGAAACAAGTTTTCTTTCTATCTATATTGTTGAGCATATTTTTGTAAGTATTTAGATACTTTGAGAGTTACTATTCAGTGCAATTTTCCTTCGGCTTTACATCCGATGTTCCGGTCAGAAGTATTGCTCTTTTGAGGTAAGGTATTTTTAAGGGTTATTATGTTTTTCAGTTTCGTACTTTTTTCAGACTTTCAAAAATTCTGGAAAAATTTGAAATGATAATTTGATGAGTTTCCTTGATTGTGTCCAAAAATGGCGATTTTTGGATGTATAGATTAGGAATTATGGATTTTATGAGAAAAGACTATTTTAAAAGGAAACCCTTATAACTCCTTGTGGTTAACTCCAAAATCGGTGAAATTTTTATTGGGAGTACATCTATATAACATCAATATATTCTATAATTTTTGGAATTTTTGGACAAACGTACAATTTATGATGAATGTCTAAACATTCGGCAGTTTTTGCTATGTGAAAAATAGTAAATGAATTTTAAAAATTCCAAGAAAAATAAATGTTCAATATGGGACTATATTATGCTAAATCCCAGAAAAGAAATATTTTTGGAACTGATTTGGTATTTTTCATGAAAATGGACTAGTTATGATTAAATAAATTAAATATGTTATGTGAAGTAACAAAATTAAAAAATAGGATTTTATGGCTTGAGAATCCTATATATGGTATATGCAGATTTTTGATGAGGTTGTTGGTTATTGGTGATGAATCTTATGAGTTTGGCATTTTAGTATGATTAAATGCATTAATTAGTAAAGTGTAAACAATTAAAATAAATTATTTATAAGTTTAAGAAATGATTAAAATATTGTGGTAGTATTAATAATATTAGATTCATGGTCTCCTATGTACGAAGGTTTTCTTGAGCATTTCCCAAAGATTTTAATTTCTAAAACAGTTCTAGATTGTACCTTTATGTAAGGTATCACTGTGAGGTGTTGTCCATAGTTGGGACATGAGTCACAGTTGGTATTAAAACTCATAGTATATGTGTTGTTGTATTTTGCACGACAATTATAGTAATAAAGTTGTAGTTGTTTTCTGTACCATGTATTTGGCGACTCAGAATAGGTTGGATGGATTGGACCTATTTTGGGGGTGTCACAACTAATGCTATCATCTGGACCGTCACTCCGTTCCCCGACTCGTCCCAGCTATATTCTCATTTTCTGAAGATAACAGTGAAAGAAAGGGTGAGCTCAACTAGCCCAGTAAGAAATATTATGACTAAGATAATGCAAAATAAATTATTATTAGTATTTAACAATGTTAAACTGATAAAATACAAAAGACATCAAGTTTAACTTCAACGAAACAAGCAATCCATTAAAAGAGTTAAGTAGAGAATAAAATCTACTATATTTTATGATTTAAAAAGTTTTCATCAATTTTTATCGCTGAGACTCAGCTTAATAAATAAATCACATCATCGAATCATCCCTGTACTACGGGCCAAGGATATTCATTAAATCATCAATGGTCGTGACTATATCGAATAATCCCTAGTCATAATCATACCAAGTCCATCTCTGCACGTAAGCCAAAGATATACAACAAGAAAATCAATAATCAACAATCCAGCTTTGCACGTAAGCCAAAGATATACAATTCAATAATCAACAGTCCATCTTCGCACGTAAGCCAAAGATAACTTTTATCACCATATAAGCATGAGGATGATGACAATGATATAAGCATTAATCAAACGAAAACATGGATAAATATTAAAGACTTTAAATTTATCCAAATACTATCAATCAGTTAATAAACTCATAATCTAATATTATTAATATTATAACAATATTCTAATCACTTCTTAAACTTATAAATAATTTATTTCAATTGTTTACACTTTACCAAATAATGCATTTAATCATTCAAAAATGACATACTCATAAGATTTCATCACCAATGATCAAATTCCTCATCAAAAATCTGCATATACCCTATATAGGATTCCCAAGCCATAAAATCATATTTTCCAATTTTGTTACTTCACATAACATATTTAACTCATTTACTCATAACTAGATTATTTTTATGAAAAATACCAAATCAGTCCCAAAAATATTTCTTTTATAAGATTTAGCATAATATAGTCTCATAATGAACATATATTTTTCTCGGAATTTTTAAAATTCATTTACTATTTTTCAAAAATCAATTTCTAATTAATTCCTTAAGAATTTAGCTACCTCAAGTTTAACTCCAGAAATTCCCAAATCTTGACACAATCTTATACATGTTAACGTGAGCTTCCAGTTTAAATTTCATGGTCATCGGAGTTATAGAACTCCGATTATAGCGTTTTTCGTCGAAAAAACCTAAATATTGAAATGGTCATAACTTGCTCATTTTAAGTCGGAATGAGCTCATTTTTGGACAGGGGGTACTTTATACCATATACTTTCATGTACCAAAAGGTCGGAATTTTTCTCACAAATTAAGTGGCCGAAAATTCCCTTTTCAAAATCTTGGTAGTAGCTTTTTCCCATTTTTCACTTTTTCGTGCTTTGCTAAAATCAGTCCACACGAAAATCTACAACACCTTTTCCAGTGATTCCACTTGGATAAGTTAGGAAACTCATAGATCTAACTCTAGAACTTGACCACACTCAAAAATTCGAAATATAATAGGAGATATGGTCAATTGAATTTCATGTTCCATTTTTACCAAAATCTGATTTTCAACCCTTTGTGATTTCTAAGAAACTTTCATGTTTTCACATAATAACCAACATAAATTATCATAACACTTACTAATACTACATATACCCATGATTTTCATTTAGTTCAATGCATTTATTATGACTTTCATCATAATCAGATCATTTCCACAATTTAATAAGGAATGAATACAAAGGATGATTCACCATGCATGTTGTAATCCACATAGACAAGTTATTCCAACAGAATAGTAAAGAATGGAATAATAGAAGGATTCACCATGCATGCGATAGAGACTGCACAGACAGGTTATTCCTAACAGAATAATAAAGAACGGAACCAGGTCAGGCGTGATCCGCACCGACATGATATTCCAACAAAATAATAAAGAACGGAACCAGGTTAGGCGAAATTCGCACCGACAGGATATTCCAATAGAATAATAAATAATGGAACCAGGTCCGGCGTAAACGCATAGACAAGATATTCCGACAGAATAATAAAGAATGGAATAATAGAAGAATTTCACCATGTATGCGGTACTTTGAATACACAGGTTATTCCAACATAAAAATAAAGAATGGAATAACAGAAGAATTTCACCATGTATGTGGTACTTCGCATATACAGGTTATTCCAACATAATAATAAAGTATGGAATAACAATAGCTCTCTTCATACGAAAGAAATACTATCCCTTACCTCAAAAGAAGACGGGATATTGGAATAGTGAGGTAGCAGACTTCTCTTCTTCTTTCTCTCTATAATTTCTCTCTATAATAATGGCTCTAAAGCTTTAGTGAATTGGTGAGAAATGAAGGAAGAATGAGCTTCTATTTATAGAAAAATATAGTTTCGATAATTGCACATTTTGGGGCTAGAAAAATTACAGTACAATACCTCCAACTTTTCTTTCATTTTTAATTTAGTCCTTCAAGTATTATTAAACTTGCACCACCTCCCCTAATAGTAAATCATGTGAATCAATAGTTCAATCATGTGATTCAATAGTTATAATCATGTGAAAATACAAATTACGGTATAGTACCTCCATCTATACCTCCATCTTTAACTTAGTCATGCAAGTATTATCAATCTTGCACCAACTCCCCTAATAGTATAAGAATGTGATTAAATAGTACATACATGTGAACAAATAGTTATGTAAGCATGTGAATTAGTATCAATTAATTGCTCATTTATTCAATAAATTCCCTGATTTAACAATATAACCCCCAGACATCAATTATCATCAGAATAGATGTCGATTTCCACTAACACTAATAATCCCAACACAATGGAACTATCAAATTCATTTTTAATCAACACGAACTTATTCATCATTAATATCATAACTCACAATATTTAACAACCAGGTCATTCCTAGGAAAGAGGGGGCTTTCCAATAAGGATTTCTCCCTATTGGCGCGCAATTAGGTGACCAAACCTTTCCTCGACAGAACTTCTAGATATTATAAATATTGCAATTTAATAATATGAATAACTTTGTCGTCTCAATTATTGATTTAATAATATATAAAATATTATGCAGATGATATTGTGACAATAATCGAATCAATAATATGAGAGATATGATGCGACAATTACTATAGCAATAATTGAGTATAAGCGGTGACTTATCACGTAAGCATCAATAACCAATCTTGTGTCTTTATACAACCACGTGTATTACTGTACTTTTAACACCGGGTGTTTCAACAGTTAACGATAAAACTTCTGCCATTATTTTCATAAAATATTTTTGTCATTTTCTAACTACGACAGTACTTCCGTTGTGGGGTCCACCAATGATTTTGCCGTCGTACGAATATTCCCCGACAAAAAGAATATTCCCCGGCCAAACAAATATTATATAACAACTTGCGTACTTTGCAAAATTTATAAATATTACCCACAACTATAACATTATATTAAATCCACACCATAATATTAAAAAATATTTCGAGAAAATTAAATATTTATTCATAAAATCTGGGGTCTCACAATATCCCCTCCTTGTGGAATTTCGCCCTCGAAATTTACGTACGTACCTGGTATGCCGAAGAGGTGTGGATACCTTGACTTCATTTCATATTCCAACTCTTGAGGTATAACCTTGAATACCTTTATCGTCGAAAACATTACACGTTGTATACGTGCATGCCTGATGTCCTCTGACTGCCTCTAAATGCACATTAGTCCCTAAAATTGCCATTTTAGGACTTGATACCGACCTCAAATCTCAACACATAAAGAATAAAAGTTGTAGGTCTACTCTTTATCTTTCTGAATCATCCTGAATCACCTCAATCGGTGTTTGTATGAAAAAGTTATGCCAAATTTACTAAAGGGCGTCCGGACAGATTTTGGCTTAACAGTTGACCAGTGCCTAGGCGCCCAGATTTGGCCTTGGGCAAGCGCCTAGGCACCCAAGAGCAGAATCTAATCGCCGAGCCTAGCGCCTAGGCGCTCGACCCTTGACACTTAGCTCTAATTTTCTAGATTTTGCAACTTTTGACGTACATACTTCAAATCTTCATAACTTCTTCGTCTGTTATCGGAATTAGTCCATTTTCGAGGCTATGGAAAGCTTGTAACATGCTCTATAAAACCCCCATGATTTTATAATTTTTCAGATTCATGAATTATTCTGAAATTTGGCTCCAAAGTCCCCCAAGACAAAGTTTTTACTAACAACGATACGTGAAAAACGTTATGAACACGCGACATACTTGGCGGTAAAACGAGTCTATAGGCCACAGATCCTACTCGATCGGAGATTTCAAATGGGCCAATTAAATCAAGGGTTGAGATAACGCCTTCTTGAACCTTCTTCTTAACATTCATCAGATTCGGGTGTGTAGCTTGCACGGCTTTAACTTTATCGATTAAAGTCTATTCTACTTGTATATTTGTTATCTTCATGTGGGTTCCTAGAGTCTTTAACTCTATCTTCATCTTTTGTAAGTTATACGAAATGGGTTTTTATGTTAACAATATCGCACTCGTAACCGCATACGTTCTTTTACTCAACGCGTTAGCTACCACGTTCGCTCTTCCACGATGATATTGAATGGTATGATCGTAATCTTCAACAGCTCGAGCCAATGTCCTTGGCGCATGATACGTTTGTTTTGGTTGAAGAATATTTAAGGGTTTTAGAAATGGGTTTTGTACTGGGGTTAATACCAAATTCGATTTCACACTCCAGGGTAGGCTAAGAAGTCTTCAAGAATACGTTAGAAAATTTATTAACAATAGAAATATCATTCAAAACTGTGACTCTCATCCATGACTTGGATAGTACGTCACATTGATATGTATCAACTTGTCATCGTCATTCACGACGTTGCGTACAGAAAGTCTGACTTCGGTGCATTCCACACAAGGAAGTCAACAACGAAAGGATCGGGGCTCTTTACTTATGGCTTGATATGATAATGATTGACTTTAGTGGTTTGGTTGCTTGAATTCGCATAACAGGTTGGTTAGAAATATGAATGCTAACAACCTTACAAAAAGCATGATGAGTAGTTAACCAATCAATTTCTAAAATTACATCAAAGGCAAGTATTTTCAAAGAGATAAGATCGACAGGTAACATGAAAGTGTCGATTTAAATCAAACAAGATTAATAAATAGTGGAGGTAACAAAGGATTCTGCTAATGAAGTTTCAACCAATAAGTCAAAGTCTAACTTCTCTTGAGTTAAATTTAAACATTGAGCGCAAGCAAGAGATATAAAAGAATGGGTAGAACCGGTATCTAATAAGGTATAGGCTTCGCAAGAATTTATAATTAACTAACCCGTGCTAACTTCGTTCGGGTTACTCGCTTTTTGAGAAGTCACGAAAAATGCTCTTCCTGAAACCACCGACTTTGTTTTGTCCTTATCCGCCTTTGGTGCCACCGTCCCAGCTGGACTTGTCTTCGGTGAACGATAAAATTGGGCTAAATGACCTTCTCTTCTTAAAATTTCTACTTCTATTATCTTGGCCATAATTACCACCGAAGTGGTTACCATTCTTGGCATGATAATTTCCCCCACGATGGTCATCATTATTCGATGGTGAATTTGCCACCCAAGATGATTATTATCGTGTTGCTGGTCATTGCCTTTTGGTTATGCTGACTCATTATTGCGCTCCAATAACTGAGCCCTATTCACAACATCTGAATATAAACAAAGTTTGTTAGAAATAAGGTATTGACGTATATCAGGTTTCAAACCTCTTAGAAACATTCGCGTCATTCTCTCCTCATTATCGACCAAATGGGATGCAAACTGGAATAACTCCACAAATTTAGCCTCTAAACATCCCATCGTTCATCATCTGATTGGTGTTGTTATTTACCTAAGGATTATTGTCTTCCTATTGCACATTATCCTGGGTATTGATCGTTGGTAACTCAATGGTCTCATGTGCTTCATTGCTGATCTCAACATTTTCAGATGCCATTTTCAAACACTATCACAAAACAAGGGTTAATTGACATATCACATATTATCCCTATACTCTGACCAACCAATTAAATACCAAATAAACTTAGGTAGGTCATACTAGCGAAGGAATTCCCCGTCTCTCCCCTCCTAGTTCTTGTCTCACATCTCAGCCAGGGAACATATCCCTAAGCTTTGATACCAACTGTAACGCCCTCAAAAATAGGTATACCTCACCCATCTTGAGTCACCAGATACATGGTACAAAATACAAATAAAACTTAATTATACAACAGTCGTGTAAAATACGACAAAACATAATCTAAGAGTTTTAATACGTATATTCTCATCTAGACAGTATACAAACTCAATGATGTCCTCATTACATTTATTGTCACACTATTTAACAGAATAGTGAGGACTACTAATGCTATCATCTGGACCGTCACTCTATTCCCCTACTCGTCCCAGCTATATTCTCATTTCCTGAAGAGAACAGTGAAAGAAAAGATGAGCTCAACTAGCCCAGTAAGAAATATTATGACTAAGATAATGCAGAATAAATTATCATTAGTATTTAACAATGTTAAACTGATAAAATACAAAAGACATCAAGTTTAACTGCAACGGAACAAGCAATCCATTAAAAGAGTTAAGTAGAGAATAAAATCTACTATCTTTTATGATTTAAAAAGTTTTCATCAATTTTTATCGCTGAGACTCAGCTTAATAAATAAACCACATCATCGAATCATCCCTGTACTACGGGCCAAGGATATTCATTAAATCATCAATGGTCGTGACTATATCGAATAATCCCTAGTCATAATCATACCAAGTCTATCTCTGCACGTAAGCCAAAGATATACAACAAGAAAATCAATAATCAACAATCTATCTTTGCACGTAAGCCAAAGATATACAATTCAATAATCAACAGTCCATCTTCGCACGTAAGCCAAAGATAACTTGTATCACCATATAAGCATGAGGATGATGACAATGATATAAGCATTAATCAAACGAAAACAAGGATAAATATTAAAGACTTTAAATTTATCCAAATATTATCAATCACTTAATAAACTCATAATCAAATATTATTAATATTATAACAATATTCTAATCACTTCTTAAACTTATAAATAATGTATTTCAATTGTTTACACTTTATCAAATAATGCATTTAATCATTCAAAAATGACATACTCATAAGATTTCATCACCAATGATCAAATTCCTCATCAAAAATCTGCATATACCCTATATAGGATTCCCAAGCCATAAAATCATATTTTCCAATTTTGTTACTTCACATAACATATTTAACTCATTTACTCATAACTAGATTATTTTTATGAAAAATACCAAATCAGTCCCAAAAATATTTCTTTTCTGAGATTTAGCAGAATATAGTCTCATAATAAACATATATTTTTCTCGGAATTTTTAAAATTTATTTACTATTTTTCAAAAATTAATTTCTAATTAATTCCTTAAGAATTTAGCTACCTCAAGTTTAACTCCAGAAATTCCCAAATCTTGACACAATCTTATACATGTTAACGTGAGCTTCCAGTTTAAATTTCATGGTCATCGGAGTTACAGAACTCCGATTATAGCATTTTTCGTCGAAAAAACCTAAATATTGAAATGGTCATAACTTGCCCATTTTAAGTCGGAATGAGCTCATTTTTGGACAGGAGGTACTTTATACCATATACTTTCATGTCCCAAAAGGCCGAAATTTTTCTCACAAATTAAGTGGCCGAAAATTCCCTTTTAAAAATCTAGGCAGTAGCTTTTTCCCATTTTTCACTTTTTCGTGCTTTGCTAAAATCAGTCCACACGAAAATCTACAATACCTTTTCCAGTGATTCCACTTGGATAAGTTAGGAAACTCATAGATCTAATTCTAGAACTTGACCACACTCAAAAATTCGAAATATAATAGGAGAAATGGTCAATTGAATTTCATGTTTCATTTTTACCAAAATCTGATTTTCAACCCTTTGTGATTTCTAAGAAACTTTCATGTTTTCACATAATAACCAACATAACTTATCATAACACTTACTAATACTACATATACCCATGATTTTCATTCAGTCCAATGCTTTTATTATGACTTTCATCATAATCAGATCATTTCCACAATTTAATAAGGAATGAATACAAAGGATCATTCACCATGCATGTGGTAATCCACATAGACAGGTTATTCTAACAGAATAATAAAGAATGGAATAAAAGAAGGATTCACCATGCATGTGATAAAGACTGCACAGACAGGTTATTCCCAACGGAATAATAAAGAACGAAACCAGGTCAGGCGTGATCTGCACCGACATGATATTCCAACAGAATAATAAAGAACGGAACCAGGTCATGCGAAATTCGCACCGACAGGATATTCCAACAGAATAATAAATAATGGAACCAGGTCCGGCGTAAACGCACAGACAGGATATTCCGACTGAATAATAAAGAACAGAATAATAGAAGAATTTCATCATGTATGCGGTACTTTGCATATACAGGTTATTCCAACATAATAATAAAGAATGGAATAACATAAGAATTTCACTATGTATGCGGTACTTCGCATATACAGGTTATTCCAACATAATAATAAAGAATGGAATAACAATAGCTCAATGAACACGAAAGAAATACTACCCCTTACCTCAAAAGAAGACAGGATATTGGAATAGTGAGGTAGCAGACTTCTCTTCTTCTTTCTCTCTATAATATCTCTCTATAATAATGGCTCTAAAGCTTTAGTGAATTTGTGAGAAATGAATAAAGTATGAGCTTCTATTTATAGAAAAATATAGTTTCGATAATTACATGTTTTGGGGCTCAAAAAATTACAGTACAATACCTCCAACTTTTCTTTCATTTTTAATTTAGTCCTGCAAGTATTATCAAACTTGCACCACCTTCCCTAATAGTAAATCATGTGAATCAATAGTTCAATCATGTGATTCAATAGTTATAATCATGTGAAAATACAAATTACGGTATAGTACCTCCATCTATACCTCCATGTTTAACTTAGTCATACAAGTATTATCAATCTTGCACCAACTCCTCTAATAGTATAAGAATGTGATTCAATAGTACACACATGTGAACAAATAGTTATATAAGCATGTGAATTAGTATCAATTAATTGCTCATTTAACCGATAAATTCCCTGATTTATCAATATAACCCCCAGACATCAATTATCATCGGAATAGATGTCGATTTCCACTAACACTAATAATCCCAACACAATGGAACTATCAAATTCATCTTTAATCAACACGAACTTATTCATCATTAATGTCATAACTCACAATATTTAACAACCAGGTCATTCCCAGGAAAGAGGGGGCTTTCCAATAAGGATTTCTCCCTATTGGCGAGCAATTAGGTGACCAAACCTCTCCTCGACAAAACTTCTAGACATTGTAAGTATTGCAATTTAATAATATGAATAACTTTGTCGTCTTAATTATTGATTTAATAATATATAAAATATTATGCAGATGATATTGTGACAATAATCGAATCAATAATATGAGAGATATGATCCATCAATTACATAGCAATAATTGAGTATAACTGAGTGACTTATCACGTAAGCATCAATAACCAATACCGTGTGCTACTATGCAACCATGCGTATTACTGTACTTTTAACACCGGGTGTTTCAACAGTTAACGATAAAACTTCCGCCGTTATTTTCATAAAATATTTTTGTCATTTTCTAACTACGACAGTACTTTCGTTATGGGGTCCACCAATGATTATGTCTTCGTACGAATATTCTCCGATAAAAAGAATATTCCCCGGCCAAACGAATATTATATAACAACTTGCGTACTTTGCAAAATTTATAAATATTATCCACAACTATAACATTATATCAAATCCACACCATAATATTAAAAAATATTTTGAGAAAATTAAATATTTATTCATAAAATCTGGGGTCTCACATGAAACAACAATGTTGGGTCCGGAATTGGTACGTATAACTACAGAAAAGATCTAGATGATCTAGAAACGTATAAAGACCTCACAAGATTGACAAAAAAGTTATGATGATCTTCATCGAAAGGACGTGGAATTCAATGTTGGTGATCATGTGTTGTTAAGGGTTGCTCCATGGAAAGGAGTTACAAGATTTGGAAAGAGAGGAAAGCTCAATCCTCGATTCATTGGCCCATTTGAAATCCTCGATCGAGTAGGAACTATGGCCTATAGACTCACCTTACCGCCAAGTATGTCTCGTGTTCATAATGTTTTTCACATATTTATGTTACGTAAATATGTGGAAGACCCGAACCACATTATTGAGTTAGAACCGGACGAAATAGCGGAAGATTTAACGTATGAAGAGGTACCTATTAAAATCTTAGATAAGAAGGAACATATTCTATGCTCCAAGGTTATACCTCAACTCAAAGTTTTGTGGAGAAACCATGATGTTGAGGAAATAACCTGAGAGTTAGAATCTCAAATGAAATCAAGGTATCCTCGCCTCTTCGGCATACCAGGTACGTACCCCAATTTCGAGGATGAAATTTCATAAGAAGGGGAGGTTGTAAGACCCTAATTTTCATAAATAAAGATTAATTTTTCTCGAATTATATTTTTGAATATTATGGTGTGAATTTGATATAATGTTATAGTTGTGGGTAATATTTATAAATTTTGCAAAGTATGCAAGTTGTTATAAAATATTCGAACGGTCGGGGAATATTTGTTCTAATAGAAAATATTCGTATGACGGCACAATCATTGGTAGACCCTACAATGGAATTATTGTCGGAGTTAGAAAACGACAGAAATATTTTTTATGAAAATAACGGTGACACTTTTACCGTTAACTGTTGAAATACCCGGTAATAAAAGTACAGTAATATGTGTGGTTTCATAGTAGCACACGGTATTGATTATTGATGCTTACGTGAGAAGTCATTTAGTTTTATTTAATTATCACTACAGTAATTACTGCATAATATCTCACATTATTTGATTCAATTATTGTTATAATATTTTATATTATTAAATCAATAATTGAGATGAGAAGTTATTCATATTATTATTTGCATAATTAACAATTTCTAGAAAGTTCTGTTGAGGAAAGGGGTTTGGTCATCTAATTGCGCGCAAATAGGGAGAAATCCTTATCGGAAAGCCCCCTCTTTTCTGAGAGCGATCTGGTTGTTAATATTATGAGTTATCATAATAATAAATAAATGTTGTTAAACATATTGACGAAATTTTTTATGAAGTATTTGTTGTAAATTTTACTTATTATTTGGACCCCCATTTACCCATTTTTTAAAAATAATCGGTAAAAAATTATTCAGTATATATATATATATATGTGTGTGTGTGTGTGTGTGTGTGTGTGTGTGTCTGTGTGTCTGTGTGTGTGTGTGTGTGAAATGGGGGGGAAGATTTATGCAAAAGGAAGGGAATTATATATTATAAGTTTTGTTTTTTATGAAAAATAGAATATATTATATTTTATTATGCATAATATTTGTATAGTGCTTGCATAGTAAATTTTGTGAATTCAGGTTCGGTGCCCGTGAATTCGTTCGATTTCTGCATTGTGCGTCCGTGATTATTTCTAAATAGTATCCTTCCATTGTCCTATAAATAGGATGCTTAGTTTAGAATTGAAAATCACACCAGAATCAGAAAATTATTCTTCTATAATATTGAGCGTATTTCTTTCTAGTTTTAGGAAGCTTTGAGTATAGAAAACAGTGAAAGTTTTCTTCAAAAATATCCTCGTTATACCAATTGGAATACTCTCCTTTTTACGGTAAAGGATGTTATTTTTGTTCAATATTCGTATGAAATAATATTTTCTTCCATACTCTGTAGTATGTAAGTAATATTATTTCATTTCAGATTCAAAATTCTACACTCATTTTGTTAAGTTTTGGCTTCTATACTCCATTAAATTAGTAGAATATCCTTAAAATTTTCACCTGCATACTAAGTTCAAGAATGTTAGGGAAAATAAATTTAATAAATGATGATCGTATGATATGCAAGTATTATACGTAGCAAAGAATACGAGTATAATATGAAGTATTGTACTAATATGCTAAGAATGACGTAATGTATATAATGAATGATTATACGAATTAGTATACGAGAAAAATACGGGAATTATACGTTATAAGCATTAAACTAATTGTAATGGACTTGTAGGATTTGTGTAAGAATTGGGAAAGCCAAGTGCAAATTTGTTAAGGCCCAAAGATTAATAATATAAGCCGAACATTAGGCCCAAAGTAATTAAAATCTAAGCCCAAACGAAGAACCGGACCCGTGGATCGAACCGATGGGTCACCGGGTGAGAAAAATCCATGGGGCAACCCATGTGGGCCCCATGAGTGAGTCATAGTTGGCCACTTGATGGCCAAGTAAAGTGATTTACGTGGTGGCTAAGTTAGAAATAGTAAAGAGGTGGAAGTAAGGAGGTGGGATGGCCTAAATGACTATTATACCCTAACCTTGCCAAGCCTATAAATAAGTGAGTTGTTGGTTCATTTGTTGCCTTGTTCAAATTACATCAACATCTTAGCTTATATTTTTTAGAGAAAAGTGAGAAGAGTTTTGATAATTCAAGAAGAAAAGAAGAAGAACCAAGCTTGAACTAATGATGAATGGATAGAGAAGTGAGTATTGGTGGTTCATGTGTCATAAGGTGTATAAGGATGGTTATTAATGGATGTAAATCTTAATAAACAATGTGTAAATGTAATCGTAATCATAAAAGTTATGAGCTAATGAAGAACATTGAAGAATTGTAATTTTTTTGTTGATAGACAAATTAAAAACCATCGTGTATAGGATTAGATGAAATATGTTTAGTTAGGATGTTAGAATGATGGAATGAATCCATTTTGAACGGTGTAAAAATCTCAAGTAACGAAGTTAGGGCGAAATTTACGAGATTAAACGATAATCGTCGAAATCGTGAAATTATCGAAATGAAATTCAAAAGTCACCATTGAACTCGAAAACATTGGTTTTCGATGGAGAATAGTCTAAGTTTGCTTTTTAGAGTTGCGAACTCGAAAATGGTCAAATTCTGACTTAGAACGAGGAAACGAGCTATGAACGTTCACAAACGTTTATCAAATTCATAATAAAGAACTTAAATAGTGAATTCCATGTTAACGGATTCAAAAATGTAATATTTTCTAATGGAATCGTAAAACATATGAAATGTGAGCTAACGTCTTTTGAACGAGCTAATTCGAACTTATAATGAATAAGTTATGAGCCCGCCAGGCATTACAGTAGAAAAACTATGAAATTGTCTGAGGCTCAGGGTCGGCGCTGCAGCGAGGCCCAAGGGTATAAAGTCAGCACCGCAGTGCCAGGCCTAACCCTTAGCCACTATGAAGTGGCGCCGCAACGCGGCTATGGTATAAGGAAATGGCGACATAGCACCAAGGTAGGTACCATGTACTGAAGAGTCACGCCGCAGCGTGGACTTTATATAAGAAGTTGGCGCCGCAGTGCCAGCACTAGGGAAGACATAGTAAAGAATGCATATGAATGTAAAATAAATGTCAGTTGATTAATGGTGAATTATAACCTTAATGAACTTAAAAGTACTATCCGTAAGGATGGTTATAACCTTAATAAGTACAACTAAAAGTTGATAAATGGTTACAAGAGTGTAAAAACACATTAATACGATAAACCATAATAAATGTTAAACAATCTAAAGAATGATTAGATTGACAAGAAGGGTAGGATACATTAGTGACCAAACATGATTGTTTATGACCTAATGTGATATGTTATGTGATTATGTATTGTAGAATCCTTAAAGACTCAAAAGGAAATTATATTAACGGTAGAAGACGCTGAAGGCAAGTGTTCTAACCCTTGTCTATGTTCATTCTGGACAAGCTTTGTTATTCATGTATCTTGTGCATGAATTGATGTATAATGAAGTCGAAGCCAATTTCTTCGGCTAAACTTAATGTATTTGGTGGATTTCCTTATAATCTATCAAAATATTAACAATTTTGTTATCTTTTGCCAAACTGTTTTGGTATGGATTTTAAAGAAAGACTGAGTATGAGTAAACAAATGTTTTGTCGTCAAACAATAGGCACGTGAAGTTGCCAAAACTTAAACGTAGATACGTTTAAAGAAGTAGTGTTGTACAACATAGAGTACTATAGACTGATCACCTAGACGTGCTCGTAAGAAATGTTGGACTTACGAACTTGGTAGCAGGTTGTCCTTTTCAAAGAAAGAATGAAATGCTCAAGGTCTTGGACCAAAATTTATGTTTAATGATCGTTGTTCATTGTGAAATATTTTAAAGAAAGGAGAAGTGCTATTTTGAATTTTCTATAGTACTTCATAACTATTGATTCAGTTATAGAAGATATACGATTCATATAATTCAAGCCTGCTGCTTAAATGAAATTGTCATACTTGTTGAGCTAGTTATGCTCACTCTTGCTTGAACCATATGAATGCAGCTAAGACCAAATGACCTGAAGGATCCAGTAAGGATAAAGTGAAGGCTAAGGCAGACAAATAAGTTGTCTTTGTAATAGTATACTAGGAATATTATAAGTATTTGATATTATGACAAAAGATATATGTAATGGTTACAAAGAACCTGGGAAAGGAAATATTATTTTGGAATATATAGAAGACATATTCACTCTTTTGAGTTATTTCAATTGAATGTATCCATGAATTGTAGCACCGTGTAGCACCATCTATCGGGTTGGAAGATACCCGGATTTGGGGGCATCACATGATTATTGACTTTATAGTTGTATATCTTTGGCCCATAGTGCAAAGATGGACTGTTGATTATTAACTTTATAGTTGAATCTCTTTGGGTCGTAGTGCAAATATGAATTAAATGGCATAATTATAAGCATGAACTGTGAAATGGTATAACCGTGATCTTTGGTGTTTCAGGTAAAGACAGGTGGTGAAAGTTTTCTTTGTCTTGGGTATAATGAAGAATTGTTGATTACTATTGATGATGGACTTTTAATTTGGGGAGGATAATAGACATTATGTTCTACTTGACTCTTCTAATGGATTGTTGATTCCATTGCTATTATGGTTGAAAACTTTTATCATCTACCATATGTTTTAAATATCTGATTTATTACTCGTGAAGGCTATTGATAATTTAATTATCTTAAGTCGTGATATTCTTTACTGGGCTATTTGTGCTCACCCTTTTGTTTCACAATCCCTTTCAGGAAATAAAAGTGTAACGCCCCCAAAATAGGTATACACAATCCATTCTGGATCGCCAGATATACGGTACAAAAATTAAAATACAAACTTAATTATACAACTGTCGTGTAAAATACGACGATACATAAGCTGAGAGTTTAAACACGAATATTGTCTCGTAGACAATATCCAAACTCAAATAGACTCATTACAATTATTATCTTTAATCAACAAATTTTTAATCTTTCAATAATTATTCATCACTTAATATTATAATTTACAATATTGACAACCAGATCGTTCATAGGAAAAAGGGGGGTTTTTGGATAAAAATTTCTTCTTATTGGCGCGCAATTAGATGACCTAACCCCTTTCCTAGACAGAACTTTCTAGACATTGTCAATAATGCAAATAATAATATGAATAACTGTGTCTTCTCAATTATTGATTTAATAAAATAAAATATTGTGCAGATGATACTGTGACAATAACGGAATCAATAATATGAGATACTATGCAGCAACTACTGTAGCAATTATTGAATATAACTGAGTGACTTCTTACGTAAGCATTAATAATCAAAGATACTGTACAATACCGTGTGCTACTATGCAACCACGCGTATTACTCTTTTATCACCGGGTATTTCAATAGATAACGGTAAAACTTTTGTCGTTAATTTTATAAAAATATTTTTTGTCGCTATATATATTTGACAGTCATTTTGTTATGGGCTCCACCAATGATTGTGTCATCATACGGATATTCCCCCGACAAAAAGAATATTCCTTGACCAAACGAATATTTTATGACCACTTTCTTACTTTGAAAACTTTTCACATATCACCCTTAACTTTAACCTTTTTTCAATTTAACCATTTACTAAATAAAATGATAATTATAAGAAAATTTTAATACTTTTATTTCATAAAATTTAGGGTCTTACAATCTCCCCTCCTTATGAAATTTTGTCCCCAAAATTTACGTACCTAGTATGTCGAAGAGGTGAGGATACATTGTTTTCATTTCAGATTCTAACTTCCCCATAAAACTTTGACTTGAGGTATAACCTTTGAACATAGAATATGCTCCTTCTTATCCAAGATCTTGACAAGTACATCCTCATACATTAAATCTTCGGCTATCTCTTCTGGTTCTAATTCAATAATGTGGTTCGGGTCTTCCACATATTTACGTAATATAGATATTTAAAAAATGTTATGAACACGAGACATACTTGGTGGTAAAGCGAGTTTATACTCCTTAGTTCTTACTCGATCGAGGATTTCAAATAGAACAATAAATTGAGGGTTAAGCTTTCCTCTCTTCATCGATTCTTTCTTCTAGAATAACACATTATTGTACTTTTTCTTCACCTTCATCAGCTTCGAGTCTATAGCTTGAGCAGCTTTAACTATATCGATTAAAGTAAATTATAATCGTATATTCGCCATCTTCACGTGGATCCTTAGAGTCTTTAACTCTATTTCCATCATTTGTAAGTCATACGAAATAGGTTTTTATGTTAATGACGTCACACTCGTAACCGCATACGATCTACTACTCAACACGTCAGCTACCACGTTAACTTTTCTAGGATGGTATTGAATGTTATGGTCGTAATCCTTCAATAGCTCGAGCCAACGTCTTTGGCGCGTGATACTTTCATTTTGGGTGAAGAAATATTTGAGGGTTTTGAACTGGGTTCAAGGTCAATACAAAATTCGATTTCACGCTCTAGGGTAGGCCAAGAAGTTCTTCAGGGAATACATCAGGAAATTTATTAACAATAGAAATATCATTCAAAATTATGACTCTCATTCAAGACTTGGATAGCACCTCACATTGATACCTATCAACTTGACACCATTTTCATAGTGTTCCCTATGGAAAGTCTAGCTTCGGTGCATCCCACACAAGGAATTCACCAGCGAAAGGCTCGGGCCTCTTTACTTATGGCATAATATTACAGTGATTGACTTTAGAGGTTTGGTTGCTTGAATTTACATAACAGGTTAGTTAGGAATATGAAAACAAACAACCTTATGAAAACAGTCAATTTTAGCATGATGAGTAGTTAACCAGTCGATTCCTAAAATCACATCAAAGGCAAGTATTTTCAAAGAGATAAGATCGACAGGTAACGTGAGGGTGCCAATTTGAATCAAACAAGATTTTATAAATAGTGGATGTAATGAAGGTTTCTCCCAACGGAGTTTTAACAGATAAGTAAAAGTCTAATTTCTCCAGAGTAAAATTTAAATGTTGAGCGCAAGTAGGTGAAATAAAAGAGTGGGTAGAACCGGTATCGAATAAGGTATAGACTTTGCAAGAGTTTATGATTAACTTACCCGTGATAACTTCGTTCGAGTTCCTTGACAAACGATCTCACTTAAACTACCTGCTTTGACTTGTCTAGGATAGCCTTTCGTGTCGCCATCTCAGCTGGACTTGACTTCACTACACAAAAAAATTGGGCTAGGTGACCTTCTCTTCTGCAATTGAAACACGCTTTGGATTTCTGCGTACAGTTTGGAATGATGTGTCCCTCCCTTCTTCATTTGTAATATACCACCGGTGGTCGTTCTCCTTCCTTGAAAACAGGTGTTGGTGCTGTTGCCACCGTGTTTCCGTCATTTTTGAATCTTCTCTTCTTAAATTTATTCCCACTTAGTTCACCTCTCTTATCATCTTGGCCATGATTACCACCGAAGTGGTTACCATTTCTGGCATGATGATATCCTCTATGATGGTTATCGTTGTTCTGATGGTCGTTGCCACCGATACGATTATTATTATGTTGTTAGTTGTTGCCTTTTAGTTGAGCTGACTCATAATCTCGTTCTAATAATTTAGCCCTATTCACAACATCTGAATATAAACAAAATTTGTGAGAAATGAGGTATTGACGTATTTCGGGTTTCAAACCTTGCAGAAACATTTGTGTCATTCGCTCCTCATTATATACCAAATGGGATGCAAACTGGGATAACTCGGCAAACTTAGCCTCGTACTACGATACGGTCATATTATTTTGCTCTAGCTTGATGAATTATACCTCCTTCATGTGATGAATACTTTCGGGAAAGTACTTGTCGTTGAATAATTCTTGGAACTTCTCCCAAGACATCTTAAGTGAGGCAGGTTGAGTACGTTTGATAGATTCCCACCAATAATCTACCTCTCCTCGCAACGTGAAGGTGGAAAAGGGAACCTTTTGCTCCTCGGAGCATCCCAAGACATCAAATATCTTGGTGATCTGCTTAATCCACGTCTTCACCTTAAGTGGTTCTGGCTTTCCCAAAAACTCCGGTGGTTTCAGCTTCTTGAATTTCTTAGCAGTGACCAGCCGTGAGTTGCCATTAACTCCACCTGTATTATGAATAGGAGACTCTCTCGTTTGGTGTTGCATGAATTTTAAAAAGCTCCTAAACATACCATCGTTCATCATTTGGTCGGTGTTGTTGTTTACACGAGGATTATTTCCTTCCTGATGCACATTATCCTGGTTATTGATCGTTGGTGACTCAACGGTCTCATGTGCTTCATTGTTTATCTCAACATTTTCATATGCCATTTTAAAATACTGTTACAAAACAAGGGTTAATTGATATACCACATACTATCCCTATATTCTGACCGACAAATTAAATAACAAATAAGCTTAGGTAGGTCATACTAGCGAAGTATTTACCCGTCTCTCTCCTCCTAGTTCTAGTCTCAAATCTCAGACAGGGATAATATCCCTAAGCTTTGATACCAATTTTGATGCCCCCAAAATAGGTATACACAACCCATTCTGTGTCGCCAGATATACGGTACAAAAATTCAAATACAAACTTAATTATACAACTGTCGTGTAAACTATGACAATACATAAGCTGAGAGTTTAAACATGAATATTGTCTCTTAGACAATATCCAAAATCAAATGGAGTCCTCATTACAATTATTATCACACTATTTTATAAAATAGTGAGGACTACTACAGCCACCATCTCGGACCATCACTCTGTTCCCCGACTAGTCTCAGCTATATTCTCATTTCCTGAAGAGAACAATGAAAGCAAAGGGTGAGCGCAACTATCCCAGAAAGAATATTATGACTAAGATAATGCAGAATAAATTATCATTAGCCTTCAACAGTGTTAAACTGATATAATACAATAGACAACAAGTTTAACTGCAGTGGAATAAACAATCCATTAGAAGAGTCAAGTAGAGCATAATATCTACTATCTTCTATGATTTAAAAGTTTATCATCAATTTTATCGTTGAGACTCAACTTAATAAATAACTTAATAAATAATCCACATCAATGAATCATCCATACACTACGAGCCAAGTATATTCGTTAGTATCACATCCATGAATTATCCATGCACTATGGGCCAAGGATATTCATTATTATCACCTGTGGTCATGATCATGCCAAACAACAATTCATCTTTGCACCCTTGGCCGAAGAGAACCCATGGTCATGATCATACAAATAACTGTCCATCAATGCACTATGGGCCAATGAGGACTTTTACCACATCATTTGTTACATTACAGGTCATGATTATACCAATACATAATTCTTGGTCATGATCATACCAATCAATAGTCCATCTATGCACTACGGTCCAAAGATGACTTTCATCACAATATAAGCATGAGGATGATGACAAGGGTATAAGATTCAATCAAACGAAATCAAGGATAAATATTAAAGATTTTAATTTATCCAGAGTTTAAAAATGTCTAAATTGTCAACATGATAATTGCTTTGTGGAGTAAAATTCAAGAATAATATTAATGTATCAAAAATAATTTGGACAGAAAAGAAATCAATTTTTTGGGTGAATAGTACTCCGTGAAGAGTACCCAAGTGAATAGTACCCCGTGAATAGTTTCCCGAGTGAATAGTACTCGAGTAAATAGTACACCGAATGAATAGTACCCGAGTGAATAGTACCCCGACACAAATAGTATCCCACCATTTAATAAGAAAGTTCAAACCAATAATGGAAATACTAGATGAAGCACAAACTATTAAGAACATCCCACTAATTTCATGGGTTTTCACCATTTAATAATAAGCTTATGGAAACAAATAATAAATTTGTACCATAAATGGAGAAATACGAAAGAAGACGATATCCCTTGATGTGTACAAAAGAAATGACATCTCATACGAGTATAAAAGAATATACGATACTGTAAATGGATTTTCACCCATCATACGGTAATCCGCATAGACAGATCATTTCCACAATTTAATAATGAATGAATACGAAGGGTTATTCACCATGCATGTGGTAATCTGCGTAGACAGGTTACTCCCGCAGATTAATAAAGGATAGAATATGAAGGGTCATTCACCATGCATGCGGTAGTCCGTGTAGACAGGTTACTCCAGCAGATTAATAAAGACTAGAATATGAAGGGTCATTCATCATACATGCGGTAAACCGCATAGACAGGTTACTCCCGCAGATTAATAAAGAATAGAATGACAATCCTTATGAATATGAAGAAAATAACTTCATTTATGAATACGAAAGAAATAGTACCCCTTACCTTAGTAGAATATTGGATACTGTAATAGTGAAGTAGCAGAATACTCTTCTTCTTTCTCTCTCTAGAGTTTCAGTGAATTCGTAAGAAATAATGAATGAATGAGCCTCTATTTATAGGAGAATAGACTAAATAGTAATTAATTCATGAACTGTCCAGATTGATTTACTTTTAAACGGATGGTCCATATTGATTTACTTTTAAAACTTAAAGTAACGGTCCATACTGATTTACTATTAAAACTTTAAACCAGCGATCCATATTGATTTACTATTAAAACTTTAAACCATCGATCCATATTGATTTACTATTATAACTTCAACCAACGGTCTGAAAAATTAGCACATCTCCTCATGGAATAATAAGCCAAGCTTATAACAAACGCCTCATAACAAACCCCTATATTTATATCAAAAATTGAATAAATATTTACCATAAATCATTTATCTTTAATCAATACATTTTTAATCTTTCAACAATTATTCATCATTTAATATTATAATTCACAATATTGACAACCAGATCGTTCCCAGGAAAGAGGGGGCTTTCCGATAAAGATTTTTCCTTATTGGCGCGCAATTAGATGACCTAACCCCTTTCATTGACAAAACTTTCTAGACATTGTCAGTAATGCAAATAATAATATGAATAACTGTGTGATCTCAATTATTGATTTAATAAAATAAAATATTATGCAAATGATATTGTGATAATAATAGAATTAATAATATGCGATACTATGAAGTAACTATTATAGCAATTATTGAATATAACTGAGTGACTTCTTACGTAAGCATCAATAATCAAAGATACTGTACAATACCTTGTGCTACTATGCAACCACGCATATTATTGTACTTTTATCATGGGATATTTCAACAGTTAACGGTAAAACTTTTGCCGTTAATTTTATAAAAAGTTATCTCAGTCGCTTTCTATATCCGACAGCCATTTTGTTATGGGGTCCACCATTGATTGTGCCATCGTACAGATATTCCCCCGACAAAAAGAATATTTCCCGACCAAACGAATATTTTATGACCACTTGCTTACTTTATAAACTTTTCACATTTTTCACATATTACCCTTAACTTTAACCTTTTTTCAATTTAACCATTTACTAAATAAAATAATAATTATAAGAAAAATTGAATACTTTTGTTTCATAAAATTCAGGGTCTTATAAAAAGTGTAGTTGGGACTAGCAAAGAGAACATGGGTATAAAGTGGTGTTTTGAATTAGTCGCAATCCTAATCAAATTATGAAATGGTGTGGCATAATAATTGTACTAAGAACTTAAAATGTGTGTGACATATTTTATACATCATTTAATAGTTATATTTGGTGAACAAAATAGGGGGATGCAAAATCGAATTTGAAAGCGTCAAAATACACTCCATTAGAATGAGGAGGACAAAAATCTTCTTTTGTTCCTTTGGAGACTTGAAATATTTTATGTTGTATTTTATATAGCATTGTAATAATTTGAGTATGAATTTTATCATATTATATACGTAAAAATATTTGTATTGAAACTCACATTAAATATATTGTTGTATTTTGCACGACAGTTGTATAAATAAAGTTGTCAGTGGTATTGTTTCTGGCAACCCAAGATGGGTTGTGTGGACCTATGTTGGGGGCGTCACATTTAGTATCAAAGCTTAGGGATATGATCTCTGGTGGAGATCCGAGATTAGAACTAAGATGGGAGAGATGAGTAATATTCTTCACTAATGTGTGTCCTACCTAAGCTGAATTTTCTTACTTAAGTTGACAAATTGTGATATGTAAATTAACCTTTGTTTTGAAGCTGTATTCTAGAATCATATCTAAAATATAGGAGACGAGCAATGGATGAACCGTGAAACAGAGGAAGTAGCCTGTGACCTAGAATTTGAAATCCTTATCTCTTTAGAATTTCAGGTATGTTCATAAATTTTGGGGATGAAATTTCATAAGGTGGGGTGATTGTAAGACCCCGACTTTTATGAAATAAAAGTCTAATTTAAATTATGATTATTATTTTAAAATTCTAAAATTCTAAAATGTTAAATTGATAAATGATCAAATGAACAGCTGAGTGGTGAATGTTACGGGGGGGACAAGGGATATGGGAGACTGAAAAGAAAAGAAAAAGAAGAAAAAGAAGAAGAAAAGAGGGAGAGAGGAAAAGAAAAGAAACAAAAGGAAAGGAAACTGAAATAACCTCCTCCACTTCTCCATTCCCTCTCCATTGAAATCAGAAGAAAGAAGAGAAGAGAAGAGAGAGAGTGAGAGAGAGAGAGAGAGAAAAAAAAAGATGTTAGTTCCCAATAGGCACACAATTGATCTAGAAGGGGGTTGAATAGATCCTTTTCATTTTTAAATACTTTTCTTGTTTATTTTGTATTACTAATGAATTAGCACATGACAAACATAAGAATCTTTTCAAGCACAACAGAATAAACAAAAGATCCCCTTCATTGATATATTCATGAACATGCATACATTGTTCATAGAGTTAGTTAAGTTGTAAGTAGTTAATACATATATAACATTTATAGCAAGTTTGGTACATAATGTAAATGACATAAGGTAAATGACTGAATGTGAAAGACATAAGGGATTTTAAGTGGTTCATAGACTCAAGCTCTTAATCCACTCTTATACTTTAACGAGCAGGAATTCCACTAAAGAAGGGCAGCACCCTGAATCACTAAGATTCCTTCAAGGCTAGCAGCCTTGGAACTTCAGCTCACTAAGAACTCTTCAAGCCCAGCAGGCTTGGAATTCCTCTAGTTCCCTAGGAACTCTTCAAGACCAACAGGCTTGGAACTTCATTTAGTCCCTCCGGACAAAGACCCCTCAGGCCCTGGCTACTTGTTGTTGTTGGTGTTGTTATTATTGGTGCTGAGCTGCTAAGATGTCTTTAAGCTTGAACATCTTTTGTACTTAGCAGTTTGGTGTGGTCCTCTTTGCATTCTGCGTTGAGTCTGGACGACTTCTTCTTTGGTGCAGCTGATCTTCATTCTTTTCTGCTCATCTCCATCCACTATCAGCTGTGCACAATCACCATTTAGGTTTTCTAAGTGTTTGAGCTTTTAGTAGACTTCGTCTGGCACTTTGCATTCCCTGAACCCTTCTTGAATGGTTTGCTAGCATGATTCTTCATCTGTTCTATTTCAGCTTTTGGTTCATGGTGATTCTTAGAGTGGCTCTCTAGATCTTCTTTGTGCTCTGCCACTTTTCTGAATTCTATCTTCTTGGCCTTCTCGGCTCTCAGCTTAGCTTCCATCTTCAGTGGCATTCTCATCCTTGTTGAGTGAAGCTTTAGTCTATTCAAGTCCTTCTTTAAATCTGCTTTGCTTCCACCTCCATAGTCTCACTCTCACTGAGACTTGTTCCGTTCAGCTCTGGTGGAACTCGTAAAGTCAACACTATAGCATTCCAACAACTCAATGATCCTTCAAATTAGTAACCCTTCATCTTTGAAGCTCTGGCTGATATATACTCCTTCCCAATCTTCCCGTTGGAATATAGCCATTGAAAGCTATTTCAATTTCTTATTAGATCTTGAGTTATTTGGTGTTGACTGCTTGATGTGACATGACAGCTCTTTTATGACTTTACTGACACATCAGTCTGCTACCTTACCTACCGCCTTAGAGTTGTCACATTTCCATGTTAGGCAGGTAGTCATCTTTATTTCTTCTTTCTGACTTCTCGATTAGAACATCAAAAATTATTCTTTTGCATCAATGCTCTCAATTAGCAATGTTCAAATATCAGTCTTCAGATTGAATCGTTGTCAATGAATCAATCTTCAGATGACCAAACTCTACGATTCTGAGGCATAAGTTCTTAGACCTAATCGTAGTGTGTCTTGTTGAATGTTGCTCATTGACTAATTGAGACAACACTACGATCCTGAAGAGTGTTAATTGGATTTTAATTTAAAACACCTCTTCCTTTACTTGTGCAGTGCTTCAACACTTCTGTTTACCTAGACTGATCTTAGAATCTGATAGCTTGACTCCTGGTTCAGGTCTCTTCTAAATAGCAAGACACGTCAGATTTATGGCATGCCCAACTCACTTTCTCCTTGTGATCTCCCGTTCACTTATCATCAATGGACTGACCCATGCTTAATCACTTTCGCATTGTTCTTCAAAAGTTGACCAGTATCTCTGTGTAAACTGCATCAGTTTCTGCTTTGTTTGGAAAACACTACGATCCCGGTTGACCCCAAGATCGTTGTCTTCCGTTCTCTTGACAGCTCACTGCTCTTGCTGACTTTCCTTAGCCAGTCACTCATACTGAAGTCTTCTTCTGATTGACTTGTGGAAGACTTCATCTTGAATGGCTTCATAACTTAATTTGGATGCTGATTGGGTTGGTGCTTAGATCTTCTGTTAGCTTGCAAGCCATTCATTGAGTGCTCTCTAGTTTCCTTAAGGTGGAATGTATCTTTACAGCTCAGACCAGAGGCTTCATCCTTTGGATATTCTAGGAGTGCTCATTTGTTGATAATTGTGTTTACTCTACAATTCTGCCTTGGTGTTGTGAGCACTTCTGTTGAAGCCTTAGTTCTGTATTCTACGATTTAGACTGGGTTCTGCAGACACTACAACTCCGAGAATAGATCTTGACACTTTACGATTTTTGTCTTTATGCTTGTTGTCTTCGTCTGATCTGGCTTGACTATGATTTCTGCCACTAATATGATCAGTAGACTCTACGACTCCGACTGTGGTCTATGATTCTTGACTTGGCTTTAGCAGATGCTCGTTCGGCTCTTAAACAGGTTATCTCTACGATTCTGAATATGACCTCCTCAACAGACTACGACTTAGAGGAAATTCTTCTCAACACACTACGATCCATCCTCGTCTCTCCTGGCAGTCTACGAACTCCGAGATCTACAATCTTGCAGACTACGATTCCGCCTTGATAGTTCTCGAGCTTTCTTTGACTCTCCCGGCAGACTACGATTTCTGGTGCAGTGCTCGACTATCATACATGCCTATCTATTACATTATAAGATTAACCTAACAAGCTCGATCTTTCTATATTTATAGTCCTTGTACATCATTTCTTTTTAAGGACTTTACAAAGCTGTTTTGCTAATGTAGGATCAACTTAACATATTTGATCAATTCATTCTAAGTCCTTGTACATATGTTCCTATTATCTATCAAAGGACTTTAAAGATTTTTTTAATGCAAGCATACTTGAATATTCATTCATTTATATCATAATCAAATCATATATAAATAGGAATATCATTCATATGCTTATTCCTAACAAAAGAGAAAGAAGAAGAAAAGGAAGAAGAAGATGAAGAAGAAATTAAGAAAAGGTATGTTTAAAATATTTGATTTATTCTTAGATTTAATTTTTTTTATGGATTTTATGTAAAGAATACATATTTATGTATGTATTGAAATATTTAAACATGCATAAACATGAATCAAATGAGAGAAATTAAGAAATCAAATGAAAAATGAAATCTAAATTTTTAGAAAAATTAGTTTACTACTTGATTTTGTAAAATCCAAACCTCTTTGTGTATAATGAGTTAGGAGATGAGATATATATCCAAAAAAATCCCTGGAAGTAAGCTAAACGCAGAAATTAGAATCACTAAAAAATTCCTTGTAGATTTTTCGTGGTGACTGTTTGAACGAAATTGGTCTAAAGGACTCATAGTCTGAAAAATCAGTGTTCTTAAGCTCTATTGCGTACATTATAATTTTTAATCCGACCGTTAGATCGTTTTATGAATTTTAAGAGGTGACTAATTCAGAAATTTTTTAGTAGAATTTTTGGTAAGCCTTTATCTCTATGTTAGAGTCAGAATTTGGAAACACTTTCTTCTACAAAGTTGTATAGAATAAAATTTTACATGAAAAGGACAAGATCCGTATTTTTCTGATAAAAGGGCTAATTGTTATAATTATTGAAATTTTTGAATATTAGAATTTATAATTAAATTATTAGAAAAATTATTTGGGCTCAAATATTTTTACGGAATTCTTATAATATCATCTTAGAATTTTTGTAAATGTTTGATGAATTATTGAAAAGCATAAGTAATTATTGTATTTTTAAACTATTTATAGTTAGTTTTAAAATAGAGGAAATTCATAAAAATTCTATGAATAGTGAAAAATTATGAAATTTGCTGAAATATATTATAATAATATAAGATTAGTATTGATGATATTTTTAAGATATAAAAGTATGTGGAGTTAGTATTTCTATTTTGAAGCTATTAAATGATAGTTTTTATAAGTAGAAATAATTATAGAAAATTGTCAGATAATCCGAAAAATGTGAAAAATATATGAAGTGAACAGTTTGTTAGAAAATATTCTTTTTGTCGAGGAATATTCTTTTTGTTGGGAAATATTCGTACGAAGGCACCATAACGGAATAATTGTCGAATATAGAAAGCGACAAAAATAATATTTTTATAAAAATAATAACGGCAAAGGTTTTACCATTAAAGTGTTGAAATATTCGATGATAAAAATACAGTAATACGCATGATTCCACAATAATACATGGTATTACACAGCAGTACACGGTATTGCAAAGTAATTTATATTATTGATTCTTACATAAGAAGTCACTCAATTTTTTATTCAATAATTGTCACAGTAGTTATTGCACAGTAACTCATATTATTTGATATGATATAATTATACCAGTTGGAAGTATTGTGAGTCTATGTTAATAATTGTGAATAATTATTGAAAGATTGAAAATGTATAAATAATTGATGAATAAAATGTGTTGATTAAAGATAAGTATGATATACAGATGTTTGTTCAATTATTTTCTTTTTACAAAAGTAAGTCTGGCATGACTTGCCGACACTCTACTTTTTTCTAAACTAGTCTGGACCACAACTCAATTATTTTTAAAATGTGTACAAGTTGGTTTAATTTTCTCTTTTGGAACATAAATTCCACTACTATTATTATATACCTCATTTGGTTATTTTGTCAAAGCGGGTGTGCTAGTTGTTTACTAAATTTTTAGTATAAATAGGTTGCTAGGTTGAGTAACTAAACACACACCATCACTATACTAAAAATATAAAATTCTTTTACTACAATATTGTGAGTATAATATTGCAAGTATTTCTATTGAGTGTAAGGTTACTCCAAGATTAAATAAGAAATGCAAGCATTGTTTAAGTTGATCAATTTCACAGAAAGCAGAATCAAATCACATGCTAAGGTAAGGGATATCATTATTATGGTAAGGGGTATCATTTTTTATGGTAAATGGATATCATTTTCTTTCATACTCTATATTATGGTAAGAGATTATTATTCGTTTCTTCAACTTATCATTAAATGATAAAAAAAATCCTGAAATGATTAGAATATCCTTAATAGTTTGTGCTTCATCTAATATCTTGACCTGAATCTTTCTATTCAGTTTTAAGTTACTCTATTTGAGCCAGGAACTTCATATTTACTTGAACTTTATATTCTATCAAGAATTCTAATCGATTTTCTGGATATTGTGTTGGCAATTTGGACTTTGGATAGTTAAATTAAAAATCACTAAGATCTTTTTTATCTTATTATTCTGATTATTTCTATCCATTCATCATATATCATTGTTACAATCATTGTGGTGAAATTTCTCTTCGGCCAAGGGTACAAAGATGAAATGTTGATTAGTATAATTATGACCATGGGTTCTCTTCGACCAATGGTGCAAAGATGAATTTTTGATTCGTATGATCATGACCATTGGTTTTACAGTTGTATGTCTTTGGCTTGTAGTTCATAGATGGACTGTTGATAGGCATGACCATTGGTTTTAAAGTTGTATGTCTTTGGCCTGTAGTGCAAAGATGGACGGTTGATTGGCATGAGCATTGGTTTTACAGTTGTATATCTTTGGCCCGTACTACAAAGATGGACTGTTGATTATTGACTTTACAGTTGTATATCTTTGGCCCGTAGTGCAAAGATGGATTGTTGATTATTAACTTTATAGTTGAATCTCTTTGGCCCGTAGTGCAAAGATGAATTAAATGGCATAATTATAAACATGAACTGTGAAATGGTATAACCATGATCTTTGGTGTTTAAGGTAAAGACAGGTGGTGAAAGTTCTCTTTGTCTTGGGTACAATGAAGAACTATTGATTAGTATTGATGATGGACTTTTAATTTGGAGAGGATAGTAGACATTATGTTTTACTTGACTCTTCTAATGGATTGTTGATTCCGTTGCTATTATAGTTGAAAACTTTTATCATCTACCATATGTTCTAAATATTTGATTTATTACTGATGAAGGCTATTGATAATTTAATTATCTTAAGTCATTGTGACGCCCCCAAATTCGGGTATCTTCCATCCCGAAAGATGGTGCTACACGGTGCTACATTTCACACATACATTCAATTAAAATACCTCAAAAGAGTGAATATGTCTTCTATATATTACAAATTAATATTTCCCTTCCCAAGTTCTTTTTAACCATTACATATGTTCTTTGTCATGATATCAAATAAATACAAAGTTCATACTATGCTATTACAAAGATAACTTATTTGTCTGCCTTATCCTTCCCTTTACCTTTACTAGATCCTTCAGTCCATTCGGTCTTAGCTGCATTCATATGGTTCAAGCAAGAGTGAGCATAACTAGCTCAACAAGTATGATAATTTCATTTAAGCAATAAGTTTGAATCATATGAATCGTATATCTTCTATAATTGAATCAATAATTATGAAGTACTATAGATAATTCAAAATACCACTTCTCTTTTATTTAAAACGTTTAACCATGTACAATATACGTTAAACATCAATTTTGGTCCAAGACCTTGAGCATTTCATTCTTTCTTTGAAAAGGATAACTCGACACCAAGTCCGTAAGTCTAGCATATCTTACGAGCACGTCTAGGTGATCAGCCTATATTACTCTATGTTGTACAATACTACTTCATTAAACGTATCTACGTTTAAGTTTTGGCAACCTCACTTGGCTGTCATTTGATGACAAAACATTTGTTTATTCATACTTAATCTTTCTTTGAAATCCATACCAAAACAGTTGGCAAAAGATAGCACATTGATAATATTTTGATAGATTATAAGGAAATCCACAAAATACATTAAGTCTAGCCGAAGGAATTGGCTTCGACTTCATTATACATCAATTCATGCACAAGATACATGAATCACAAAGCTTGTCCAAAAGAACATAGACAATGGTTTAGAACACTTGCCTTCAGCGTCTTCTATAGTTAATTCACTTTTCTTTTGAGTCTTTAAGGATTATACAATTCATAAGTACATAACATACTACATTAGGTCATAAACAATCAAGTATGGTCACTAATTTATCTTCCCCTTATTCTCAATCTAATCATTCATTAGATTGGTTAACGTTTGTTACGGTTTATCGTATTACTTTGTGTTTACATTCTCATAACCTTTTGTCAATCTTTTAATTGTTAAACTTAAGGTTATAACCATCCTTAATGAATTTACTTTAAGTTTACTAAGGTTATAATTCCCCTTCAATGAACTTATACTTTCCTTACATTCATTGCAATTCTTTACCAACATTTTCCTAGTGTTAGTAATTTCGCAAGGGGCAATGACTTCCTTTATATGGCTTCGTGGCTTTGCCTTTGAAAGTTAGCGATGTCCGGGTAATAGTCTTGGTGTTGCGGCGCCAATCTCGTTACTATGAGTTGCACTATGGCACCACTTAAAAGTGGGTTTGGGGATCATCAGTCAAGTATTTCGCAACTTTATAACAACACAGTGACCATCTGCACCGTAGCCACACTCAGAGAAATTTTTCTAAGTTTTATATTGCAATCTTTCCCGGGCTCATAATTTACTCATTATAAGTCAGAATTGGCTCGTTCAAAATCCATTAGCTCACATATCATGTGTACTACGATTTCATTTGAAAATCTTTCATTCTTGAATTCATTAACACGGAATTCACCGATTAAGTTCTTTATTACGCGTTCATTAAACGTTCGTGAATGTTCATAGCTCGTTTCTTTGTTTTAAGTCGTAATTCGATCATTCTCGAGTCCGCAACTCTAAAATGCAAAGTTATACTATATTTCATCGAAAACTATGGTTTCCGAGTTAAACGGTGACTTTTGACTTTTATTCCGAGAATTTCACGATTTCGACGATTATCGTCTAATCTCGTAAATTTTGCCATAACTTCGTTACTTGAGATTTTTATACCATTCAAAATGGAGTCATTCCATCATTCTATCATCCTAACCAAGCATATATCATCTAATCCTATACACGATGGTTTTAAACTTGTCCATTAACAACAAAATGACAATTCTTCATATGTTCTTCATTAGTTCATAATTCTATGATTATGATTCCACTTGTAACATGGTTTATTAAGGTTTAAGTCCACTAATAGCCATCTTTGTTCCTCTTTATGATACATGTTCCACCAATAATCACTTCTCTATCAAACTACCAATGAAGAGATGAAGATTAGTGGCTTAAAGGTTCATTACCTTTGAAGTTCAAGCTTTCTTTCTTCTTCTTCTTGAATTAGCAAAGTCTAGCTCTTACTTTTCTCTCAATATAAATGCTTAGCTCCAAGATGTTGGTGGAAATGAAACAAGCAACAAATGAACCAACAAGCCTTCTATTTATAGATTTTCCAAAATGAGGGCATAAGGGTCATAATCCCCACCTCCTTACTATCCCACCTCCTTTAAAATCCTATTACTTGCTTGGCCAATGTAACGCCCCCAAAAATCGAACCTTTTGCAGAAACTTTCAATAATGAATAAAATAATATTATTTATTATTATTGTGTTAGTAAGATGAATGTAGTTCTATAACCTAGAAATGTCAGAAAGTCGTAGTATTTTAACTATGTGAGAGAATTAAAGTGTTTGAATTTCCAAGACGAAAATAAAAGCTTTTTGAGAAATTTTACGAAAAATACTATTCATCGATTTTCGCTCGGGAATTATTTTTGAACTTTCGAGAAATACGTAACGTTATAATATTAAGGTGAGATGTATTATGTAATAATAATCTAAGTATGGAAAACGCAATATTTCGCATGCGGACTTAATTAGAGAACGTTGGGAATATTAAGCGTTAAGAAGAGAGTGTATTGATCGTATGATATATAAATATTGTACGAGGTATTGATTAGAAGTATAATACAAAGTATTATATGAGTATGTATGGAGAATGGAATAACGTATATTACGAATTAATATACAAACTAGAATACAAGGATTATATGTATAGTATATGTAATAAGGCTTTTAGCCAATTAAGTGGGACTTGTAGGATTATTAGTATATTGGTAGAATCCAATAAGAATTAAGGTGCAAGCCCAAGTGATTATTAATGCAAGCCCACAATGAATAAGCTACGTTAATTAACTTAAGCCCAATGTAATGATCCAATGGGTTAGACATGATCCATGGAGTAACCAAGGTTGATATGGGTTAAACTTGGTGACCAAGTACTTTATGTGATGGCCAAGCATAGGATAAGTTTTGTGGTGGCCAAGTAATATAAACGATGAGCAAGTTTACTTAGTGGTGAAGTAGATGAATAGTAAGGAGATTAGTTAAGGAGGTGGGATGTTATAATGTTCATAATGCCCTAACTTTTCCAAGTCTATAAATAACAAGCTCAAAATTCATTTGTTGGTTGTTAGTTTTCATCCAACATTAAAACAACTTATTTGTTAGAGAGATTAAGCACTTTTAAGACAAACTTCCATATTTGTTCCAAGAAGGAAAAGAACCAGTTCATCAAGGGTAAGACTCTTGTCCTATATTCTTCTATCTCTACCATGATAGCTTGATAGAGAAATTATGATCATGTATGCTAAGCAATCATAAGAAGTAATTAAGCAATGGACTTAAGCCGAATAAGTTATGAATAAGTAACTTGAATCTAAATAAATTGATAACTTATGATAAATTTGTCATATGATTATCATATGAAGTTAGTATGTTTGATAAGATGTGAGAACATTGATTAAAAGACTTAAATCTATAATAAGTCATAAGGAATGAAAATTTGTAGTTTATAAGTTGTTAAGTCATGAACTTATGAAGAATAAGTTAAAATCTAACTTGAAAATAAGTTGATGTAATAAGTAGTTTAAAATGTTCATATGATGGTTAGAATTCATTTATAATGATGATCAAATCGTTAGTAATGAAGTTTCGTAGGAATTCAGACGATTGGACGATAATCGTCGAATTCGTAAAATTCTCGGAATGGAAGTCGTATTTTGTGTTTGAACTCGAAAACATTGGTTTTCGATGGAGACAAGTCATATTTGGCATTATAGAGTTGCGGAATCAAAAATGATCGAATTCTGACTTAGAACGAAGAAACGAGCGTTAAACGTTCACGAACGTTTATCGTTTTTGTTAAAAATGAACTAATAGGTGAAATTTTAGCAAACGAATTTAAATAGATAAAATTCTTGTATGAACGCGTAGAGTATATAATTTGTGGTCCGTAGGCTTTTGAACGAGCCAATTCGGACTTATAACAAAGAAGTTATGCGTCCGGGAATTTCGCAAAATTAAAAGTCTGTCAAATTTTTCTGGTACACAGAGTTAAGCGCCAAGTGCCAACCATAGAGTATATTGGATGGCTGTACATTTACATATATCTGAGGTAATGACTTCTCATCAGAGTCAGTCCTTGCAATGGCCTTGTTGAGTGAGTAATGTGTGGCGCCGCAGTGCCAAAACCGGATGATAGGTACTACTAACCCGCGCCGCAACGCGAGTTGAAGAGCTATGACCGGCGTCGCAGCACCAACCCTAGGGTCTGGACCGTAATGAAAGTTTACAAGTATGGAATGAATAGTAACTCTTTGGTAATGAACTAAGGAACTTAATAAGGCATTATAAGGTATTGTTTAACCTTATTTATGTTGTCTAAAGGTTGAAGATAAGAAATCAAACATGAACGTAATGTGTATGTAAGAACGACTTAATGAAAAGCTGAAACCAATAAGAACAAATCTAAGTCATAATTAGATTGAGAAAAAGGGTAAGATACATTAGGAACCATGTATGTTCATTCATAACCTAATGTGTTATGTGATGTTATCAATTACTGTAGAGACTTAAAGACTTAAACGAGAACGTGTTATAACTGTAGCAGATGCAAAAGGCAAGTATTCTAACCCTTGTTCCAGTTCAGTCTGGACAAGCTTTGTAATTCATGTATCCTTACGCATGAAGTCTTGTATGATGAAGTCAAAGCCAATTCTTTTGGCTAGACTTATATTATTTTTCTATCAAGCATGGTCAATGTTTACCAAGTTATATTGGTGTGGTTTTCAAACGAAGACTAAGTATGCTAAAAATGTTTTGTCGTCAAACGACAGGCACGTGAGGTTGCCACAACTAAAATGTATACACGTTTAATGAATGTATTGTTGATCAACATAGAGTACTATAGGCTGATCACCTAGACGTGCTCGTAAGTAATGTCGGACTTATGGACTTAGTGTCGGGATGTCCTTTTCAAATGAACTTATGAAATGCTCAAGGTCTTGTACTGGAATTAATGTTTTACTAAATATGGTTGTTGTAAAAGATTTTGAAGGAAAAGAAGTGCTATTTTGAATTATCGATAGTACTTCGTAACTATTGTTCAGTTATTGAAGATATACGATTCCTATGTTCCAAGCATGTTGTTTATTAGAATTATTGTACTCGTTGAGCTAGTCATGCTCACTCTTTCTTGAACCATATGAATACTGACTAAGATCGAGCAGATGAAGGTCTCAAGCAAGGATAAAGGCAAGGCGTAAGACGAACTTAGTAGAATACTTATGTAATAGTATAGGGTTAATGTTGTAATATATTTGATATTATGACAAGAACAATGTAATGGTTATAAAGAACCTGGGGATATGTTAATATTATTTTGAATATATAGAAGACATATTCATTCCTTTGAGACTTTTCAATTGAATATATGTGTGAATGGTAGTACCGTGTAGCACCATCTGTCGGGTTGGAAGATACCTGGATTTAGGGGCATCACAGGTTGGTATCAAAGCATTAGGTTATAAAACTTAAGGGGGGATTAAAAAACCTTAAGTCATAACCTTAAGAGAAGTCAAAGAAGTAAAAGATGAAAATAACCTTATAAAAATGCATTATGATTATGTTATGTGTTTTTATTATTCTACTGACATGTACTAATCAACTTAATTGTTTTGTGTAGATGTCAGGAGTAAATGGAATGCATTTAGATGGACATGCAGTTAGTGAAGAAACGGTGAACCAAATAGATGTTATACCGAACCCCATAGCGGCAGAGCCTGAGATAATTGTCATTGAGTCTGGAGACTCAGAGGATCCTGACCACATGTCAGTATTCGATGGTATGATAGAAGAGGAAGTGGAGGTAGTGTCCTTCAATCTAGTAGCAATAGCAGCAGAGATGGCTCCTGGGGAGTCAATGATGTCATTATTCATGTCAGTATTGGATAGAAATATCCATTACTTTCAGGAGGTTAAGGAGCCGAAGGCAGAGCTCCAGACGGTTATAGAAGACAAGACGGACGTGGAGTCCATGTGGTAGCAGGAACATGATGAGAGGATTTTGGCTAAGGAAAAACTCCACGAGTTGAAGTACGAGGTTTTTGAGCTTAAGGAGGAGCTAAAGACCAAACAGTAGATGTAACGCCCCCAAATCCGGGTATCTTCCAACCCGACAT
This sequence comes from Panax ginseng, assembly GCA_020205605.1. Taxonomy (NCBI): domain Eukaryota; kingdom Viridiplantae; phylum Streptophyta; class Magnoliopsida; order Apiales; family Araliaceae; genus Panax; species Panax ginseng. The sequence continues at coordinate 187,752 of JAINUU010000070.1, forward strand.
ATGGTGCAATATGGTACTACCATTCATACATTCATTCAATTGAAAAGCCTCAAAAGAACGAACATGACTTCTATTTATTCAAAGTAATATTTATATTTCCCAGGTTCTATACCCATTACAAAGGTTCTTTGTCATAATATCAAAATACATTACAATAATAAACCTACGTTATTACATAAACCGATTAACGGTCTGCCTTAGCCTTTTCTTTATCCTTATTCGATCCTTCGGGACGTTCAGTCTTAGCTGCATTCATATGGTTCAAAATCAAGAGTGAGCATAACTAGCTCAGCAAGTATAACAATTTAATAACAACATGCTTGACACATAAGAATCATATATCTTCAATAACTGAACAATAGTTATGAAGTACTATTGATAATTCAAAATAGCACTTCATCTTTCTTTCAAACTGTTTCACAATGAATAATATCCAGTAAAACATAAACTCCGGTCCAAGACCTTGAGTATTTCATTCTTTCTTTGAAAAGGACAACCCCAAGCACTAAGTCCGTAAGTCTAAATTATTACTTATGAGCACTTCTAGGTGATCAGCCTATAGTACTCTATGTTGATCAACACTACATTCATTAAACATATTTACATTTAATTTGTGGCAACCTCACGTGCCTGTCGTAAGACGATAAAACATTTTTTTTTCATACTCAATCTTCTTTTGAAAACCATATCGAGTAGTTGACAAAAGATAACAACATTTAATAACAGTTGGATAGATTATCAATAATCCACCAAATGCATTAAGTCTAGCCAAAAAATTTGGCTTTAACTCCATCATACATTAATTCATGCGTAAGGATACATGAATTTCAAGACTTGTTCAGATTAAACTGAGACAAGGGTTAGAATACTTGCCTTCAGCGTCTGCTACGGTATAATTACTTTATGTTCAAGTCTTTAGAGTCTCTATAATACATGATCACATAATGTATCATATTAGGTTATATATATAATCAAGTATGTATATGATTATATCTTACCCTTCTTCTCAATCCAATCATACATGAGATTCGATTACTATTAATCTCGGCTTATCATTTATACTTACATTCATAATTGAATAGGTTATCAACAACCTTTACATACCATTCTTAAGGTTTAACAATGTTTTAACAATGTTACTTTAAGTTCCTTAAGGTAAGTTTACTTTGAATTAACCACATTTTTTTCTTTGTATTCATAAACATTCCTTACTATCTTTGATCTAGGGTTGGTGGCATAGCTGACTTATTCTCCTTAAGCCATCATTTGCGGCCATGAGATTACTGAGAGTAAAGTCCGGACTTGACTTATATGCATGGCTGAGTCCTTACTCATTAGTCAACATGGAACCACTTTCTAGTAGGTCATAGATTATTCACGCAATGCACAAGCATGACAAATTGGCCTTTTTTGGCTGTTGTAAAGCCCCCAAACTCGGGTACTTGAAACCCAAACTCGGTGCTTCACGATATCATTTCTATGAGGGGAATAATACTAATAATAATAACAATAATATAAATATTTAAACTTAATTTACATAAGTATCAGAGTCTATTCCCAAGTACGCAACCTCTAATACATTCAATACATGATAATATATATATATATATATATATATATATATATATATTATCCTTATCATCATAAAGCAAACCATTATATAACATATCATAAAATTCATTCAGCAACCTTCTCTTTTCCTTTATTCTTAGTCGAGCCTTTTGCTTGTTCACACTTAGCTAAAAATATTTAAATTAAGCAAGGATGAGCATTTGAGTGCCCAGCAAGTAATAGCAATTATATATATAAGCTGAAAGAATTTAAATGTTTTCTTTATATATACTACCCTTCTACAACAAATCAATAGTTGTGAAGTAATTCTGAACCAATAATAATATCATAACAACCCTCTCTCAACTTTTTGAAACTACGTACTGACTATAAATAGGGTTAAGGGGACATACTATGAACATTGTTTTCATTTTCGAAAAGGTTAAACAGAACTTCATCTGTAAACCGTCATAACTTATGGGCACGAGGGTGTATATCCCATGTACCCTGTATTGATCAATACTACATAACAAGAACGATATTATCGTTCACTCTGGCTGCCTTGGGCACATAAAAATTTTCCCATAAATGGGATGTTCATACCTGTCGGGGTTCCAAACCAAAGCAATTCGGTTGGATAATGGTAGGTTTTATCTTGTTCAACAATAATCTATAATTCAACATATATATATATATATGGGTAATTGATAAATGTGTATCAACATGTGATTAAATGCAATGATTATCCAAGTGGGGACACTTGTATAACCATTTATAGAATTTAACGAACAGAATATATATCTGAATTACCATATACTAACATGTTGATAATCAATAAAAGCGTATATAATATAGGGTTAATAATGCATGCGATAATAATATAATTACGAAACATTCTTATTCATGTCCATTGCATAAAGGAAATGCAAAGGTAGGATACTTGCACGATCTTGCACCGCTTAAAGACGCGCCACTTAGATTTATCTTTTATATCACGACCTATCATTAATCGGATCATTCATTCGATTAGAACAATATACTATAACATATAAGAACGCATTTCGCGATCAAGACATAATCTAATCACATTATCACACATGTTCAGCGATCATTTGCATCACAAACAAACATTAATACAATCAAAATATCTAAGTCCGGATCAATTCCTAAAATATGTCGATTATGCACCGGCTGACTTTATCGAGGTAATTATCGAAGTCTAAGACTCTATACGTAACTCAATATCCAAGAAAATATCGGTCATATTATTTTAAATGACTCAATAAACATTTATTATAATTTATCATAAATTTTCAAACATAGGAATCATTATCAAATGATTTAAACATCAAACAATTCTATTATCATTAATATTTAATTAATATTAAACTATTAATGAAACCATTGCTAAAATATTTTAAGTTATTTATAATAACTTAGAATATTCTTAAAGTATTAATATTACCCTTAAATAATTTTTAAAACATTTAATATCATTTATAAATAATTACAATAAATAATTTGATATTAATGTACTATCTATCCAAATATTAAAATTCATTAAGTATAACTTAAAATATTTTTAATTCATTTATATCCTTTTTTTAAGCGATTTTTAAATCAATAAAACTATTTTTAAACTATTTATAAATTTAATATCATTAATATTAAATAAATATCATTAATATTAGATTATTAATGAAATTATTCTTTAAATATTAAAAATTATTTTATAACTTAAAATATCTTTCAACACTTTATTTTCATTTAAAATAATTTTTATAATATTAAAATCATTTTTAAACTAATTTATTTAATATAATTATTAAATAACCTTAATATCATCAATAATAATTAATTAATGAAATTCACCTTTAAATATTGAAAGTTATATTTTATAACTTAAAATATTTTTAAATACCTTATTATTATTTCTGGGTTGCCCAGAAATGAAGAACAGATCGTGGGGCTCACTTTGGACTCCCCTTTACATTACGATCGTGTATTGATTTTATGATCTATAAAGCTGCGATTGTGTAGCAAATTATGTAGGACTCTGATTCATTACAAAATATCACAATAACAACAAAATATTAAGCAAATACATGGTAGGGTCAAAGGTCATTAGAAAATCGTTCAAATGTTTTCTAGGTTTGCCCGTAAAATGACCATCGTGATCTTTTTGCCTACTTGATTTGAGCCTTTGAAAGTGACCTACTTGACATTTAGGAAATGTTAAGGCATAATATATTAGTACTTATACTCAGCTACAACTTGGTTACAAAAACAAACACAAATAATCAATAACTTGTAAGATCTGTGCCTTTAAACTTCCGTCGAACGATGCGGGCACATTCTCGACCGCCCAGATTCCTTCCCGTCAATCTTGGAATTGATGGTGTTTAATAGTTAATAACTTCTATTCTAGACATCAAATGACCCAGATTCTTTTTGCAGATTAAAGACAACATGTCAGGCTACAGATCCAAACTTCAAAACAACAAAAAGTATAAACGAACAAGAATCTGTGGGCACTGACTGATATGCTACCAAACTTCGTTGGTTTAAGAGAGAGAGAGTCTAAGTTGAGAGTTGAAAAAAAATGAGCTAGCAAATGGCTTATTCTCTCTCTTTAATCTATTTATAGAAGTCTAGCAAATTTAGGATTTAACTATTAACCCCCATACTTTTGTTATCCCATGGATATATGACTACACCTTATCTCTTCAATTAGCCTAATCATGTGGTTAAGGGTGCTTAATAGATTTTCAACCAATGGGAGCTTGACACCTATGTACTTGATGTAAGAGTTGCTATATAAGGAAGCTTGATTAGCATAATTTGTTGCCTTAAAAGGCCTATTGTGGCCAGCTATGCATATACTCTCTAATTCTTTATTTAGCTATTATTTTAATGCATAAATTAGATAAATCAAAGGTCTAAAATACCCTTAATTATGTGGACTAAGTTTGGGCTTGAATTTGATTTCTTTTTGGGCTTCTCCCATAATTGTTTTGGGTCATGTAGTAATCATAGTCTAACAATTTTAATATATATATCCCAAATTGTTTATTTAGGGTTTAAAATAAAATATAATTAGTTTGCAAATTTATAATTAGGGTTGTCTTAATTTGATTAGGGTTCTAATCATACATGAACATTAGGGTTTATTATATAATAATTATGATTATCCTTGCTAATTTAGCAATTAGGGTTTATAATTTTTGGTAATTAGGGTTACCAAATCACAATTAGGGTTTATACTTAATTATTAGGATTTCCAAAAATTAATATATCAAAATGCAAATTAGGGTTGACCTAGTTAATCGCAAAAATCATACAACACAGTTATATAATAGTCTTAAACTTACAATTGAGTTTCAAATTAGGGTTTGACATAACACACCATAACCGACTAATCATTGTTAGTCCACATACATACAGTATATAATTATAGCAATAAAAAATCAAAATATAAATAGTATTATATTATCATTCTCATTCCTTCATCGAAATCCAAAATTAGGGTTTGGATTCCATATCTGATTTATCTGTCCTACTTAACATTATTAATTTAAAATAATTAATTAATAATCTGTACCAAAGTTCATATAGTAAAGTAATTATTATAATAATTTAAAAATCATTTCATATATTATATAAATAATATATGATTATATTTTCATGGAAAATAATTAATAAAAATATTTACGCTTTAAAATTAATTATTACAAGAATATAATTTATAATAATCAATAATTCTAAAATAAAATTATTTAAAATCATTCATGTAATAAATATATCACATATTCCCCATATTTAAAATAAATAAATAAAAAAAATTTATACGTAAAATTTCTAATTTATTTGTATAGAAAATATCGGGTTGTTACATTCACCTTCCCTTATAAAGATTCCGTCCCCGGAATCACCGTTTTAAAACCTACACATACAAGGGTACGTAGCATATATAATCATTGTATGTAGATCTTGATCATAAATGATCGCACTAATTCTTTAACCTATTCACGTAAAGCTTATCTATCTGATTAAACGGAAATTTGATTTCTAAAAGAACTCAAATTCCTTCTTCAAAATTTCTTTATAAAATAATTTATTATATATATACGAAAATCATATATAAGAAAATAAAATTTGATTAGAATAATACATGTAGTTGCATCCTTCGCTGCCACCGTATCTTGAACTGTCATACTGAAGACTCCTATGGTTGGTTCTATTATTTCATTTGTTGAAGTTGGTCCCGTTGTTGCCAATGTCCTGCTGCCTTTTTCCTTATTCACATTTCTTGCCTCCCTTATCCTTCTTGGACAGTCTTTCACCTTATGCTCCATTGATTCACAAATAAAACATCCACTATACATTCTTGGATTGGGGCAATTGGGAGAGATATGTCCCTTCTGCCCACACTTATAACATGCAAACTTACCTTTAAGACAATCTCCCGAGTGATTCTTTCCGAAATTTCTACACTGTATAGCATGTTCCTTTCCACCTCCTAGCCTAATTTCGGTATTCCCGAAATTATCTCTTTTCCTCTATCCAGTCCTACTACCACTACTCCCTTTTTCGGCTCAAGTTTGAATTGCCTCCCACCAAAAATTCGTTCCTCCCTTTCATTATATAGGTGGAAAAAATTGTCTTTTGTCCCTCTGTTACCTCAGCTATCACAAATGCTTCCACAGGGTCAGTTGGTCCTGGCGTTCCGTCTGGCTTGAAGTCTTTAAAGTTTGCTAATCAATTTTCTAGCTGATTTCCCACGGCTAGCATTCCATTCTGCATAGCTTGATCGTCTATATTTTATAAATTTTTGTATCGGGTCTGGTTGTCTTCCAACTTTATCGACAGGTTCTTCTGTCCGTTGATTTCGCTTTCGTCTTGGCGGCATTATCATAAATTGTTCCTTATTAACTTACATTCTAAGTCTTATCGTATATGTTTAACATATCACACAAATTTTTTTATTCAAACAGTCATGTACTCAAAATATTAGTTTTTAAAAACTTTGGTTTACCGTATTAACCAATATTCAGATAAAATTACTATCTTCATACCAACTTATTTCATTAATCCATCATAAACTCATATTCATAATACTTGACATTCTATAACACATACTGCTTTAAACATCTTTTATCCCTTTGTGACTACAAAAGTCGGGATTTACAGCCTTGACTAATACCAAAAGTTGGGATCATTACAATAAATAGACATACTTAACATTAAATAGACCTACACCACAGAACCTATATTACCTATTCACTACGCCTTTTTTTTGGACAACCTTTCGCCTGATAACCTTTTATCCCACAGATAAAACATGCTCCTGATTTATAGTCGGGACAATACAGAGTGGTATGTCCCTCATAGCCACAAAGGTAATATATTCTTTTCCTTTTCTTCTTATCGAATTTTCCTAAGTCACGGTCTTCTATCTTTCTTTTCCCCTTCTTGCTCGGAGCTGCACACGATGTGTTGCCTGAGGCTCCCATCTGATCAATTTGGATTTTAAGCTTATCTTGTTTTCCATTGTTTCTATTAACGCCTGACGCAGTTGACTATTTAACAACTTTTCTATTTCCCACAGCTTTTCCAGAGAAGAAACCTTGTTCCTCAGAACCTGCACCTCTGTTGATGCTTATTCAGCTTCAACTTTAGTGTCCGAATCACTATCTGTCAGCTCCACCATCTCCGAATCTGGCACTATGTTTTCTAAAATAACCAACTCGTCTGAGTTGTTTTCATTGTCAGCCTCTATTTCAGCTATGGGCTTTGATATTAGCTCGGGGGTATGGATTTGATCCTTCTTCATGCTATAAGCATATAACAAGCCTTTTCCATCAGACATCAACACACATAAATTATCCTGATTAGAATATAGTATATACAAACAACAAATAATAGTTTTATATAAGTTATCATTTATTTTGTTTGACGATGAATTTAGTCAATTCATCTCTTTATATACTCTATATAAGTTATTTATATTTTCAACGTTTCCCTCTGTCCTAAGGTTATAGCCTAAGGTCTATCCCACCTAAGGTTTCTAACCCTAAAGCTCTGATACCAACGTGTAAAGCCCCCAAACTCGGGTACTTGAAACCTGAACTCGGTGCTTCACGATACCATTTCTATGAGCGGAATAATACTAATAATAATAACAATAATATAAATATTTAAACTTAATTTACATAATTATCAGAGTCTATTCCCAAGTACGTAACCTCTAATACATTCATTACATGATAATATATATATATATATATATATATATATATATCATCCTTATCATCATAAAGCAAACTATTACATAACATATCATAAAACTCATTCAGCAACCTTCTCTTTTCCTCTATTCTTAGTCGAGCCTTCTACTTGTTCACACTTAGCTGAAAACATTTAAATTAAGCAAGGATGAGCATTTGAGTGCCCAGTAAGTAATAACAATTATATATATAAGCTGAAAGAATTTAAATATTTTCTTTATATATACTACCCTTCTACAACAAATCAATAGTTGTGAAGTAATTCTGAACCAATAATAATATCATAACAACCCTCTCTCAACTTTTTAAAACTACGTACTGACTATAAATAGGGTTAAGGGGACATACTATGAACATTGTTTTCATTTTCGAAAAGGTTAAACAGAACTTCATCTGTAAACCGTCATAACTTATGGGCACGAGGGTGTACATCCCATGTACCCTGTATTGATCAATACTACATAACAAGAACGATATTATCGTTCACTCTGGCTGCCTTGGGCACATAAAAATTTTCCCATAAATGGGATGTTCATACCTGTCGGGGTTCCAAACCAAAGCAATTCGGTTGGATAATGGTAGGTTTTATCTTGTTCAACAATAATCTATAATTCAACATATATATATATATATATATACGGACAATTGACAAATGTGTATCAACATGTGATTAAATGCAATGATTATCCAAGTGGGGACACTTGTATAACCATTTATAGAATTTAACGAATAGAATATATATCTGAATTACCATATACTAACATGTTGATAATCAATAAGCGTATATAATATAGGGTTAATAATCTGTACAGTAATAATATAATTCTGAAACATTCTTACTCATGTCCATTGCATAAAGGAAATGCAAAGGTAGGATACTTGCACGATCTTGTTTTTGCTACAATACGCAACTTAGTTTTATCTTTTATATCACGACTATCATTAATCGGATCATTCGTTCGATTAGAATAATATACTATAACATATAGTACTACATTTCATGATCAAAGACATAACCTAATCACATTATCACACATGTTCAACAATCATTTGCATCACAAACAAACATTAATACGATCAAAATATCTAAGTCCGGATCAATTCCTAAAATATAGCCGATTATGCAAGCGACTTTATCGAGTAATTATCGAGTCTAAGACTCTATTATGTAACTCAATATCTGTAAATATCAGTCATATTATTTTAAATGACTCAATAAACATTTATTATAATTTATCATAAATTTTCAAACAGGAATTATTATCAAATGATTTAAACATCAAATAATTCTATTATCATTAATATTTAATTAATATTAAACTATTAATGAAACCATTGCCAAAATATTTAAAGTTATTTATAATAACATAGAATATTCTTAAAGTATTAATATTACCCTTAAATGATTTTTAAAACATTTAATATCATTTATAAATAATTACCATAAATAATTAGATATTAATGTACAATCTATCCAAATATTAAAAGTGATTAAGTATAACTTAAAATATTTTTAATTCATTTATATCCTTTTTAAAGCGATTTTTAAATCAATAAAACTATTTTTAAACTATTTATAAATTTAATATCATTAATATTAAATAAATATCATTAATATTAGATTATTAATGAAATTATTCTTTAAATATTAAAAGTTATATTTTATAACTTAAATTATCTTTCAACACTTTATTTTTATTTAAAATGATTTTTATAATATTAAAATCATTTTTAAACTAATTATTTAATATAATTATTAAATAACCTTAATATCATCAATAATAATTAATTAATGAAATTCACCTTTAAATATTAAAAGTTATATTTTATAACTTAAAATATTTTTAAATACCTTATTATTATTTAAAATAATTTTTAATATAATAAAATCATTTTTAATCTATTTATTTAATTCATTTATTAAATAACTAAATTATCATTAATATTAATTAACTAATGAAATTCATCATAAAATATTAAAAGTTAATAAAAATAACTTAAAATATTTTCTTATACCATAATATAATTTTAAATAATTTTTCAAGTATTAAAATCATTTTTAAATAATTTATTTAATATAATTATTAAATAAATTAAATACCTTTAATATTCCAAAAATATTAAATATTTGTGAAATATATCCAAAATAATTAAAATATAATTTTCGGACTTAAAAATATTTTTTAGTAATTTATTTTATATTTTTAATAATTAAAAACTAATTTTCTATAATTATTTAATGAAAATATAATTTTTATAAATAAACTGTCGCTAAAGACCACCTATAGCGACAGAACCGTCGCTGTAGGTGTTCTTCGTGTTCTTCATGCAAACCCAGGTCTTCAAGCCAGTTACCGAGTGGGTGGGTTTGACCAAGTGTAAATTAGTGTGTGTTGTGTTTCTGGACTTATTTTTGGTCAGATCTGGTAGAGCTAATGTAAGACTACAAGATCCAGCAACAAACATGTTCATATCATGCATCAAATGAAAGATCTAAGCCATCAAAGTGGTTTGTAGGAAAGTATTCTTTATTTACGGGTTGCCCGAAATGAAGAAATGAATCGTGAAACTCACTTTGGACTCCCACTACATTCTGATTGTGTATTATTTTTATGATCTATAAACTTCAGTGTGTAGCCAGTATGTAGGACTACAGATTCATTACAAAATATCACAATAACAACAAAATATTAAGCAAATACAAGCCGGTCAAAGGCTGTCAGAAAATCGTTCAAATGTTTTCTAAGTTTGCCCAGAAAACAGCCATCGTGATCTTTTTGCCAACTTTGACCGGGCACTGAAGTCAGCCTACTTGACATTTAGGAAATGTTAAGGAATAATATGGTATTACTTATACTCAGCTACAACTTGGTTACAAAAACAAACACAAATAATCAACAACTTGCAAGATCTGTGCCTTTAAACTTCCTGTCAAAGTGATCTGGGCCTGTTCTTAACTGCCTAGATTCCTTCCGGTCAATGCCGGTCAACGGTGTTTGACCGTTAATAACTTCTATTCTAGACATCAAATGACCCAGATTCTTTTTGCAGATTAAAGACAACATGTCAGGCTACAGATCCAAACTTAAAAACAACAAAAAACATAAATGAACAAGAATTTGTGGGCACTGACATTCATTGTCAGACCACAGATTGAACTTTTCCATATTTTTGAAAATCATCAATTTGAAAACTTAGATGTTATGGATCTGTATAATACCAACCCAGATCATCATAATACACTATATAAAACATGTTATAACAATAAAAACTAACATTTAACATGGATGTCAAGATCAGATTAGAGCTAGGGTTTTATACCTTTAAATGAACAAGATCTGATTTCTTGGCTACTGATTAATGACATGTGTTAGTGGGGCTTGGATATATGACTGATATGCTACCAAATTTCGTTGGTTTAAGAGAGAGAGAGAGTCTAGGTTGAGAGTTAAAAAAAAATGAGCTAGCAAATGGCTTATTCTCTCTCTTTAATCTATTTATAGAAGTCTAGCAAATGTAGGATCTAACTATTAACCCCCATACTTTTGTTATCCCATGGATATATGACTACACCTTATCTCTTCAATTAGCCTAATCATGTGGTTAAGGGTGCTTAATAGATTTTCAACCAATGGGAGCTTGACACCTATGTACTTGATGTAAGAGTTGTTATATAAGGAAGCTTGATTAGCATAATTTGTTGCCTTAAAAGGCCTAATGTGGCCAGCTATGCATATACTCTCTAATTCTTTATTTAGCTATTATTTTAATGCATAAATTAGATAAATCAAAGGTCTAAAATACCCTTAATTATGTGGACTAAGTTTGGGCTTGAATTTAATTTCTTTTTGGGCTTCTCCCATAATTGTTTTGGGCCATGTAATGATCATAGTCTAACAATTTTAATATATGTTTTCCAAATTGTTTATTTAGGGTTTAAAATAAAATATAATTAGTTTGCAAATTTATAATTAGGGTTTTCTTAATTTGATTAGGGTTCTAATCATGCATGAACATTAGGGTTTATTATATAATAATTATGATTATCCTTGCTAATTTAGCAATTAGGGTTTATAATTTTTGGTAATTAGGGTTACCAAATCATAATTAGGGTTTATACTTAATTATTAGGATTTCCAAAAATTAATATATCAAAATGCAAATTAGGGTTGACCTAGTTAATCGCAAAAATCATACAACACAGTTATATAATAGTCTTAAACTCACAATTGAGTTTCAAATTAGGGTTTGACATAACACACCATAATTGACCAATCATTGTCAGTTCACATACATACAGTATATAATTATAGCACTGAAAAATCAAAATATAAATAGTATTATATTATCATTCTCATTCCTTGATCAAAATCCAAAATTAGGGTTTGGATTCCATATCTGATTTATCTGT
>JAINUU010000078.1:600000-800000 GCA_020205605.1 Panax ginseng
GACACAATAGATACTGGTACGCCATGTCTCGAGATAATTTCTTTGATATACAATTTGGCTAGCTGGTCCAAACTATACCTGATCTTGATCGGCAAGAAGTGAGCCGACTTTGTAAGACGATCTACAATCACCCATATGGCGTCGTGTCCTTTTTACGTTGCTGGAAGTCCCACCACAAAATCCATCGTGATGTGCTCCCACTTCCACTCTGGAATCTCTAAAGGCTGTAGTAATCCACTAGCTCGTTGATGCTCTGCCTTGACTCTCTGACAAGTTAGACATCTGCTGATGCATTCTGCAACCTCTCTCTTCATGTTTGGCCACCAAAAGTGTTGACGCAAATCTTGATACATTTTTGTGCTTCATGGGTGTATCGACTACCTCGTACTGTGCGCTTCTTGCAAAATCTCTTCTCTTAGTTCTGGTACTAGCTGTACCCAAATTCGCCCTTCGAATCTCAGCAGTCCGGTGCCATCAATCTTGTATTTCAATTCATCCCCTTCAGCTAACTGTTTCTTGATGTTGTCGCAATCTTCGTCCTTCTCTTGAGCCTCTTTAACCTTATCTAATAGAGTCAGGCTCGCTGTCACTGTAAATAATTTCTTGTTGGTCTCCAACGGATACTTAACCTCTAAATCAAGTCATTCGAAATCTTTCACCAATTCCTCTTGAATGGTCAACTTTAGTAACTCTCTCTCCGCTTTTTTTTCACTCACGGCATCTGCCACTACATTTGCTTTTCCTGGATGGTACAGAATCTCACAATCATAATCCTTGATCAATTCTAGCCATCAGCGCTGCCACATATTTAGCTCTTTCTGCGTGAAGATATACTTCAGACTCTTGTGATCCGTATATATCTCACACTTCTCGCCATACAGATAGTGCATCCAAATCTTCAAGGCAAAAACTAATGCTGTTAATTCCAGGTCATGAGTCGGATAACCCTTCTCATAGTCCTTTAGCTGACGTGAAGCGTGTATGCAATAACCTTGCCATGCTACATCAGTACACAGCCAAGACCCTTGTGTGATGCATCACTATACACTATAAATCTTCTTATGTTGTCTGGTAAAGTCAACATATGTGCCTGACTGAGCCTCTTCTTCAATTCCATGAAACTCTCTTCACATTTCTCCATCCAAACGAACTTCACTGTCTTTCTGGTAAGGTTGGTCAACGGTGATGTTATCTTTGAAAAATCTTGGATGAATCTCTGATAGTATCCTGCTAATCCCAAGAAACTCCTAATTTCTGTTGGCGTCTTTGGTTGTTCCCAGTTGATAACCGCTTCTACCTTTGCTGGATCCACCGAAACACCATCCTTATCGATAACGTGACCCAAAAACTGCACTCTCCGCAACCAAAACTAACACTTGGCGAACTTTGCATACAACTTCTCCCTCATTAACGTCTCCAACACTATCCTTAGATGTTCAACGTGCTCTTCCTCTATCTCTGAATATACCAGAATGTCATCGATGAACACGACAACAAACTTATCCAAATACTGTTTAAACACTGTTCATCAAGTTTATGAATGTTCTTTGGCGCATTTGTTAACCTAAAAGACATTACACGAAACTCAAAGTGTCCATACCAAGTTCGAATACCGTCTTTGGAACATCCTCCGCCTCACCTTACATTTGGTGATACTTAGGTCCTCAAGTCAATTTTTGAAAATATTTTCGCCCCTTGTTGATCAAACAAATCATCGATCCTGGGCAACGGTTACTTGTTCTTAATGGTGACCTTGTTCAACTCTCGGTAGTCGATAGAAAGCCTTAATGACCCATCCTTCTTCTTTACGAATAAGACTGGTGCTCCACACGGTGATACTCTCAGTTGAATGTATCCCGTATCTAATAATTCTTGTAGTTGAATCATCAATTCCTTCATTTCTATCGGAGCCATACGATACAGCGCTTTGTATACCGGTGATGTCCCTAGTGCCAAATCGATAACAAACTCTATCTCTATCTGGTGGCAATCACGTAATCTCATCTGGGAAGACGTCAACGAATTCCCTTACAATAGGTATCTGACCCAGTTCACCCTCGACTCTGCAGGTATCCACAACGTGAGCTAAATAACCTATACAACCTTTTCTAAGCAACTTCTTTGCTTGCATCATCGTTAGACAACAAGATTGTCTCGGTGATTTACTGCCATAAAATACCACATTTGACTTATTCAGAGTCTTTAGGTGTACGCACTTTTTCTTACAGTCAATGACCGCTCTGTGACTTGATAACCAATCCATCCCGAGGATTACATCAAACTCTCCAAGATGAATCGATATCAAATCCACGTTAAGCTTAAACCCTCTTACATCAGCATAACAGTTCCTATATATGTAGTCTACATGGATAATTTCTTTGTTTTCTACTTCTACATTCATTGGGTGTTCTAATAGTTCACGAGGTAAACTTAATCTTTGAGCAAACTCATCAGATACAAAAGAATATGAAGCTCCCAAATCGAATAACACATAGGCATTTATATCGTTGATCGGAATTATACGACACCACCTCCCGGATGCCACGGCATCTTACCTTTATCATATTGAATGTCCTCGTTGTCGGCTTGTTTGGTGAAATTTGGTCCTCCATTTGGTTGTCCTAGTGTTATTGCCCATGTTTAGTTTTTTGCCATCCATGCTTTTCTTCTTTGGGCAATCCTTGATCCGATGTCCCAATTCACCACAGCTTAAAACAACCTCCTTCTTCACCTTAGAAAAATTGGGTGAGGTATGCCCTTCTTGTCCACGGTATAACATACTGCTTTTTCCTTTCAAGCACTCTCCCGAGTGACCCTTCCCACATTTCCACAATCGACTTCTTTTGTTGCATACTTCCTTGCTGAATCTCCAAATTACTACCCCCACTGCTCCATTTTCGCTTCTTGTTGTTTCTACCGCACTGCTAACATTATGATTCCCACCTTCTACTTTCTTCTTGTTCTTCTCCCGATTGTACTTTGAGACCAGCTTCGCTTTCCACCTTCCACTATGAGAGCTTTCTCCAATGGAGTTGAGAATAGCGTGATTTGTAGAATTGCTATCTTACTATAAATCCATGGCTTTAGTCCATTTTGAACCTTCTTGCTTTCCTCAACTCCATGTTCACCGATGTGGAGCGAATCCGCCAATTCATTAAACTTTATACGACTTCGACATCGACATATTCTCCTGTTTCAATTCCAAAAACTTGATCTCCATTCTCGCTTGTGTACTCTCAGGGAAGTAGTTCTCAAAGAACAACTTCTTGAACGCTTCCCAAGTCACGATTCTAGTCCCGGCTTTGTTCTGGTTGGCCTTCCACCAATAGTTAGCCTCACCCTTCATTAAGTAGGTAGCAAAAAATTGTTTTCGCTCTTCGCTACTCTAGCAATAATGAAGGCCTTCTCAACCTCCTTCATCCACGCGTCGCGGGCCTCTATCAGGTCTGCATTTGTTCCTCTAAACTCTCGGCGGTCCTATTGCCTTAAAGTCCTTAAAGTTGGCTAGTTGGTTTTCACTTTGATTTCTGTGAGTTGAGCTTGATTCCTCATAGCCCGGTCATCATGTTGATAAAGCCTTGCATTAGGTTTGGTTAAGCTCTCATTGCATTATTAACTAACTCTTCGATCTCTTGGTTCCTCAAGATTGCTCAAATCTGGTGGCATTATCTAGTTAAACAAAATTCTTACACGTTACTCGGGTTTTATTATCATATAAGTACTTACCATGCAATACGCTACTGTATTCGAACAATCAGATGATCATTATGTGAGAGTTTTAAATTACCAAGATTTGGAAGTCTTTCTCCCTAATTAGTGGGTTAAGTTTATTAAAAAAAAAATTCCAATTCAGTCTACTGGATTCACATAACATTAAATAGACAATTTACTATTTATTTTTTCTAACACATATCATAATAATGCATTTATATTCATATACCAATCTTCGATGTCTCACATGTTCAATACAGGTATATTTTTATAAATGCTACTATCCCATTTTAAACACAAATGATGGGATTATCTCAAAATGATACTTCCCTACAAACACAAAAATAGGGATACTACCTAACTACCTACTACCTCATACCTGCTGAGGTTTACATCATCATAAAACCCTATTACACAAAAGGGGTACTAATGCATCTATCTTCAACTGGTCCATAGCATAATCATCATTGGTGGCCCTACTGGGTCACCTGAACATGCTCCTGGGGAAACCACCCCTCCATAACTCTACGCCAAACGGATCGACTCGATTCCCCTACCTCTACGTGAGGCCTAACACTCAGTCCCTTCTGGCTCTGGAAGGCTGCATCAAGCGCTAGCCCTAGTGTCTCTATCCGGTATCTTTCACTAGTAGCTCACCTTCCATCCGGGTCGACCCTCTTAGTTGCATTATAAAATGCCTCGCCACTTGAATCTTATCAAGCAATTGCCACGTTAAACTCACCCCACATCGCTAGATGCTCTACGCTTAGCTCTTCGAACTTTGCCTTTTCATGCTTTAGCTGTACCCTCAGCATCCTAACTTGCAACTAACTCATCCAACTTTCCCTTTTGTTTGACTACCTCCATATGGGCTTGATAAGCCGCATCCTTGTATTGAACTTCTGTGAACTGAAGTGCGTGGTTTTCAACCTCTAGTTCTCTCACTCTGCCTTCTAATTGATTTATTTTCCTCAACAAATCCCCTATCAGAGGACCATGAGGGGCTTCTTTGGTGACCTCACGCTCAATGACCTCTTGCTCCATTTGAAAGGATCGCCTTACGGGCGCTGGTCAAACATCCTACAAACACCATAAATAAAACCAACATCGATTACCATAATAAAATATATTCATTGATAAAATGAAATAATATTTTATTAAGTACAACACAAACTCAATGAATTTCCACAATCAATCTCCTAACATACTCTATAAGAGTTTTCTACTAAGGTTATAACCTAGGTTTGCATTCCTAATGTTTATAACCTACGACTTTGATACCAACCTATGACGCCCCCAAATCCAAAGTTCTCTAACCTCGCATTAAGGTGCTCACGATCTATCATCATCACATGCATTCTATAATTATAACAGAATAATAAACATACATTGTTCATTATAATAAAGTCTCATGACATGGTCCCAAGGTTTTTATAACCTTAACTTTAAACACACCATTCATATTACAAAAGGTTTATAAGAAATTCCATTAGATAATAATTAAATTAACATTCATTCTAAGCTACTCCTGGATCTTACCCTTGCCCTTGTCTTTCGTGTTGGATCCTTCGGGCTTAGCTGAAATAGATGTCATGATATAGCAAGGGTAAGCAACTAATTTGCTTAGCAAGTTTATATACAAGGGAGATATATCATGACTTAGAAAGAAATTTTGCGTTCAATGTTCAACACTAGTATAAGTTCGTGAAGGAACATGAATTAATAATCAACAATTGAATATTCAAATAATTGAATAACATGAACTGAGTGGTTTTGAAATAACCATGAACATTTGTCAAGGTCTCTCGATTATTTAAACTGGACCTCTTAATAAGTTTTGGTATTCGAGGATCAACCTTTCATACCTCGTGATTTATGCATATAAACACTTAATAATCCTAGCATTGATATCATGCCTTAATCAAATTCGTCCTTTTTCTCGGTCAAGAGTTCTTATCATATCAATTTAATAAAACGCTTTTTTAAAATACATTTGATTTAACAAATTTAAACATGCTTGATCTAGCTGATACAATTAGCATAGATCTATCTCATAAATAGTTCATGAATGAAGAACTTTAATTTAATTCGCAGTTCAATAATAGTAGAACATGAATTCAATTGCACAAAGTGGGAATTTCAATAATCATTATAGATGTAAATAATCATCAATAATTATTCACTAATATGCTTTGAAAATAATAACTCGAGTTTGAGTTAGGAAACTTGCCTCGTCTGTAGACTACGGCTACGCAATTAATTTATATCCACTATGTAGTTCAATTATCTTCCTTTGAGAGACCTATAGTTGATCTTTCAATTAGTCATAGTATAACATTAGATTATGTAATCACATAAATATTATACATTACATTTAGTTCTTATAAATATTATCATGTCTTGATAATGTTACTATTAAATAACAACTTAATATTATTAATCTTGATAATATTTAATTCACCTCTTAGTATTATTAGTTCCCTAATAATACTTTCATTTGCTTACTAATATTATTAACATCTTAATAATATTTTACTACCTTACTAATATTATTAATCCTCTTAATAATATTTTAATTATGCATTAATATTATTACCTTAATAATATCTTACTTATGCTTTAGTATCATTAATCATTTAATAATACTTTTAATCATTTACTAATATTTTATTCATTTACTAATATTTTATTCATTTACTAATGTTATTAATCATTAATAATATCTTATTCCATTACTAATATTATTAATCATTTAATAATAATTTAATCATTTATCAATGCTTAAATCAAATATTATTAACCATTTAATAATATTTTAAAGAAATTTTAATCTTAATATTTTTATTTACTTATCAATATCATATTCTAATATTATTAATATTATAATAATATTTTAATAATTTATTGGATTAATAAACAATTTATTCTAATTGTTCATCCTTTATTAAACCTCTTATTTAATATCCATAAAGGTCATAAATAATATTTCTTATCATAAATTACCAAAGTGCTCTAAAGATAGTCATGATATGATATATTATGAGTATTCTAGCATAAAAATCACATTTTTCTTATTAAAGACATCATTTAACTATTTATTTCCTTTTTATTCATAACTTAATCATTTTTAGGAAAACTAGTAAACTGATTCCAAAAATTCTCATCTTCCTGATTTTGACAGAATATGAACCTACACGGATCCCCAAATTTTTCTAGAATTTTAGAAGATGATCTACTATTTTTAAAGTTCCCAAAACACTCGGATTTTACTTCATTTTTCATAAATTGAGTTCTGCTCAGACAAATCTGAAATTTTCAGGGTATACTCTCCTAACATATATGAACCTACTGTAAAACTTTTGGAATTTTCAAGTGTATACACAGTGAGATATTCGAAGGTAAATATTTAGGAGTCCTTTACGGAAATAGTCATTACGCACAATCTATAACTCGAAACGTGTGCGTTCTTTTTCCTATATGTAGATAACTTCTCAAGGTACCTCTGTGATTTTTCCCAAATTTTTAAGAGACATGAAACTATCCGAAATAGTCCCAACAAAAATGAGACAAAAACTATTTTAGGGTTTTGAACCCTTAACATTCCAAGTGCACTGTTTTGGGGAAAAGCCCCCAAAGGTTTCAAAACTTGCTAGATTTGTGTTCTATCACTTGGGTTTACTAGATAACTCATGTATCTAACACCCCCCCCCTTTGACGGATCATAAATCTAAGTTGGAAAACTTGAGTTACACAAGATTTAGTGGAAGAAAACAAGAGTTTTCACCCTTGGAGAACATATGCTCATATTCTTCCTCTAAGCCTTTGATCTAACACTCAAGATACTTAGTTCAATACATGATGATATGTAGGACTAGGGTATCTTGAGTATTTGTTCATAACCCCAACAAAACTCAAGCTATAAAATAAAGTAGAAGAAGAAGATGAAGGTTAGGTTATACCTTGATTTAATGGCAATCTTCCTTGATTTACCAAAGTAAGTGATTAACTTAGGATGCATGAACAAACTAGCACTCCTCTCTCTCTCTATATATATATGGCCGAACCTCTCTCTCTTTTCTCTCTCTTGAAGTTGCTAGCTTGGGAGAAAAATTAGAAGAAGAAGAATGAGAGAAAGTGGAGTATTCTAGCAAATGGAATGGTTGATTCCTTATTATCCCCCATACTTTCTTTAACCCATGGATAAAAGCTTTGCCTTATCACTTTAATTAGTCTAATCATGATTAAGGATGCTAAATAAATTGGCAACCAATGGGAGCTTGACAACCATGTCCTTGTGGGTAAGAGTTACTACTAATGGACATTGTTTTAGCTTAATCATCTTGCCATAAAAAGCCTAATTGGTAGGTCCCTCTAGCCCCATTTTATCTCCCAATTTGCTTTTATTTTAATGCACAAATTTGATTAATCAAAAGTCTAAAATACCCTTAATCAAGTGGGCTAAGTATTGGTTTGCATTTTATTTCCTTTGGGCTCCCACCTTAATTGCTTTGGGCTAGGTAATAAACATAGTCTAGCAATTTTAATATATGTTACCCAATTTGATTATTTAGGGTTTCCATTCCTAATCTTATGAAATTTAATTACCTATACATGTGACTTTAGCTCATAACCTAATTAGGTTCACAAGAATTAGGTTTAAAATTATTAGTCACTTGAAATAATAAGATTATCCACTTAAGTTAGTATACATATTAAATACTAACCTCTCATTATCACCATAACCCTTAGGTTATTTAATTGTCTCACCTAATGTATAATTAGGTTACGAAGCTTTCATTTTTAATGAAATCTATAAATGTATATATCCATAACTATAGCATACATGTTAATTGACCCAT
Source organism: Panax ginseng (assembly GCA_020205605.1). Lineage (NCBI taxonomy): Eukaryota > Viridiplantae > Streptophyta > Magnoliopsida > Apiales > Araliaceae > Panax > Panax ginseng. The sequence goes on from JAINUU010000078.1 coordinate 608,571, forward strand.
GCACCACTTCACATGTATGTTGTTACATATTAAATCTTTGTATAACACAAAGTTTTAAATATCAATAATGTACATACATATATAGTGACTAAAATTCATGGTTATTACATTTCAACTAGCTAGCGAAGAAATTTTATGACTAAGATAATGCAGAATAATTTATCGTTAGCCTTCAACAGTGTTAAACTGATAAAATATAACAAACATCAAATTTAACTGCAGTGAAACAAGCAATCCATTAGAAGAGTCAAGTAGAGCATAAAATCTATTATCTTCTATGATTTAAAAGGTTTTTCATCACTTTTATTGTTGAGACTCAGCTTAATAAATAATCCACATCATCAAATCACCCCTGCACTACGGCCAAGGATATTCTTTAGTATCACGACCACAAATTATCCATGCACTACGAGCCAAGGATATTTGTGTATTCATCAATGGTCATGATCATGCCAATAACTGTCCATCAATGCACTACAGGCCAATGAGGACTTTTACCACATCATTTATAATATTACGGTCATTATTATACCGAATAATCCCTGGTCATAATCATACCAAGTCCATCTATGCACTACAGGCCAGGGATGACTTTCAACATAATATAAACATGAGGATGATGACAATTATATAAGAATTCAATAAAATAAGTTCAAGGATAAATTTTTAAAGATTTATAATTTAATTTATCCAGAATTCAATAATGTCCAAATTGTCAACATGATACTGCTTTGTGGAGTAAAATTCAAGAATGATAATGTATCAAAAATGATTTGGACTGAAAAGAAATCAATTTTTGTTATGAATAGTACTTTCGAAGAAAATAGTACGAGAGTGAATAGTACCCCATGAATAGAACTTCGGGAATAGTACTCGTGAATATTACTTTGTGAATAGTATTCATGAATAGTACTTTGTGAATAGTACCCATGAATAGTACTTTTGTGAATAGTACCGTATAATTAAATACTACTCATGGATGAGATACTACGGCATGAAAAACTTAAAATTTAAAAGAATGTGCAGAAAATATCCTTGTGAAGCGATACTAGATGAAGTGCAAATTTCAAGGATATTCTACTAATTTCACAGAATATAGAAGCAATACTTTAACCGAATGATGGTATAATCAGGAATACGAGAGGAAATAATATTACTCATATACTACAGAGTATGGAAGAAAATATTATTCCTATGAATACTGAACAAAATAATATCCCTTACCTCAGAAGAAGATTGAATGCTGGAATAGTGAGGTAGCAGACTTCTCTTCTACTTTCTCTCTAAGGCTTCTCTCTCTATAAATGCTCTTATGATTCTTAGTGAATTGGTGAGAATGAAAGAAGAATGAGCTTCTATTTATAGGAAATACAGTTTCGATAATTGCACGTTTTGGGGCTTGAAATATTACAGTGTAATACCTTCATCTTTTTCTTCATTTTTAATTTAGTCCTACAAGTTTTATCAAACTTGCACCACCTCCCCTAATAGTACATCTTGTGAATCAATAGTACAATCATGTGAATCAATAGTACAATCATGTGAAAAAAAATAATTACAGTATAGTACCTTCTTCTTTACCTCCATTTTTAATTTAGTCATGCAAGTATTATCAATCTTACACCATCTCCCCTAATAGTACATGCATGTGAATCAATAGTACACACATGTGAACAAATAGTTATAAGCATGTGAATTAATAGCATATAATTGCTCATTTATCTGATTAATTACTTGATTGGTCAATATAGCCTCCAGACATCCATTATTATCGAAATAGATGTCGATTTTCACTAACACTAATAATCCCAACATAATGGAAATATCAATTTCATCTTTAATCAACACGAACTTATTCATAATTAATATTATAACTCACAATATTTAACAACCAGATCATTGCACTCGTAAATGCATACGATCTTCTACTCAACGCGTCAGCTACCTCGTTCGCTCTTCCACGATGATATTGAATGGTACGATCGTAATCTTCAATGATCGAGCCAACGTCTTTGGCGCATGTTACGTTTATTTTAGTTGAAGAAATATTTGAGGGTTTTAGAAATGGGTTTTTTGTCTTTGGGGTCAATACAAAATTCGATTTCACGCTATAGGGGTAGGCTAGGAAGTCTTTAGGAATACGTCAGGAAATTTATTAACAATAGAAATATCATTCAAAAGCTGTGACTCTCATCCAAGACTTGGATATCACATGTAATGAAGGTTTCTCTAACGGAGTTTCAACCGATAAGTCAAAGTCTAATTTCTCCGAGTCAAATTTAAGCGTTGGCTTAAAGCAAGAGAGATAAAAATGGGTAGAACCAGGTATCTAATAAGGTATAGACTTACGCAAGAATTTATAATTAACTAACTTCGTACTAACTTTGTTCTAAGTTACTCGCTTTTGAGAAGTCACAAAAATGCTCTCCTGAAACCCACCGACTTTATTTTGTCTGTATCCGCCTTTGGTGCCACCGTCCCAGCTGGACTTGACTTTGGTGCACGATAAAATCGGGCTAGGTGACCTTCTTTTCCATAATTGTAACATGTTTTGGACTGCATCATGCAGTTTGGACTGATATGTCCCTCCCTTCCGCATTTGAAGCATACAATTGGTGGTCGTTCTCCTTCCTTGAAAACGGGTGTTGGTGTTGTTGTCTTTCCATCGTTGTTGAACTTTTCTTCTTGAATTTTCCACTTCTATTATCTTGGCAATGATTACCACGAAGTGGTTACCATTTCTCGCACTCGATAATTTCCCCACGATGGTTATCATTGTTAGATGGTTGTTGCCACCACCGGTATGATTATTATCGTGTTGTTGGTCGTTGCCTTTCGGTTGTGCTGACTCATTATCGCGCTCCAATAACTGAGCCCTATTCACAACATCTGAATATAAACAAAGTTTGTGAGAAATGACGTATTGATGTATTTTGGGTTTCAAACCTCTTAGAAACATCCGCGTCATTCGCTCCTCATTATCAACCAAATGGGATGCAAACGGGATAACTCATAAATTTAGCTTCGTCTTTGCGACACGATCATATTATTTTGCTCCAACTTGATAAAGTCCACCTCCTTCATGTGACGAATACTTTCGAGAAAATACTTGTCGTTGAACAGCTCTTGGAACTTCTCCCAAGACATCTTGACGGCGACAGGCTGGGTACGTTTCACAGATTCCCACCAGTAGTCTGCCTCTTCACGCAACATAAAGGTGTTAAAGAGAACCTTTTGCTCCTCGGAGCATCCCAAGACATCAAATATCTTGGTGATCTGCTTTAACCACGTCTCCGCCTTAAGTAGTTCTGGCTTTCCCAAAAACTCCGGCAGTCCCAGCTCCTTAAAGCGCTTAGCGTTGATCAAATTGTGGGTTGCCATTGTTTCCACCTGCATTTTGAACATGAGTCTCTCTCGCCTGATGTTGCATGAATTGCATAAAGCCTCTGATCATCCAATCGTTCATCATCTGATCGGTGTTTTTTTTTACCTGAGGATTATTGTCTTCATGTTGCACATTATCCTGGGTATTGATCATTGGTGACTCAACGGTCTCATGTGCTTCATTGTTGATCTCAACATTTTTGGATGCCATTTTCAAATACTGCCACAAGGGTTAATTGACATGACACACATTATCCCTATACTCTGACCGACCAATTAAATACCAAATAAACTTGGGTAGGTCATACTAGCGAAGGAATTCTCCATCTCTCCCCTCCTAATTCTTGTCTCACATCTCAGCCAGGGATCATATCCCTAAGCTTTGATACCAACTGTGACGCCCCCAAAATAGGTATACATCACCCATCTTGAGTCGCTAGATACATGGTACATAAATTTAAATACAACTTAATTATACAACAGTCGTGTAAAATACGACAAAACATAGCTGAGAGTTTAAATAAGAATATTATCATCTAGACAATATCCACACTCAATGGTGTCCTCATTAAAATTATTATCACATTATTCCGTAGAATAGTGAGGACTACTAAAGTCATTTATCCTGGACCATCACTCCATTCCCCGACTCATCCCAGCTATATTCTCATTTCCTGAAGAGAACAATGAAAGAAAGGGTAAGCTCAAATAGCCCAGTAAGAAATATTATGACTAAGATAATGCAGAATAAATTATCCTTAGCCTTCAACAATATAACAACTGATAGAATACAATAGACAAAAAGTTTTAGATCAACAACTGCAGCGGAAATAAGCAATCCATTAGAAGAGTCACGTAGAGCATAAAATCTACTATTTTATATGATTTAAAAAGTTTTTCATCAACTTTATCGCTGAGACTCAGCTTAATAAATAAACCACATCATCGAATCATCCCTGCACTACGGCCAAGGATATTCATGTAATCATCAATGATCATGATTATACCGAATAATCCCTGGTTATAATCATATCAATAACTGTCCATCAATGCACTACGGGCCAATGAGGACTTTTATCACATCATTCGTTATATTACGGTCATGATTATACTGAATAATCCCTGGTCATAATCATACCAAGTCCATCTATGCACGTAAGCCAAAGATGACTTTCATCACAATATAAGCATGAGGACGATGACAATGACATAATAATTTAATAAAACAAGTTCAAGGATAAATTTTAAATATTTATAATTTAATTTATCCAGAAATTAATAATGTCCAAATTGTCAACATGATACTGCTTTGTAGTGTAAAATTCAAGAATAATATTCATGTACCAAAAATAATTTGGACATAAAAGAAATATATTTTTCGGTGAATAGTACCCCGTGAATAGTACTTCAGGAATAGTACCCCATGAATAGTACCACAACACAAAAAGTGTCCCGAATACCCGAGTGAATGATACTAGAGTGAATAGTAATAGGGTGAATAGTAACCCATGAATAGTAACTCGTGAATAGTACTCGCACACGAAAAAGCCCCGAATACCCAAGTGAATAATACGAGAATGAATAGTAACTCCGTGAATAGTAACTCAAGTAAAAAGAAAAAATACCAAAGAAAATGATATTTCATGGCGCAGTACAAAAGAAATGATATCTCATACAAGTATAATAGAATATACTGAAACTAAAATGGAGTTTCACCGCCATGCAGTAATCCACGTGAGACTCTAACGCCCCAAAATCTGGTCTATCTTCACACCGGGTTCAGACGATCGTCACTAGTACATCATTCATCTAACATACATCATTATATATTGCAATATAACGACATACACTCTCAAATCCTATGTTCGGAAACCTTATTACCTCTTTCATTACAAATAATGGTAATTACATTATTCATTTCATCTTATAAGAGTGACTTTTATCCGCCACCAAGGATACATAATAGTTCATTAGACTAGTCTATTGTTCAATTTCATCTATTTACATTAAAAGTCTTCACTTGATCTTCTCGCTCGTTCACATTCTGAATGGTACTTCATCTGGATACCATCAGCTTGATCTTTACGGGATCTTTAAGTTCTTCTAACCATGTTCACTGAAAATTGTTTTTCATTTAAAGCAAGTGTGAGCATTCAATTGCCCAGCAAGTCATAACAATTGAACAAACAACTTTAATTAAAACATTTTTTTGAACTTCTATAACCGAACAAAGGTTATGAAGCAGCTTTAATAATAGGAATAGTCTTCATTCCTATCATCTTAAAACCTCAGTCACTTTCATTTTGAAATACTTTCATTCCTCTACCTTTTTCATACACATCATGTCTGGCTAGAATCATTAGCACAGACTTAACAATAACGGTTCATGTATAAACAGAACATGTTTGTATTGAACAGCTCAATCACAAAACAGTGCATATCATAGAAACACCGAAGTGTTCAAATTATGGCTCAAGGCCTCATATGTTCTACCACATTGTACAAATATCGCACATTCGAACATAGATAGAACTTCTCAAGTACAACATCTGAGAAGTTTAAGAAACTAGCATTCGTGCAATATGAATGAAGTTAGGAAACTTGCCTTACGCCCACTACGACTACTTTATTTGAATCGCTTATTCAATTCCTATATAACACATAAGGAGAAAACATAAACACCTATTAGTCATATATTTAACTTACGCATTGGTAAACTTAACTTTAGTTCTTAGGGTTCGCGTTCTAGCAATATAAGTTTACGCGACTAACTTCCTTTACCAGCTTACGGCTTTATGACATACAGAGATGTCTTACTCAAAACGTTCATCATCTTGGATGAATTATATTCTAATCTTCTTCTTATAACTTCTCTAGGACTCAGCACGCATTGATTCTCTACTAGTAGTCCATATGGTACTCTGAGTGGTTTCCCACAAACAACTAACAAACAAGTTCCCATCTCATCTACACTGCCATCATAGTGAGTTAGATCGGTTGCCAGTTTTGTATATACCTTTGCTCTCTGAAGGAATTGTTTAGCCCAGCTCCAATATGTCAACCATCAAAGATACGATTGTACCACAACCTAACTTCTCTTAACTTATACGAACTATTAAACTCAATGTCCGTTAACTCAATTTTTTATTCCTTACGGCTTTCTTGATAATTTATCTCTTATTTACTTTCGTTATCCATTGCATGAACCCCATGTTCATTACTCGTTCTTAGTATCGAAGCCATACCAATCGGTGTATGCTAAGACCGATCGTTCATCGAAACAATGTTGCATTCACAGCGTCTATACGCCTCACACCTATCTCTCATTATCATGACATAACATTGAAATGTTATTCATTACACTCATCACTCAACTTTAAGGAATCACAACCATAGCAATCCCTCACATTCGTTCATCCCGACTATGGTCCCCAGACTTCGGTTACGTAATCCCGTGATTATATTCTTTGTCATTTAATCTTGCTTAATCTTTAAGTTCAACCTTTAACAAAGGTTTAAGTCATTTGCTTAATTGTTATTTTAGGTGAACTATATGTTCATATTTCTTTCTTTCACATCCCTCAGTAATTGAGCATCTAAAATATCATTATTGGACCTGCGCCGCACCTTGTTGCGTTGCTTGGCCGCTGCGTGCCCTTCTTATCTCTCACACTGCAAGACGACTCCACGTCTCCCTCTTTCCTTGGGTTAGCATACTGCATACCAACCCTTTGTTATTATCATGGCGTTATGACACCATTCTCTCTAAGTTTATGGTGGGTGAGCTCATACTGTGGCGCCACTTCTCAAACCTCAGTCGGCGTTGCGGCACCGAGCTTAAACCCTAGAAAATTTCTATAAGTGTTAAATCAATTCTAAGATGCATACTTCGCAATCTCATAACTCCTTCGTTATACCTCAGAACGAGGTCGTTCCAAAGCCATTCTCTTCCTTATCTTACGTACTTTAAAACCCATTGAGCAGTAATTCATTCTAAATCCGTTAGCATACCATTCGATTTGCCTGATCTTCACCCTTTGTTCATTTTACGCTTTTAATGCTCTTCGTTTGTTCATCCGTAATTCGGTCATCCGAACTCGGAAATCACTCGTTCTTGAGTCCATGACTCACGTTTTCTATGTTCTATTACTTTCTTATGAAACCCTACCCACTCGGGTTCATTTACGAACTTTCTAATTCTCGTTTGTCTTTTATGAAATTTTCGCAATAACTTTGTTATAGCTAAGTTTTAATCCGTTCTTCATGAACATTTCTACCATTCCTAACCAAGCAATACATATCTAACTTAAACGCGATGGTTTAAACTTGTCCATCAACAACAATTATCCTACGATGGTTTTAAATTTGTCCATCAACAACGTTCTTCGTGTTCTTCGCGTGTTCTTCGTGTTCTTCGTTCGTTCTTCATTTTAATCGATATTTTGAATAATGATTTCACTTTTTATTGGAATTTGATGTTATAGAACATCATTCCTTACTTATTTCACCTACTTATTCATATAATCCACTCGGATCGTTCTAATTCATTACGAATCTTATACTTCCTTAAGAAATTTATTTAGTAAACTTTAAATTCTTATTTCTTCATTTTCTTATGATTTCAACCATATGAAATCATTCCAATCTTCTTTTACTTCTTAATCCTATTAAGTTATGCTTTTAAACATAGAACTTAAAGAAATTTAAAAAGAGACTAAGTTTCGGATTACCGTTCTCCTTTAATTTTCTCTCATCTGACAAAGTTTGCACGTGAGCAAGCTCTTCCTCCTCCTTCTCCTTCTCATCTGACCTCTCTCTCTCTCTCTATCAAGTTGGAGGATTTAAAAAATCCCAAAATAAAGAGCTCAAGCTTCCTATTTATAGAATTTCCAAGCTAGGGGTATTTTAGTCATTTCGCCCCCCAACCTCCTTACTATTCACACCTCCTTACTATTCCCACCTCCTTACTACACCTCCTTACTATTCACATAGCTTCCCTTGGAAGCTTAGGTAGCTTCAAATCTTTTCGGTTTTTCGTCAGCATTCAAAATCTGCGATTCCCGAGAATTCAAATATTTTGAATATTTCGTCTTTCCTTTACCGACCAATTTTTACCTATTCTTTGGATCTTCGAAAAATTGAAAAACACTTTTCGATGTTAAGTGTTTTCCTTCACATTTTACCCTAACGTAGCTAAACGAGTGAAAAGTACATAGCAGTACTTTTCATCATTTTTATTTCTTCCGATTTTTGCATGCTTTTCGAGAAAAACTTTTGTCGGCTTACTTAACTTTTCACAACATATTATCGTCAAATCTTTCGATGGAATGTCATTTCGACATACCGAACTCTCAGAATGGCCTCGTTTATTCAAACCCTAACCCTTAGAGTTTCGTCGGGTGAATAGTGCTTATTTCGTCTTTTTCCCCGAAAAATATTTTGTTCCCGAAAAAAATTTATTTCAGTCTTGAAAATTCTTATTCGTTACGTCTAGCTCGTAGCCAGAATCCTCCCAATTTATAATTATCCTAGGTTATAGAACGATTAACAAACACATAGCACATAATAGTATTAATAAAATTCATTTTATTAATAACTATTTCTTTAAACTTAAATTCTGAACAACCCGAATTTTTGGGTCGTCACACTCTTCCCCCCTTATAAAAATTCCGTCCTCGGAATTTCTTAAAACCATACCCTTACCCGGGTCATCACATTCACCCCTTCTTCACAGAATTTCATCCTCAAAATTTTAGCCTACCTTTCTTCTCAACTTCACTTCAACGGAGTTCTTATCTTTCCCTCATTCCTAACCCCCATAACCTATCAAGAATCATGAAGTAGAAGGAATAACAAGGAATATAAAATTTCCTTTGAAAACATTTCATACTTTTGCTGAGGGGTCAAATTAACCTAGAACTCTTATTAGGTTATTCAGCATTTCGTCGTAAGCCCTTCCTTAACGGTCAGTTTACAATCACAAAGAAAGTAACTACCTCTTATATGTTCTCCTCAGACTTAATCAAAACAATTTGGTTTGGCACCAGTTCTCAAAAAAAGCTCGATTTTTCTTATAACATGACATACCATTTGTCTAGCCGAATCAAGTAGCTTAGACTATACCAATAAATTGGATATCAACTTGAAACATTCATCTAGTCAACTCAATTAACATCGACTACTTCTTTAAATTCTTTTCGCAATACATCAAAATGGGTTATGATGTCATGATACCGTACTTTTCACAGTACGTTGAGAACTTCGTCAGTTTGTGACTTCGTCATTATACATCATACCATAGCGGGTTGTTGATCCTAAGATCACATCCAACACCAGGTTCAATTGAATTAATAATTCCATCCTTTTACCATCTTTGCATCAAATGCACGGATGGTATAAAATTCATTTTGAAAATTTTAAATCAATTTCTGTCTAGCTGAAGCAATTAGCATAGACATACCAAGAATAGCTCTTTTAAAATTTGTTGGTTCCAAAAGTTGAACCAATTCTTTCCTTTTAAAAATGTACATATCAGCACGATTTTAATAAAGTTCGAAATCTACCATAGCTAGATGACTTGGAATATCTTATTCTCCATCTTCCTTCATTGTCTTACTGCGACAATAATTAATCTTCTCTAGCACCTTCAGTGCTAAGCCTACTGAAAATAACTCATTTTCAGCCTAGACATTCCTATATCTTAGTACAGTCCATCAACTTACCACACATTATGAGTTCATAAACTTTTCACAACAATATGAGTTTAAGAACTGTCCAGACAAACCATAGGCGTCCATTCGCTGAGACGTTCGAAAACATATCATATTATTATGAGTCACAAACTTACCATAAGTATGAGTTTCAAGAACTCGCACCTATCTTATCGTTCTCTACCTACCAAGTATATACATGAGAAAAGATTCACCTTCTTGTCATATACATCTTGATAGCGCGACCAATCCCAATGATTATCACTGTAATAAGCTAAGCAGTTGTTAGACCAAACACAAACCTCTGCCCATAACAAAGGTCCATACAACTCAGTTATCACATGAGTCCTCAATTGAAATTTTACAACTTCTAAATCTCTCTACTTAATACGACTTTTCTTTAATTCATATACTATCCTTCATAACTTAATCTAAGTTCTTCTTTACCTTTCATTCATAGCACTAGCTATAAATCATTCATCGTTTAACAACTCATCTATTACTATGAGTCACTATGATCACGTGGTGATCTTCTTATCCTTCTCTCTACGATTATAGTCTTAGGTACTCCTACCTAAGGTTTATAACCTATCAGCTCTGATACCAACTTGTAAATGCCCCGAAATCCAGTCTATATTCATACCCAGATTCTGTACGTCACTAGTACATCATTCATCCAACATACATCATTATATATTGCAATATAATGACATACACTCTCAAATCCCATGTTCTGGAAACCTTATTACCTCTTTCATTACAAATAATGGTAATTACATTATTCATTTCATCTTATAAGAGTGACTTTCTTCCGCCACCAAGGATACATAATAGTTCATTAGACTAGTCTATTGTTCAATTTCATCTTTTTACATTAAAAGTCTTCACTTGATCTTCTCGCTCGTTCACATTCTGAATGGTACTTCATCTGGATACCGTCGGCTTGATCTTTACGGGATCTTTAAGTTCTTCTAACCATGTTCGCTGAAAATTGTTTTTCATTTAAAGCAAGTGTGAGCATTCAATTGCCCAGCAAGTCATAACAGTTGAACAAACAACTTCAGAATTAAAACATTTCTTTTGAACTTCTATAACCGAACAAAGGTTATGAAGCAGCTTTAATAATAGGAATAGTCTTCATTCCTATCATCTTAAAACCTCAGTCACTTTCATTTTGAAATACTTTCATTCCTCTACCTTTTTCATACACATCATGTCCGGCTAGAATCATTAGCACATAAATAACAATAACGGTTCATGTATAAACAGAACATACTTATATTGAACAGCTCAATCACAGAACAATGCATATCATAGAAACACCGAAGTGTTCAAATTGTGGCTCAAGGCCTCATACGTTCTACCACATTGTACAAATATCGCACATTCGCACATAGACAGAACTTTTCAAGTACAACATCTGAGAAGTTTAAGAAACTAGCATTCATGTAATATGAATGAAGTTAGGAAACTTGCCTTACGTCCAGCTACAGCTTACGCTGAACTGCTTATTCAATTCCTATATAACACATAAGGAGAAAACATAAACACATATTAGTCATATATTTAACTTACGCATTGGTTAACATAACTTTACTTCTTAGGGTTCGCGTTCTAGCAATATAAGTTTACGCGACTAACTTCCTTTACCAGCTTACGGCTTTATGACATACAGAGATGTCTTACTCAAAACGTTCATCATCTTGGATGAATTATATTCTAATCTTCTTCTTATAACTTCTCTAGGACTCAGCACGCATCGATTCTCTACTAGTAGTCCATATGGTACTCTGAGTGGTTTCCCACAAACAACTAACAAACAAGTTCCCATCTCATCTACACTGCCATCATAGTGAGTTAGATCGGTTGCCAGTTTTGTATATACCTTCGCTCTCTGAAGGAATTGTTTAGCCCAGCTCTAATATGTCAACCATCAAAGTTACAATTGTACCACAACCTAACTTCTCTTAACTTATACGAACTATTAAACACAATGTTCGTTAACTCAATTTCTTATTCCTTACAGCTTTTGTGACACCCCCAAATCCTGGTACTTCATTTCCTCAAGATTTGGTGTTCACTTAATCAAAACATTCATTTCTAACTACCCAATCATAATAAAATTGAATAATGAAAACACCATACTGAGATTAAACTTAAATACAAAAAAATCTCCCAGGTTATCTAACCTTTAGTTACAAACATTCAAATGCAGAAATTAAATAAACTTCATTACAATCTTTAAACCAAAGTCTGATAATAAAACAATCAAAACTATTACAAGTCTTCAATATTTGGTCATCTTTCCATTTCCCTTACTGGTGCTAGGTACGTCACCCTTTTCAAACTTTTAGTGAAAAAGAAATTTCTGAGCAAGAGTGAGCAAACAAGACCCACTTGGAATAATAGCAAGTAATTCTTTAAACTTTTACATCAATTGCCAAAACTAGGCTCAATAGAACTGAACAATGTGTTCTATTAACTTTCTGAAAGTTATAACATTCACTGAGGGTCTAATGACCATGAATCATGTCCACGTTATAAGTAATCTTTCAACTTTAACTTTAATGACCATAAGACTATAAGGACTCCACGCACTTGGGGATCAACCCTTCGTGATAAATGTATTGTGCACAACCATTTCAACGCTAAGCGTAAACCTCTAATAAAAAAGAGTTGTTCATCTCAGTATTTAGAATACAAGTCCGCACCAAAGTAGGTTTGGTTTGGATACATTACAGGTTAATTTAGAATTCAACGATCATCAACTAAGGATTAGTTGAATACAAAAGCAATAACTATATGCTATGGAACAATCATAACTGTATCAACATTTATAAATTAGTACCATGCTTTAGGAATAATCTAATAGTATAAACATTGAATAATCATAATATAAATTGCTTGAACAATATTAAGTCAAGGTTATTGAGAATTGGATACTAAGCATGCATAGTGAATAGTAATTTGAACGATAAAGTTGTTTAATACTAGAATGTTTAAATAGAACAACTCGCATGCTAAATCACAAGTTACATATTACAGAAACTTGCTCAATAATAAAATATAAAATTTGGAATACTTGCATCCTCATGAACCAATAGATACAAGAGCTTTATCAATAATCTAACTCTACGAAAGTGTAGAGTTAGTAACTTGTGTAATTAAAATTGAATTAAAAGCAATAATGTACTCAATGAAATTAAACTTGCACCATGAAGTTTTAGACTTAGAAAACTTGCCTTTAGCACAAGCTAAACCTTACAACTTGAATCAATACCCTATACATATGTCATCATGACATAATTAGTCATTACCAACATTTTATATCTATATAAACAAATATATACATCATGTAGGTCAAATCACCCATTCACATAATTAAACTATGTTAATACTAGTTAACACTTGATAACATGCTCATTCATAGTTTAATACTACTGAAATCATCATTTAGCATTCCTATTATTAACACATAACATTTATTTTCAAAATTTGTGTAATAAACTAAAGCTATCGAGACCATTCTTTAACTTCTCATTTCTGGGCGCCATTCTTTAACTTGTGGTTATTGTATGTTGAGTCAATGTTTACATGAAATGATCGCGAGCCAAAGATTTACGTGATGATGTGGTGCCATTTACACATAAAACTTATCTTTATTGTAGCCAACTATGGTGCTAGAGTTCAGAACTCGGCGACCAAGCTCGGCAATAGCATGAACAAAAAGCCAAATTGGCCTACAAGCTCCAATCTAATAAGCTAATTAACATGTAATTCACATATAGACTTCATATAAACGTATTCGATACTCTTAACATGTTTTAACACATATAATAACATAAACATAACCATTACAACAACTAATTTCATTGTTTTTGATAAAAACTCCATTTTTGATATTTGTAATGAAAATCTACACTGTGATTTTGTTTTTCAATCAAAACAGTAAATTCAAAATACCATAGTTATGATTATACATACTCTATCAAATTCAATAGTCAATTTATCAGTTTAACAACTAATTAAACCTAAATTTTTATTTAAAACTAAGCCATATTCATATGAACTCACTGTAATATATTTTTCTTCACAATTTACATACATATATGAATTCGTTTATCTATAATCATACATAAACTCATGAAGCCATCTTATAACCCGCAATATATCATATAAAACATATACCACATACAATTTATCCTTCATGAAGATTTTTACAGAGAACTTTTTGTGAAGAAGAAGAAGACAACAAAATTTTAAGGAAAAAAGTTTGGATGATACCTTGTATGCTAGATGATGAAGGTTTTCCTTTCTATGATTCTTTCTTCCAATTCTTTTTATCAAAACCTGTTAGTATTCTCTCAAATTCTCTCTTAGTTTTCTTCTTCTCTCCTTTTTTCTTCAACTGAGTCTTTCTTTCTCTATTCTAACATACGTACTAGAATTATAACGTATAAGATATAATATATATTAAATATATAATATAAATATAGATATAATGATATCAGTTATGTAAGTTTTGAAAATCAAAAGCCATAAGGCTTGTTTGGCTAAGCTAATAAAATAATTCTTTAATCCTTACACCTTGTTTGGTAAACCTATCTAAAACAAATGGACTAATCCTTATACCTTATTTGATATACTATTAATTTAAAGACTTAATATGTATTAAGACTTGTTTGGCCACAACTAAATTAAACTCCTTTAATTTATTTTAATAACTCCTTTATAGCAAGGTTATTTGTCACACTTCTAATAAATTAAATAATCAATTTAATCAATTCAAATACTAATTTATTAAATTACTTTAACACATAAATCATTCCCACATAATTATAATTTTCTTTATAATTATAAATTTATTTAACCAACTAACACCTTATTTTAATCCCAATTCCAATTAAAATATTATAATTCATTTAATCTTATTAGCTCTCTCACTTAATTATTAAATTAAATTAAAATATAATCTCATAATAATTAATTTTCTTAGCTCCTTAATTATTTTCAACAAATAATTAACTAATCCACATCAACTCAAATTTAACAATTATTTATTCAACAATAACATATCCATTAAATACTTATATAAATCAATAATCTCCTTAATTATTTATTCAACAAATAATTAACTAATCCACATCAACTCAAATTGAACAATTATTTATTCAACAATAACATATCCATTAAATACTTATATAAATTGATAAATATTTAATATTATAATGTAAAATTCTAGAATGTTACATAATTCCCTCCTTACAAGGATTCTGTCCTCAGAATCACAACTCAAACAAATCATTCGTTACATTCTTCCCTACTTACAAAGATTACATCCCCGAGAATCGAAGACGCTTGAATTAAACACACAACTCAGGTAATCTTTCATCATTTTATCTTGAGTTCCCACGTAGCTTCTTCAGCGTTGTGGTTCCTCTATATCACCTTCACAGAAGGTATCACTTTATTCCTGAGCACTTGTTCTTTCCTGTCGACTATCTGGATAGGAACCTCTTCATAAGACAAATCTTACTCAAAGCGCAATGGTTCGTACTTTCGATCACGTGTTTGTAGTTGGGTTTATACTGATCAGTAACATCTTTGAAATGTGAAAACATTGTGAATGTTTTCCCATTCTGGAGGTAGAGCTACCTCGTAAGCCACTTCTCCCACTTTTCGCAACACCTCAAAGGGTCCAATAAACCTCGGGCCTAGCTTTCCCTTTTTACTGAAACGAATTTTCCCCTTCCAGGGAGAAACTTTTAGGAATACAAAAGTTCCTACGTCGAATGCACGATCTTATCTGTGTTGATCAGCATACTTTTTATGTCTGTCTTGGGCTGCTACCAATCTTGTCCTAATGAGTTTGACAACGTTAGTAGTTTGTTGTACCAGTTCTGGTCCTAACAGTTGGCGTTCACCGACTTCATCCCAACACAGTGGAGTTCTGCACTTTCTGCCGTACAATGCCTCGTAAGGTGGCATGCCGATGCTCGTGTGGTAACTGTTGTTGTAAGAAAATTCCACCAACGGTAAATGTTCTTCCCAGCTTCCTTTAAAGTCCATAACACATGCTCTCAGCATATCTTCCAATGTCTGAACTATTCGTTCGCTTTGGCCATCTGTTTGTGGATGATAAGCCGTACTCATTCACAACTGCGTCCCCATGCATTCTTGTAGTCTCTTCTAGAAATTTGACGTGAATCGTGGATCTCTAACGGACATAATTTATACTGGCACTCCGTGCCCCGAAACGATCTCTTTAATGTACAATTTTGCCAACTGATCAAGATTGAATCTAATCTTTATTGGTAAAAAGTGCGCTGATTTTGTCAGTCTGTCCACTATCACCCAAATTGCATCGCATCCTCTCTGAGTAGTTGGAAGACCCACCACAAAATCCATCGTGATGTGTTCCCACTTCCATTCCGGTATTTCCAACAGCTGGAGTAATCCGCTAGGTCTTTGATGTTCGGCTTTTACTCTTTGACATGTTAAGCATTTCGCTATGCATTCTGCAACGTCCCTTTTCATATTTGGCCACCAAAAATGTCGGCGTAAATCTTGATACATTTTTGTGCTTCCTGGATGAATTGAATATCTTGAGCTATGAGCTTTGGTCAAAATTTCTTCTTTCAGCCCTAGTGTTGCTGGAACCCAGATTCTTCCATCAAACCGTAGTAGTCCTTCAGTATCGATCTTGTATTTTACATCACTACCCTCAATCAGATTATCTTTGATTTTCCCACACTCTTCATCTTGTAGTTGAGCATCCTTCACTTTGTACACTAAAGTTGGACCAGCTTCTATCTAGAATAGTTGTTCGTCGATTCTTTTTGAAATTTGATTTCCAACTCCGCTTTGTCATTCTTTGAAATGAGCTCCTCCTGAGTTGTTATCAATATCAACTTTTCCCGGCCTTTCCTGTTTAAAGCGTCTGCAACCACATTTACTTTGCCCAGATGATAAAAGATCTCACAATTGTAATCTTTTATCAATTCCATCCACCTTCATTGACGCATGTTCAAATCCTTCTGAGTGAAAATATACTTCAGACTCTTGTGGTCTGTGTAGATCTCACATTTCTCTCCATAAAGATAGTGTCTCCATATCTTTAGAGCAAATATAACTGCAGCTAACTCCAAATCATGAGTCGGATACCCTTTCTCATAATCCTTCAGTTGTCATGATGCATAGGCAATAACTTTGTCGTTCTGTATAAGAACACAACCCAACCCTTTGTGTGAGGCGTCACTATACACCACAAAATTTCCTGTATTATCTGGTAATGTCAACACAGGTGCCACACTTAACTTCTTCTTCAAATCTTGGAAACTCTCTTCACATTTCTCGTCCAAACGAATTTTCTGACTTTCCTTGTCAAATTTGTTAGCGGAGTGGCTATCTTAGAAAAATCTTGAATAAATCTTCTATAATAACCGGCCAGTCCCAAGAAACTCCTCACTTCTGACGGTGTTCTTGGTTGTTCCCGATTGATTACATCTTCCACTTTTGTTGGATCCACTGAAATCCCATTTTTGTCAATCACATGACCCAAAAATTGTACACGATCTAGCCAAAATTCGCACTTAGAGAATTTCGCGTACAGCTTTTCCTTTCTTAGTGTCTCCAATGCCAAACATAAATGTTCCACGTGTTCTTCTTGAGTTTTGGAATACACTAGAATGCCGTCGATGAATACCACTACAAACTTGTCTTAAAATGGTTTAAAGACCTTATTCATCAAATCCATGAATGCAGCAGGGGCATTTGTTAAACCAAAAGACATTATCAGAAACTCGTAATGTCTGTACCGAGTTCTGAATGTCGTTCTAGGTATATCCTCCTTTCTTACCTTCAATTAGTGATACCCACTTCTTAAATCAATTTTTGAGAAATATTTAGCACCCTTCAACTGATCAAACAAGTCATCTATTCTAGGCAACGGATACCTGTTCTTAATAGTGACCTTGTTTAACTCCCTATAATCAATGCAAAGATGCATTGATCCGTCCTTCTTCTTCACGAATAAAACTAGCGCTCCCCACGGCGATACGCTTGGTTAAATATATTTCTTGTCCAGCAGATCTTGCAACTGTACCATCAGTTCATTCATTTCTACCGGTGCCATTCTATATGGGGCCTTCGATATTGGTGTTTTTCCCGGCGCCAAGTCGATCACGAACTCTATTTCTCTGTCAGACGGAAGTCCTGGTAAATCCTCTGGAAATATGTCTTCAAATTCCCTCACCACTGGTATCTCTTCTAGTTTCACACCCTTCTTCTGAGTATCGACTATGTAAACTAAATAGCCCACACAGCCTTGACTCAATAATTTCTTGGCCTGCATAATCGTCAGACATTTCATCTATCTAGGCGACTTGCTACAATAGAATACTACCTTTGGATTTGAGTCATAAGGTTTACACACTTCTTTTGGCAATCAATTACCGCTCCATATTTAAACAGCCAATCCATTCTCAAAATAACATCAAACTCTCCAAGTCTAATCGGAATCAAATCTACCATAAAGATATTTTCCTTAATGTTCACCCTACGGTTCTTGTATACGAATCTAACAGGATTACTTCCTTATTCGCAATAATTTATGTTCAAAGGAAAATTGGTTCTTCTTTAGGCAATTCTAACCTCTTAGCAAATTCATCCGGATAAAGCGAACAAGTAAAGACTTGAATCAAATAATACATAAGCATTTATATCATTGATTGGGATAATACGACACCACATCTTTTGATTGCACACATCTCTTCGCATATCATGTTGAAGGTTACGGCCGTGGGTTTATTTGATGATGCAGTCTCAATCAGAACGCCCCAAAATCCGGTCTTTCTTCACACACCCGGATTCCAGACGTCGTCGAGTACATCATTCATCCAAACATACATCATTATATACTGAAATATAATAACATACATTCTGAATTCCCATGTTCTCGAAACCTTATAACCTCTTTCATTACAAATATTGATAATTACATTATTCTTTACATCTTGCACGAGTGACTTTTATCCGCCACCAAGGATACATAATCGTTCATTAAACTATTCTATAGTTTAATTCTCTTCTTTCTACATTACAAGTCTTCACTGGATCTTTTCGCTCATTCACATTCTGAATGACACTTCACCTGGATACCGTCAGCTTGATCTATACGGGATCCTTAAGTTCTTCTAACATCGTTCATTTGAAAATGTTTTTCATTTAAAGCAAGTGTGAGCATTCAATTGCCCAAATAAGTCATAATGATTGAACAAACAACTTCAAGAATTTAAACATTCTTTTTCGGACTTCAATAACAGAACAAAGGTTACGAAATAGCTTGAATAATAGGAATAGTCTTGATTCCTATCATCTTAAAATATTAGTTACATGCACTTTGAACTACTTTCATTCTCTACTATCTTTCATGCACATTCTGTCTGGCTAGAATCAATAGCACAGACTAAACAATAACGGTTCATGTATAAACCAAACATTCTTTTATTGAAGCAGTTCAAACATAGAACAGTTCATCTCACGTAAAACACCAAGTGTTCACATTCAGGCACAAGGCCTCATACGTTCTACCACCTTGTACAAATATCACACATTCAAGCATAGAGCGAGAACTTCTCAAGTTCAACATCCGAGAAGTTTTAGAAACTAGCATTCATTTTAAAATATGAATGAAGTTAGGAAACTTGCCTTACGCACAGCTGCAACTTATGGTTTACGCTGAACTGCTCATTCCAATTCTTATGCAGCACATAAGGAAATAACACGTACACCAATTAGTCATATACTTGACTTACGCGTTGGTTTACTTAACTTTACTTCTAAGGGTTCGCGTTCTTATAATCTAAGTTTACGCGACCAACTTCCTTTACCGGTTAACGGCTTCTTGACATACGGAGATGTCTTAATCATTACGTTCATCATCTTTGATGATTTACACTCTTATCTTCTTCTTATAACTCTCCTAGGACTCAGCACACATCGTGTCTCTACTAGTAGTCCATATGGTACAACAAACAAGTTCCTGTCTCATCTACACTGCCCACACAGTGAGTTAGATCGGTTGCAAGTTTTGTATATACCTTCGCTCTCTGAAGGAATTGTTTAGCCTAGCTCCCATATGTCAACCATCAAAGGTTACGATTGTACTAAACCTAACTTATCTTAACTTATCCGAACTATTAAACTATAATGTTTGTTAAGTCAAATTCATATTCCTTATGGCTTCCTGGCAACTAAATGCCATACCTCAGGATTTATTCATCATCGTCTAAGCCATACAGTCTATTGTATACTTAGAACAATTATTCCATATGCATTCTACGCATTTATAGCGTTAAGCATTTTATGTTACCTTATTCATATCTTACAACATCCGGTTCATTAGACTCGGAGCGTCATCCAAGTTATAAACATTAACTCGGCTTCTTTTACGTTATACATACCTCTTTAATTTAGCTTCTTTACTGCTCACAGCTTTAATCAATGGTCTTCGTTATTCTACGGTCAAACCATACACGGGGTGTAGGTTCTACCAGTTTAATATTCGCGTACACTCAACCTTCACATCGGTTAAAGTGTTCAACGCTTACATTTCCTTCTAACATTCTCATCCGACTCACAATTGGCTTTCATTAATCTTTTTACCGTTCGCTACGGTTTTCTTGAAAATTCATATCTTATTTACTACCTTCATCAACGTCTAAGTAATATAACTAGGGTATACTTAGAACGTTCGTTCAACGCAAATACGATTCACAAGGATCATTTACGTATTCAATGTTCACGTTGCTCGTCTCTTAATCTCTCATTCAACCTTTATTTAAGGTTTTAATCGCTTTCGATCGTTATCAATCCCATGAACCCCATGTTCATTATTCTTTCTAAATGTCAAAGCCATACGGTCCGTTGTATGCTAAGACTGATCGTTCATCGCAACAGCGTTGCGTTCATAGCGTCTATATGCTTTATACTTATCTCTCATTACCACAACATAACATCGAAATGTTACTCGTCACCTACGTCACTCAACGTCTAAGGAATCACAATCATAGTAATTCCTCACGTTCGTTCATCGCGACTACGGTCCCCGGATATCGGTTCTGTAACCTGCATTTGCATTCTTTATCTTATAATCTCGTTAAATCTTTCCGTTCAACCTTCACTAAAGGTTTAATTCCTCACGTTCGTTCATCGCGACTACGGTCCCCGGATATCGGTTCCGTAACCCGCATTTGCATTCTTTATCCTATAATCTCGTTAAATCTTTCTGTTCAACCTTCACTAAAGGTTTAACACGCTTACTTGAGTGTTACATTATGTGAACTATATGTTCATACTTCTTTCTTGAACATCCCCGATGAATCGGAAATAAAATCTCATTTCGGGCATTGACTTTGCTTTGCATGCAAGCTGCGTGCTCTTTCTTTCTCTCTCGTATGTTGCTGCACATGACCTACTTCCTTGGTCAAGCGTGCATGACGCCAAGTCCTTTGTTATCTCTCGTATTTGTGTATGCCACTCTCCAGAAGTTTATGGCCTCTCTCGCGTTGCGGCTCCACTTCTCAAAGTCTATCCGGCGCTGCGGCGCCGAGACAAAACCCTAGAAAATTTGTCTAAGTCTTTCATCAAGTTTGAGACGCGTACATTACGATCTCATAACTTCTTCATTATAACTCGGAACGAGGTCGTTCCAAAGCCATTCTCTTCCTTATCTTACGTACTTCAATACCCCTCGGACAGAACTTCGTTCTGAATCCATTAATGTGCCATTCAATTGGCTTAATATCCATTCTTTGTTCATTTTTACGCTTTTAACGTTCTTCGTTCGTTCGTCCGTAATTCGGTCATCCGAACTCGGAATTCATTCGTTCTTTAGTCCATGACTCAAGTTTTCCATATTCTCTTAAATTTTTATGAAACCCTACACGTTCAAGTTCATTTACTAACTTTCTAATTCTCGCTCTTCTTTTACGAAAATTTTTCCATAACTTCGTTATAGCTCAATTTTAATTCGTTCTTCATGAACGTTTCTAATGTTCCTAACCAAGCAATAAGCAACTAACTTATACGCGATGGTTTTAAACTTGTCCATCAACAACAATTACACTACGATGGTTTTAAATTTGTCCATCAACAACATTCCTCGTGTTCTTCGCGTTCTTCGTTCGTTCTTCATTTTAATCGATATTTTGGATTACGATTCTACTTTTTCTTGGAATTTGATGTTATAGAACATCATTCCTTACTTAATTCACCTACTCGTTCATAATATTCATTCGGATCGCTAAAAATCCTCACGAATCTTATACTTGCTTAAAAAATTTATAAACTAAATTTCTAACTCTTATTTCTTCATTTTCTCATGATTTCAACCATATGAAATCATTACTAATCTCTTTTACTTCTTATTCTCATTAAGCTATATTTTTGACATTGAAAACTTAAAGAAAATATTAGAAGAAACTAAGGTTCGGATTACCGTTCTTCTTTAATCCTCTTCTGTTATATTAAGTCGGCGATTCGCTAGCTTTTCTATTTCACGATCACTTTTGATCCGAGCATTCATGCTCACGCTTTTCCTCTTCCTCTCCCAACCGAGCTCTCTCTCTCTCTCTCTCTCTCAAGTGTAGGATTTTCAAAATCCTAGAAAATGAAAATCTAGCCTTCTATTTATAGAAAACCAAAGCTAGGGCAATTTGGTCATTTCGCCCCTAACCTCCTTACTATTCCAAACTTAGCAACCAAGTTAACTTGGCCACCACCATTACTTGGTGGCCAAGTGGCCGCCCCTTTTTGCCCATGGGTCACCCCATGGATTGCTTGCCCCATTGGTTTTACCCAACGGTTCGATCCGCGGTTTCTTTTCTTGGTTTGGGCCTTAACCCTAATTCTTATTGGGCCTAACTTGGGCTTGATTTCACAAATCATTGGGCTTAACATAATCCAAGTCCAATTGGATTCTACAAAGTCCATGAACACAAAGTCCATTTAGACTCATCGTATTCTACGCATTCCATTATCGTATTCTCTTCGTATTTCGTTCGTACGATATTCGTATTATACTTCGTACTAATCTTTGTACTATACTCGTATAATAACTCGTATCATACTCGTATTTTTCACGCATAATAACCCTAGTTATTATACGTACTCATTACATTCTTGGAACTCACTTTCCCTAACCCTTAGGTTTTGAGTCCGCAGGCCAAAACTTCGTTTTTGCCTTAACTGAAATATTATTGAATATTCCATCACGTCTCAAGATTTTACGAAATCAATAACTTCTGGGAATTTCAAAATAAATCTCCGAGCAGAAACGGATGAATAGTGCTTATTTCGTCTTTTTCCCCAAAAAATATTTTAATCCCGAAAAACTTTTATTTTCGTCTTGAAAATTCTTACTCGTTCAGTCTAGCTCGTAGCCAGAATCCTCCCGATTAATAATCATTCTAGGTTATAGAACCATTAATAAACACATAGCACAAAATGGTATTAATAAAAATTCATTTTATTAATAACTAATTCTTTAAACATAAATTCTGGAAAAATCCAAAATTCCGGGTTGTTATACCTGCAATGGCCCATGTACCTCCATTGTTACCTCCATTGCTTCTGGTAGTCACTCCATCCTTCTTCTTAGGGCATTCACGAGCAAAGTGATCCTTGGATCCGCACGTGAAGCACGCATTCTTCTTTGGTTGAGTGCAATTTGGGGCGATGTGACCCTCCTGGCCACAATTGAAGCAAACTCGTTTCCCTATCAAGCACGCACCCTTGTGAAATTTCCCGCATGTCGCAGATGCTTCAAACTTTTTATTTTGCTGGTTACCCTGCTGGTTTCCAGCACCCATGTTTCCATTCCACTTCCTCTTCAAACTGCTGATGTTGTTGTTGTTGTTATTGTTGTTGTTGTTTCCACCGCTACCCCCTCCATTCTTAATCTCATTTTCATTCTTCTTCTTCTTTTGTTCCTAATTGAACTTTGTTATTGCCTCGCCTCCACCTTCAGCGAGTACTGCCTTCTCCATCACTACTACAAACGTCTTCAATTGGAATAGGGAAACCCTACTGTACAGCCAAGGCTTCAGTCCCTGTTCAAAACTCTTCGCTTTACGCTCGTCTATGCTGACCTGATATGGTGCAAACCTCGCCAATTCATTGAATTTCGCGGCATACTCGAGATACCGTCATCATCGTTCCCGCTTTAATTCCGTAAACTTCACTTCTAGCCCGACTCTTCAAACTCTCAGGAAAATAGGTCTCAAGAACAACTCCTTGAACCTATCCTGGTCATCACTCCACGGCCCTTCACGAGTTTTATTTAGCCGCCACCAATAACTAGCTTCTTCTTTCAATGTATGTGTCATGAAGCGATCTTGAATACCTTTTCTATCTCCATAATCTAAGCGATCCACGAATTCGTGTGGTCATCCCCTCCCATGGTTGTTCTGCAACACTCTCGTGTTGGTTGACCTCTGGGAGGCATTTTCTATTAAAATACATTCATTAGATTATTATTCAACTCTTTTAAGAAATTTCTACTTAACATGTCTCCAAACGAAATAACCACTTAACACATAACACTTTGAATAAAGTAACAACTTTTATTAGTTCATAACCTTTTTGAAAACATAAAACAATAGCATCACTGCTATCTACATTACTTTCCTGAACTACAAAAGTTTCAGGACAACATCATAGTCATATCCCATAGGTTGCATAACACTTGGGATTTACAATTTATTTAACATTTTATTCGTCGTACAACAACTACGATGTTCTATTAAGATACTTCTTAGCCCTGTCATGTTCTTCCTCCATGACCCGAAACATTGTTCTGCGATCTAATACATATGATGGCAGCGTCTCGAACTGAATCGGATATCCCATGACCCGATCTTGAGCTCGATTAATTGCGGTGTTAAATACTTTATCCATCTCTTCCATCTTCATTCTCTTTGCTTGCATGTCTCTTGCTGCTAATCTGGTTCTTTGAAAAGCTTCCTCGTAGGCATCTTCAGCTCTTGCCCTCTTAGTAGCTTCTTCTCTCAGCTTGTTCTTCAGTTCAGGGACCACTTCGATTAACTGTTCTTTTTCTCCTTTAGTCTGCACTAGTTTCTCCTCAGCGTTTGTTAGTTGTTCCTCACGATTCTGGATCTCGCCATCTTTTTGTGTCATTGCAATTTGTTGTTCAGCTACTATCTCCTGCAATTCCTCCACTGTATCCTAAAGTTCCACGTTACGGTCATAGACTTCATCGTACATACGAGCAGCCATCGAGGTTAGGGGAGTCTCCTCCTCCTCGTCCTCGTCATCCTCATCCTCCTGTGGTAACTCAATGGGATCCTCCTCATCCGTTTCCACGTCATCATCCTCATCTTCAACTCATCGTGACCAGCAGGTCGACTCCGTGGCGATGAGTTGTTCCCAAACTACATGGATGTCGCGAGGCTCCTCCTCTATAGGCATTTGAGGTCCCTCCTCCCTAGCCTGACTGGATTCTCTGACATTAGTCATCCTGACAGCAAAATTTTAAAGTTTTAGTTATTAATCATTCTTACTCTACACTCACGATCACATAAGTTATAAACACATAAGCACACAAGTGTTTTATTACTTCTTCCTTAAAACTCGATAAGAGTTATCTCAACTATCTTTTCAAATTTTACTTCCTATGGCTTTCCCCCCCCCCCCCCCACCTAAGGTTCATAACCTAAAGCTTTGATACCAACTTGTGACACCCCCAAATCCTGGTACTTCATTTCCTCAAGATTTGGTGTTCACTTAATCAAAACATTCATTTCTAACTACCCAATCATAATAAAATTGAATAATGAAAACCTTCCCATACAGGATTAAACTTAAATACAAAAAGATCTCCTAGGTTATCTAACCTTTAGTTACAAACATTCAAATGCGGAATTTAAATAAACTTCATTACAATCTTTAAACCAAAGTCTGATAATAAAACAATCAAAACTATTACAAGTCTTCAATATTTGCTCATCTTTCCTTTTCCCTTACTGGTGCTAGGTACGTCACCCTTTTCAGCTTTAGATGTAAGAAATTTTACAGGCAAGAGTGAGCAAACAAGGCCCACTTGGAATAACAGCAAGTAATTCTTTAAACTTTTACATCAATTGCCAAAACTAAGCTCAACAAAACTGAACAATGTGTTCTATTAACTTTCTGAAAATTATAACATTCACTGAGGGTGTAATGACCATGAATCATATCCACAGTTATAAGTAATCTTTCAACTTTAACTTTAACAGTCATAAGACTATAAGGACTCCACGTAGTTAGGGGGATCAACCCTTCGTACAATGTATTGTGCACAACCATTTCAATGTTAAGCGTAAACCTCTAATAAAAGAGTTGTTCATCTCTCTTATTTAGAATACAAGTCCGCACCCAAGGTAGGTTTGGTTTGGATACATTACAGGGTAATTTAGAATTCAACGATCATCAACTAAGGATTAGTTGAATACAAAAGCAATAACTGTATGCTATGGAATAATCATAACTGAATCAACATTTATAAATTAGTACCATGCTTTAGGAATAATCTAATAGCATAAATATTGAATAACCATAATATAAATTGCTTGAACAATATTAAGTCAAGGTTATTGAGAATTGGATACTAAGCATGCATAGTGAATAGTAATTTGAACGATAAAGTTGTTTAATACTAGAATGTTAAAATAGAACAACTCGCATGCTAAATCAGAAGTTACATATTAAAGAAACTTGCTCAATAATAAAATATAAAATTTGGAATACTTGCATCCTCATGAACCAATAGATACAAGAGCTTTATCAA
This sequence comes from Panax ginseng, assembly GCA_020205605.1. Classification (NCBI taxonomy): domain Eukaryota; kingdom Viridiplantae; phylum Streptophyta; class Magnoliopsida; order Apiales; family Araliaceae; genus Panax; species Panax ginseng. The sequence continues at coordinate 635,511 of JAINUU010000078.1, forward strand.
TAATCTAACTCTACGAAAGTGTAGAGTTAGTAACTTGTGTAATTGAAATTGAATTAAAAGCAATAACGTAGTCAACGAAATTAAACTTGCACCATGAAGTTTTAGAGTTAGAAAACTTGCCTTTAGCACAAGCTAAACCTTACAACTTGAATCAATACCCTATACATATGTCATCATGACATAATTAGTCATTACCAATATTTTATATCTATATAAACAAATATATACATCATGTAGGTCAAATCACCCATTCACATAATTAAACTATGTTAATACTAGTTAACACTTGATAACATGCTCATTCATAGTTTAATACTACTGAAATAATCATTTAGCATTCTTATTATTAACACATAACATTTATTTTCAAAATTTGTGTAATAAACTAAAATTGTCAGACCATTCTCGCTAACTTCATGATATTTCTTATTTACAGCTTTTTACATTGTGGTTGGTATTTGTGGTAGTTGAGTTATATTCATACATGAGTCACAGGTTAAAGATTGGTAGGCCAAGGGCCTGAAACTTATCTTTCTTTGGCCATACTGCGGCGCCAGAGTTCAGAACTCGGCGACCAAGCTCGGCAACAGCATGAACAAAAAGCCAAATTAGCCTACAAGCTCCAATCTAATAAGCTAATTAACATGTAATTCACATATAGACTTCATATAAACATAATTTCATTACTCTTAACATGTTTTAACACATATAATAACATAAACATAACCATTACAATAACCAATTTCATTGTTTTTGATAAAAACTCCATTTTTGATATTTTTAATGAAAATCAACACTGTGATTTTGTTTTTCAATCAAAACAGTAACTTCAAAATACCATAGTTATGATTATACATACTCTATCAAATTCAATAGTCAATTTATCAGTTTAACAACTAATTAAACCTAAATTTTTATTTAAAACTAAGCCATATTCATATGAACTCACTGTAATATATTTTTCTTCACAATTTACATACATATATGAATTCGTTTATCTATAATCATACATAAACTCATGAAGCCATCTTATAACCCACAATTTATCATATAAAACATATACCACATACAATTTATCCTTCATGAAGATTTTTACAGAGAACTTTTTGTGAAGAAGAAGAAGACAACAAAATTTTAAGAAAAAAAGTTTATTTGATACCTTGTATGCTAGATGATGAAGGTTTTCCTTTCTATGATTCTTTCTTCCAATTCTTTTTATCAAAACCTGTTAGGATTCTCTCAAATTCTCTCTTAGTTTTCTTCTTCTCTCCCTTTTTCTTCAAATGAGTCTTTCTTTCTCTAGTCTAATATACATACTAGAATTATAACGTATAAGATATAATATATATTAAATATATAATATAAATATAGATATAATGATATCAGTTATGTAAGTTTTGAAAATCAAAAGCCATAAGGCTTGTTTGGCTAAGCTAATAAAATAACTCTTTAATCCGTACACCTTGTTTGGTAAACCTAACTAAAACAAATGGATTAATCCTTATACCTTGTTTGATAAAATACTATTAATTTAAAGACTTAATATGCATTAAGACTTGTTTGGCCACAACTAAATTAAACTCCTTTAATTTATTTTAATAACTCTTTTATAGCAAGGTTATTTGTCACACTTCTAATAAATTAAATAATCAATTTAATCAATTCAAATACTAATTTATTAAATTACTTTAACACATAAATCATTCCCACATAATTATAATTTTCTTTATAATTATAAATTTATTTAACCAACTAACACCTTATTTTAATCCCAATTCCAATTAAAATATTATAATTCATTTAATCCTTATTAGCTCTCTAACTTAATTATTAAATTAAATTAAAATATAATCCCATAATAATTAATTTTCTTAGCTCCTTAATTATTTTCAAAAATAATTAACTAATCCACATCAACTCAAATTGAATAATTATTTATTCAACAATAACATATCCATTAAAAACTTATATAAATCAATAATCTCCTTAATTATTTATTCAACAAATAATTAACTAATCCACATCAACTCAAATTGAACAATTATTTATTCAACAATAACATATCCATTAAATACTTATATAAATCAATAAATATTTAATATTATAATGTAAAATTATGGAATGTTACAACTTTCTTGATAATTTATCTCTTATTTACTTTCGTTATCCATTACATGAACCCCATGTTCATTACTCGTTCTTAGTGTTGAAGCCATACCAATCAGTGTATGCTAAGACCGATCGTTCATCGCAACAACGTTGCGTTCACAACGTTTATATGCCTCACACTTATCTCTCATTATCATGACATAACATCGAAATGTTATTCATTACCCTCATCACTCAACGTCTAAGGAATCACAACCATAGCAATCCATCACATTCGTTCATCCCGACTATTGTCCTCGGACATCGGTTATGTAATCCCATGATTATATTCTTTGTCATTTAATCTCACTTAATCTTTACGTTCAACCTTTAATAAAGGTTTAAGTCATTTGCTTAAGTGTTATTTTAGGTAAACTATATGTTCATATTTCTTTCTTGCACATCCCTCAGTAATTGAGCATCTAAAATCTCATTATTGGACCTCGCCCTGCACCGGCGCTACGGCGTCGTGCCCCTTCCTATCTCTCGCGCTGCGGTGCGACCTACGTCTCCCTCTTCCCTTGGGTTGGCGTTGCGGCGTCGAACCCTTTGTTATTACAGGCGCTGCGGCGCCACTCTCCAGAAGTTTATGACCGAGCTCGTGCTGCGGCGCCACTTCTCAAACCTCAGTCGGTGCTGTGGCGCCAAGCTTAAACCCTAAAAAATTTCTCTAACTGTAAAATCAATTCTAAGATGCTTACTTCGCGATCTCATAACTCCTTCAATATAACTCATAACGAGGTCGTTCCAAAGCTATTCTCTTCCTTATCTTACGTACTTTAATACCCATCGAGCAGAAATTCATTCTAAATCCGTTAGCGTACCATTCGATTTGCTTGATCTTCACCCTTTGTTCATTTTACACTTTTAATGCTCTTCGTTTGTTCGTCCGTAATTCGGTCATCCGAACTCGGAACTCGCTCGTTCTTGAGTCCATGACTCACGTTTTCTATGTTCTCTTAATTTCTTATGAAACCCTACCCACTCGGGTTCATTTACGAACTTTCTAATTCTCGTTTGTCTTTTATGAAATTTTCACCATAACTTTGTTATAGCTAAGTTATAATCCGTTCTTCATGAACATTTCTACCATTCCTAACCAAGAAATACATATCTAACTTATACGCGATGGTTTTAAACTTGTCCATCAACAACAATTATCCTACGATGGTTTTAAATTTGTCCATCAACAACGTTCTTCGTGTTCTTCGCGTGTTCTTCGTGTTCTTCGTTCGTTCTTCATTTTAATCGCTATTTTGAATTATAATTTCACTTTTTATTAGAATTTGATGTTATAGAACATCATTCCTTAATTATTTCACCTACTTATTCATATAATCCACTCAGATCGTTCTAATTCATTACGAATATATACTTCTTTAAGAAATTTATTTACTAAACTTTAAATTCTTATTTCTTCATTTTCTTATGATTTCAACCATATGAAATCATTCCAATCTTCTTTTACTTCTTAATCCTATTAAGTTATGTTTTTAAACATAGAACTTAATGAAATTTAAAAAGAGACTAAGTTTCAGATTACCGTTCTCCTTTAATCTTCTCTCGTCGGACAAAGTTTGCACGTGAGCAAGCTCTTCCTCCTCCTTCTCCTTCTCATCCGACCTCTCTCTCTCTCTCTCTCTCTCTCAAGTTGGAGGATTTTCAAAATCCCAAAATAAAGAGCTCAAGCTTCCTATTTATAGAATTTCCAAGCTAGAGGTATTTTAGTCATTTTGCCCCCCCCCCCAACCTCCTTACTATTCCCACCTCCTTACTACACCTCCTTACTATTCATGTACCTTCCCTTGGAAGCTTCGTGCTTCCGTCTTTCAGTTTTCGTCCGACAGTTTAAAAACTGTGATTCCCGGAATCCAAATATTTTTGGATATTTCGTCTTTCCTTTACCGACCAATTTTTACATATTCTTCGGATCTTCGAAAAATTGAAAAACACTTTTCGACGTTGAGTGTTTTCTTTCATGTTTTACCCTAATGTAGCTAAACGAGTGAAAAGTACATAGTAGTTATTTTCGTCATTTTTATTTCATCCGATTTTTGCACGCTTTTCGAGAAAAACTTTTATCGGCTTACTTAACTTTTCACAACATATTATCGTCAAATCTTTGGACAGAATGTCATTTCGACATACCGAACTCTCGGAATGGCCTGGGTTATTCAAACCCTAACCCTTAGGATTTTGTCGGGTGAATAGTGCAGTGCCTATTTCGTCTTTTTACCCGAAAATAATTTTGTTTTCGGAAAATTTTTATTTCAGTCTTAAAAATTCTTATTCGTTCCGTCTAGCTCGTAGCCAGAATCATCCCAATTTATAATTATCCTAGGTTATAGAATGATTAACAAACACATAGCACATAATAGTATTAATAAAATTCATTTTATTAATAATTAATTCTTTAAACTAAAATTCTGGACAACCCGAATTTTCGGGTCGTCACACTAAACAGATCATTTCCACAATTTAATAAAGAATGAATACGAATGATCATTCACCATGCATGCGGTAATCCACATAGACAGGTTATTCCAACAGAATAATAAAGAATGGAATAATAGAAGAATTCACCATGCATGCGATAGACCGCATAGATAGATTATTCCAACAGAATAATAAATAATAGAACCAGGTCATGCGTAATTTGTACAGACAGGATATTCTAACAGAATAATAAAGAATGGAACCAGGTCATGTGTAATCCGCACAGATAGGATATTCCAGTAGAATAATAAAGAATAGAAGAATAGAAGAATTTCACCATGTATGCGGTACTTCGCATAGACATGTTATTCCAACATAATAATAAGGAATGGAATAACAATAGCTCTCTTCATGAATATGAAAGAAATAATACCCCTTACCTTAGAAAAAAATTGGATACTGGAATAGTGAGGTAGTAGACTTCTCTTCTTCTTTCTCTCTATAATTTCTCTCTATAATAATTGCTCTATAGCTTTTGTGAATTGGTGAGAAATGAAGGGAGAATAAGCTTCTATTTATAGGAAAATATAATTTTGATAATTGCACGTTTTGGGGCTCAAAATATTACAGTATAATACCTTCCTCTTTTTCTTCATTTTTAATTTAGTCCTGCAAGTATTATCAAACTTGCACCACCTCCCCTAATAGTAAATAATGTGAATCAATAGTTCAATCATGTGAATCAATAGTTATAATCATGTGAAAATACGAATTACAGAATAGTACCTCCATCTATACCTCCATTTTTAACTTAGTCATGCAAGTATTATTAATCTTGCACCAACTCCCCTAATAGTACAAGAATGTGAATCAATAGTACACACATGTGAACAAATAGTTATAATCATGTGAATTAATAGCAATTAATTTCTCATTTATCCGGTTAATTACCCGATTGGTCAATATAACCTCCAGACATCAATTATTATCGAAATAAATGTCGATTTCCACTAACACTAATAATTCCCACACAATGGAACTATCAATTTCATATTTAATCAACAAGAACTTATTCATCATTAATATTATAACTCACAATATTTAACAACCAGGTCGATCCCAGGAAAGAGGGGGCTTTCCGATAAGGATTTCTCCTTATTAACGCGCAATTAGGTGACCAAACATCTCCTTGATAGAACTTCTAGACATTGTCTGTAACAACCCGGAGAATCCGAATTGTTCAGAATTTAAGTTTAAAGAATTAGTTATTAATAAAATGAATTTATTTATACTATTTGTGCTATGTGTTTATTAATTGTTCTATAGTTAGGATGATTGTGACGCCCCCAAATCTAGGTTCCTTCAAACCTCGGATTCGGTCCGCCACGATACTACTATCGTCAAACTATTTATATCTTTTATTCATAACTTAATGAATATGACTTCACCTATTATAATTTAGAATATATATTCATTCCATTTCCAGGATCTGCACAATGACCCCAAACTTTTATAAGTTTCTAATATTGATCATTTACTATTCCTGTATTACATCGCATTCGATATTATAAAAACGCAGAATAATTTAAACTTTTTCAATCTCTTGAATAAAATCTTTTATTGATTTCATAACTTTGAACCAATTACAATTCTTGAATCAACTATATAATATGGTTCAGTCTATTGGAATTACTGTATAAGATTTTACATCTTGATTCGATATCCTCTATGTATTAACTAATAAATCCTTACAATACAACAAGTATTAAACATCGTAAGTATATATCAAGTACACTCCTAGAACCTAAACATGGTTCAAGTAATGATCTAAATAGTATCCTTCGTTGTGAAACTATCTACTTTGTCAACCAAGAAGCACGAAATCTTTACCGTGAGTCCTTAACCTGTAAAAGTGGTTATTTGCAAGGGTGAGCTCGACAGCCCAGCAATTCTAACAGTTTTCATGCAGCACATAGCATATAATAGCATATTCAGTTCATGCATTCATAATCAATTAATATTTACTACACATGTTCTCACATAACAAGCATAGAGGTTTATATCACAAGCATATCATCAAAGATCAACTTTCACATTTCATACATATCTCATATGCATTTCATATATATACATCAACATTTGCATCGCATAATATAGCTCAACTAACAGTTATCAAATTCATATAACAAATAGGAACTGAAAGACTTGCCTGATTCGTAGTTTATCAACTACGACTTAATTGCTTAAAGCTTATCTGCACTGCGTGTATTCCTACACAATTATATAATCATGGATTCATATCCATTAGTCATACATTTCATACGTTCTTAATATAACAATAAATATTACATCGTTTCTTAACTAGGTTTGTAAAACCTTTATTTCACTTTCTCATCGTACTTTTATAATTTGTATGTATAGGTATTCCTTAACCATCCGTACTTGACATCAACTTCATATACATTTATCACACACTTGACTCGCTATGTGTTCGACACATATTTAAAATTTATAGATACGTGATCTACGTCGTTCATATTCAAACTACTTAGTTCCATATTGATTTATTTCAATCAATAAAGCTTAACAACTTACTTTAACAAGATTCGATGTTATAAGCTTTTAAACTATATATTGGTACTAATAAGCCTCTACTAGTATGCTTCACATAGACATAACATAGTTTATTTGAAAACGTATTTTAAACCACACTTGAAACGTCCAATTCATGCTTTGCTAAAAGATGAACATAATCGTTATGTCTAGGGGCATAAAGCGTTCAAGTTTACTTTTAAAAGTTATTATAGGCCAAGGTAAAGCAACTAGGTGCAACTTTTAATCTCATTTCATAGCTAACTAATCTATGAATATATGTTATCATGTTTAGAACTTTAAGTACACAAATTATGTAATAACCCGAGATTTTCTATATAAAATAAATAAGAAATTTTGCATATAAATTTTTTTTATTTAATGACGAGACTAAGTGTCAAGTAAAGTGAACGATAAATGCGAATACATTTATTACTTGAAAAATTAGAAATAATTTTGGAATTATTAATTACCACAAATTATATGGTAATAAATTTCTGTAAGCCGAAATATTTTTATTAATTATTTTCCATGAAAACATGATTGGAAATAATATATGAAGTGATAATTAGATTTATATAATAAATATTTTATTATATGAATTGTTCGAGAATATTTAAGTTAATTATTTTAACTTGATTATTGATCTTTGTGTGTACGAAGAATAAGTCGGACATGAGATCCAAACCTGGATTGGGATTGTGATCAAGAGATGAGAATAATAATATTATATTATTTATATAATAATTTTACTGATTACCATAATTATGTCTTTGGGTATGTGAAGACAGATAATATTGAGCAAATGACGGTCAATTAGGTCATAACATATTACCGCGTCTTGTGAAACCCTAATTATTAAACTCGGTTATGGGATGTTTACGAGTAGTATTTGTGTATATGAAGTTCTTTGTGAATAAGAATATCGGTAATTAGAAGAAACCCTAATTATTTGTTGTGCGTCGATAATTAGGACAAACCCTAATTATTATAACCCTACTTAGGTTGAAATTAGAAACCGTAACGCATCGTGTTAGTAACATACACGAGATAATTAAAGAACCACTAATGGTCAATTAGAAACCCTAATTGATGACGTTGAGAAAACCTAATTTTAATTCTAGGGTTTAATTTCGATGTTATTGTATAAGTGTTTTAATTTACCAAAGGATAGAAGTTAATTGGTAAATTATAAGAATTAAATCTAGTGATTAAATATTACATTTAATTGCCTTGTACAAGATTGCCCATACACTCTTAAACAAAGCCCAACCATCACCCATAACAAATCAGAAGCAAGAATCAAGATTTTTTTGGCAAAAAGGGTATAAGAACACTAAACCTAGAAATCATTTGATTCGATGTTATTTGATGCAATTGATTGTTTAAAGTTGTGTAATAGGATTTTAGTTGATGATATGGGTTGATAAATCAAAGACCCATAACATCAAAGTGCAATTTAATTTGAAGATTTAAGCAACTTGGAAAAAGCGAATTACATTATTTTTCACCAAATGTCGAGGCCATAACTCTTTGCTCGATCATGAGTTTTGTTCTTTAAAAGTTGTTATGTGTAGCACGATATGTGGTCTTTAATCTGCAAAAAGAATCAAGTCCATATCATGTATAGATTAGAAGTTATAGATGGTCAAACATGGTTGACCGATCATGATAAACTATTTTTGGGCGATGTGTAATGGGGGCATTCTCGTCTACTTTTGTGCTTTAAAAGGTCTGGGCTTTTGATATGTTGTAGTGCTTTGAGTTAGGAAGCCATAAGCTTTGGAATGACCTCATTTCGACCTCGGATTAGGGAATTACGGTGATTGGAAGGAAATGTGTCAAATTTCTCAAAAGCGAAAGTCAAGAATGGATGTGCTATTCGGGAAACTATTTCGATTAGTTAATATTTCCAAAACCTTCTGGGCTTTTGGTATGTTATATTACACGAATAAGCTTTCCATAGACTAAAAACGGACTAAATCCGATATCGGAGGAGAGAGTTATGACATTTCAAAGTAGTAGTGTCAAAACTTCCCAACAAGTGCGGTGCAGTCCATTTGAACTGAATTTCTGGACTGATGTGTTCGGAATTTGGAAATGGTCAAAGAATAAAAGTTGTAGCCCCAGAAGTTATCTTCGCGTGGGCTCAAGAATCGCTCAAAAATGTTTTAAAATGAAAGAGTTATGACTATTTTAGCGAAAAGAGGTAAAGCTGAAACGAGATTGAAAAGCTGTTATGAACGTCCACTTTTGGCCTTTTGTTTGGGCTACCTAATGAACCCGAATTGGGTAATTCGTATTTTTAAAAATAGTCTTACATACCATGTATAACATATCCAAAAATCAGATTAATCGGAGTTATGAGCAATGCGTTAGAAAATCATAAAGTGAGCTATTGAAAAATTAGTATAAACCAAGTCCCACATCGACTAAATTGAGAACTTCACAATTTTCTAAACCTATAAATAGAAGGGCTTGGCCTTTGTTTCATTCACCAACAATAAGGCCTCCAATTTTGAGAAAGGCTTTGTTGTGGGAGAACTTTTATAAAGATCTCCTTAGTTAAATTTTGGCGTGGAAGTGCGTATTCGATTCTGTGGAATTAGTATTTAGGGTATGTTTCTTATTTAATTTTTGTAATGTTATTATTTTTAATTGTTAGTTAAAGTTTGAATTTTTGAAGTTTAGTTAGTGTTGTTAATAAACTAGTTAGTTTACTATGTTTATTTTGGCTTGGAATTGATTATGTAAATGAGTTATTTGTGATGACTTTTAATATTTTGTGATGAATTTCATTAATTAATAATTATTAATGATATTAAAGTTATTTAATGATTATATTAAATAATTTAGTTTAAAAATGATTTTAATATTATAAAAATCATTTTAAATGAAAATAAGGTATTTAAAAATATTTTAAGTTATAAAATATAACTTTTAATATTTAAATGATAATTTTATTAATAATTAAATATTAATGATATTAAGATAATATTAATGATATTTAGTTTATTTAATGATTAATATTAAATAAATAGTTTAAAAATGGTTTTACTTATTTAAAACCATTTAAAGAGGATATTAAGGATTTAAAAATATTTTAAGTTATAATTAATGACTTTTAATATTTGGATAAATAGTACATTAATATTTAAATATTAATGGTAATTATTTGGGTAATATAAATGTTTTAAAAATAGTTTGAGTTATTATAAATAACTTTTATATTTTAGTGATGGTTTCATTAATAGTTTAGTATTAATTAAACTATTAATGATAATAGAATTGTTTAATGTTTAAATCATTTAATTATGATTAGATATTTGAAAGTTATAATTTGGCCAAACTAGTGACTTAAGAACCGATTATGAAGTTACGAATTTGAAGAAGAACACCTATAGTAATGATTATATCACTATAGGCCCTTTTAGTAATGATTTGAATTATTTTAAATTTTTCAATTTCTGGAAATTGCGAAAATGATTAAAAATAAGATGTCTGATATTTACAAATGTTGAGGTATAGAATAAGAGTCTTAGACTCAGTATTTACCCGATAAAGCTGTCGGTACGCCAACAAATGTCAGACCTTATAAAAGAAAGAAAAGACTACTGTAAGAGTATAGATGAGATATTTGAAAAATGTATAAAAATATTTCAAGTACAGAATAGGAACTAAAAGTATGATCACTGTGATTATGTGATTAGACTATGTGCTGACTGTAATTGATAGTACTATGTGTTAAGATATATTGTTCTAATCGAACGAATGATCTGATTATTGATAGGTTGTGATAAAGAGATAACAACCTAAGTTGAGATTTGTAATCAGCGAATCAGGCAAGTATCCTACCTTTGCATTTTCTTTATGCAATGGACATGAGTAAGAAGTTTGTAATTATTCTATTCTGCATGATTATATACGCTTTGATTATCAACATGTTAGCTCAGATATATATTCTGTTAAGTTGATTTCTAAATGGTTATACAAGTGTCCCCACTTGGATAATCATGGCATTTATTCACATGTTGATATACCTTTGTCAATTACACGTATATATATGTTGAATTACATATTATTGTTGAGCAAGATTAAAACCTTGGGGTTTGGAACTGCGCATGTATGAACATCCCTATATGGGAAGATTTTTGCAAGGCGGATAGAGTGAAGCGATGAATTTCGTTCAAGTTATGTAGTATTGATCAATACGAGGTACAATGGGTGATCACCCTCCGTGCCGTAAGTTATGACATGGTTTGAGGATAGAATCCGCTAAACCTTTTCAAAAATGAAAAGAATGTTCATAGTATGTTTCTTAAACCCTATTCAAGGGTAGAGCGAGCCAAATTTAAAGAATTTGAAAGAGAGTTGTTATGTGAATTTTTATATCGATCTGATTACTTCACAACTTTCAATTCGTTGTAGAAGTGTTAAGTAAAGAGAATACTTATATTCTTTCAAACTTATATATAATTGCTATTACTTCTTTGGGCACTTAAATGCTCATCCTTGCTTAAATTAAATGTTTTCGATTATGTATGAGCAACTTTGAAGGCTCAGACACGAACAAATGAAAAGGAAAGGTCGATTGAATAAGTGTGTATTATGAGTTAATGGTTATAGTTGTATTGGTATCTATTCAAGTATTGTAAGGAATGTATTTGAAGGTCACGTGCACTGGGAAGTAAACTTTGATGTATGTAAATTAAGTTGAATGTATTATTATTTAGTATTATTGACTTAAAGAAATGGTATCGTGGAGAACCGAGTTCGGGTTTCAAGTACTGGATTTGGGGTAAATCATGAGGTTGGTATCGAGCCATAAGCATGAATTTGCAAAGAGCCCAGAGAGCCTTTATTTGGTGACATCCCTTTAAGGGAAGGCAAAGCTTGACTTTCCTTCAGTGAGGGGACGCTTAGAAGCGAGTCGGTGGCAAGTTGATAGGTACCCTTGTGAGGTGCTATTGTTGGAAGCAAGTGAGTGTCACTGAGTTGGTATCAAAATTTGTTGGTTATGAAGCTTAGGTAGGAATACCCGAGACTACTAACCATAATGATTAGGATAAGTATTAACTCATATAGAGTTAGTTGGTCGATAAGATTCAAAGATGAATCTCTGAGTGTAAAAACACAGAGTTCCCTAACTCTATTTATAAAGTTAAAGCAGTAGTGGGGAATAGATTGAGTCTAAAAGACTGAAAGTGCAGTTATGAGAGATCATATATTAAAACGATCAAGATATAGAACTAAATCGTAATATATACGATGAGATCACCAGAAGTGATCCGATAAGGCTATAATGACCCGAAGGAATCAATCGATGATTGGAAAGTTTTCTGACAAGATTCTTCGTGTATGAATTGTACAATCAATTGGTGATCCGAGAAAAGAATTATAAATACGAATTAAATTCATTATAGAGAATGGGGTTAGTGTTAGATGGGGATTCAATTGAGGACTCATGCCGGCAATTTGAGTTGTATGATTCTTCGTATAGGAGCTGAATTGTACTTGGTGTAAAAACCACTTAGTTTACATGCATCGATAATCATTGAAATGTACGTCGTCGCGCTATTTGTTATATGCACATTAAGAGGATGACTCCATTCTCAGGTGTATAACAGGTAGATAGGTCATAGATAGAGAATATAAGATTAAGTTGGAGTTCTTAAAACTCATACCTATGAGACATTCTTGACTCATTATTATATGAAATGTTTATGAACCCCTCAGCGAATGGACGCCAAAGGTCTGACTAGGATAAGTTCTTAAACTCATATGATTATGGCAATTTATGAACTCATAAGTGTGGTTTGACGAACTAGGTATAGTTTTGTGTGAATGGAGTGTTATGGATTACGAGAGCAGAGATAGATTGTTAAGTAAATGATTTTTAGTGAAGGTGTTAGGTTTTCCTAAACTCCTAGCTATGCTAAACTTCAAAATTTTTGACATCAAGCTAAATACGCACTATGTGCTTTTGAAAACAAAAATGTAGACTCGTAATCATTTTTGAAAGCGGTTTAAAGTACTGATCTATGCTACTTATTTTTTTGGCTAGACGCAAATGATTTGAAATATCAAAATTTGTTTTTAATTATCACTCATGTACCATGTAACTTTCAAAAGAGATGATAAAAATGTGATGGAGTTGTAAATACAGGAATACTTAGTGTGAATTTGACCTGAAGTCGTTGTTCCACTATTGTATGATGTGTTATGACAAAGTCATACAATGACCAGCATCCTCAACGGATTATTAATACTGATGACGACATCATGGCGTCATTTCTAGAAAATGTTTTCAAAAGTTTAATTTGCCAGCGGGGTTTGGCTACATCTAAATAATTCGATTGAATTGAATTATTGATATGAGTCTATGCTATTTGAATCGCCCTAGACTAATGTTTATGAAAACTCTAAGTGTTCATTGAAAGAAATTTCTCGAACCAAATTGTTTGATGCGGAATCCTATGATAAGACCGAGGTGAATAATGTTGTTTGGATAAATGATCCAATCTAATGGCGTAAATATTAGCTAGGTATGATTAATCGTTATGCATGGCGTAGGGGTACAATAGGCTAATCACCTAAAGTACTATTAATGGTAGTTTACCTTCTTTGTGATTGTAAACATACCGGGTAATGTTTTGTTTTGCGGTATGAATACCGAATTAAAACTATGTGTTCATGGTCTATATGACCCTCAAAGACAATTTGAAAACTTTTACTCTTGTGAGAGGTGTATTGGGTAGCATGTGATGATATGTGTGAATGTTGTAAGCACCTGAGATAGAGTTAGCCAGAGTTATGAGGGAGGTTGGGAGCAGAGGAGATATTAGAGATAAGGCAGGTTGAAGGTTGAAATAGAAGCCAAAGACACAAGATATATACCTTGGACTGGGCTTTAGTCATCACCTTCATGCGATTCGATGCGAGTGGATGGAGGCGCCTTTCGGCGAGAGATAGGCGTTGATGAGAATTGAATAAATTTATCGTCAATCAAAATAAGAGACAACGTATATAAAACTCTTGATTGTCGTGTATATATACTATATGTTAATCAAAACAGTAACTTATGTTTGTAGATGTCCGGTGAGAAAGATATATGGAATAAGAAGGATCATATTCACACCCCGAGCTAATATCAAGGCCAACAGATGAAATAGAAGCTCACTAGGAACCCAATCGGACGAGGTGGCTATCGTGGAAAAAGCGTAGCATCGGATCCAAAATGTTGGATTTGACGGATAGTGATTCGAATAATAAAGTTGAAGTCGCTCAAGCATCAACGGAGTCTTGAGGATTTGGAGAACAAGGTTTCTTCATTGGAAAGGTTGTGGGAGATAGAAAAGTTGATGCGTCAAGGCGTTAATGGAAACAATGGAAGAGCGAGGATAAGCTCAAAATCCAAATTGACCGATGGAGCCTCAAGCGACACATCCGTGAAGGACACACCTCTCCTCGTTGCCCCAACTATAAGAAAGGTGGATGTTTTAATTGTGGGATGGAAGGACATCGAGCGAATGAATGTCCGAGAAAAAGGCTTGGTAAATAAGTAGTATGGGTTATGTATGTAATATGTGTGATAAGTAATGAACTATTTTTAACTTTTATGTTGGTTAAGATTTTAAATCCCGACTTTCGTAGTCACAAAGGGATAGCTGTTGATTAAAGCAGGATGTCTCTGTGTAAATATTCGATAAATGAATATGAATCTAAGTTTGAGAAATGAAACGAGTTTAATACATTAATCTTATGCAATGAGGTTTAAAATGTAAGGGTATAATTTATGGTTTTATTTAACCAGATAATGCCGCCAAGACGTCAAACTCGAAACCAAAGGATAGAAGAATCTACTAATCTTTGAGGAAGCGCAATTTAATCGATGCAAAACTTTGCAAACATGGTAGCTCAAAGCTATCGACGAGGAACACCAGCTATGGGAAACCGGCCAGACAATCGCAGCAGCAAAATTCAAAGACTTCAAAGCCAGTAGGACCACGAATTGAGAGGATCGGTGACCTATAGAAGCCCGGACTTGGGTGAAGCGAGATAGAGAAGCCGTTCAGTAATCGCTAAACTAGATGAGGGCAAAAGACCGCTTTTGCCACTTATATGATGAAAGGGAAGCTAACTTTTGGTGGGAGGCAAATAAGACTCAAGCGGGAGAAGAAGAAATTACTTGGGATAGGTTTAAGGATTTATTTTTGAAAACTATCTCTCTGTTAGTATGCGTCTAGAATGGAGGTGAGATTCACGGAGTTAAAGCGGGATAACATGGTATTAGTGAGTATGCCGCAAAATTTAATGAGTTGGCTAGGTTTGCTCCACATCAAGTGGATACAGAGAGGCTAGGAAGGCGAGGAGATTTGAGTGGGCTTAAAACCCCAGCTCTACAATAAGGTGTCGATCTTGCAAATCAATACTTTTGCAAAGACTCATGGAGAAGGTTATCATTCTTTGAGCAGGGAAGTGAGGCCATGAGCCTCTACCATAAGAGAGAAGAAGAACAAAAGCAAGTCGGGAGGAACAGTAAAGATAGAAAAGTAGTAGTGGGAATAGGGGTGAGAAAAGAATGAGGAATTTTTACGAGAAAATGAAAGTAAAGAAGGAAGGTATAAAGAAAGCGGTAGTGCAAAGTGCAAGAAGCTGCGGGAAGAATCACTCTGGCGAGAGTGTCTCAAGGGCAAGTTTGTATGCTACAAGTGCGAGCAAGAGGGTCATATCTCTCCCAATCGCCTCTAACTTAAGGATGATCGATGGATGCTTCATATGTGGATCGGATTGAGCATAAGGTGAGAACTGTCCACGAGAGGGGAATGGAGGCGGGGAACGTAACCACGGGGAGAAGCGGTGGGATGTTAGCAATTTCGGACTAAACTCAACCAAGAACTCCAACGAAAAGCAACTCCAAGGGTTTACAACACGACGGTCCGAGGATACGGTGGCATTTGGAAGCAGAACTCCAGTCTTATTTGAATAACTTATATATCTTATATTTACGCTTAATCGGATAGACAAGTGTTATGATGAATAATTAAAGATCGATTCGATCAAGTATGATCGAGATCTACGTTACAATAATTATATGCTATGTACCCTTACGCATATGAGTTTTTAAAGTTGTTATTCCGGGGACGGAATCCTTATAAGGGAGGTGAATGTAATAACCGATATTTTCTATATATAAAATAAATAAGAAATTTTGCGTATAAATTTTTTTATTTAATAGCGAGACTAAGTTTCAAGTAAAGTGAGCGATAAATGCGAATACATTTATTACTTGAAAAATTAGAAATAATTTTGGAATTATTAATTACTATTAAATTATATGGTAAAAAATTTACGTAAGTAGAAATGTTTTTATTAATTATTTTCCATGAAAACATGATTGGAAATAATATATGAAGTGATAATTAGATTTATATAATAAATATTTTATTATATGAATTGTTAGAATATTTAAGTTAATTATTTTAACTTGATTATTGATCTTGTGTCAATACGAAGAATAAGTCGGACATGAGATCCAACCACGGATAGGGATTGTGATCAAGAGATGAGAATAATAATATTATATTATTTATATAATGATTTTTACAAATTACCATAATTATGTAATTGGGTATATGTGACGAGATAATATTGAGCAATGACGGTCAATTAGGTCATAGCATATTATCGTCTTTGTGAAACCCTAATTATTAAACTCGGTTATGGGATATTTACGAGTAGTAGTGGTGTGTATATGAAATTCTTGTGAATAAGAATATCGGTAATTAGAAGAAACCCTAATTATTGTTGTACGTCGATAATTAGGACAAACCCTAATTATTATAACCTTAATAGGTTGAAATTAGAAAGCGTAACGATCGTGTTAGTAACATACATGATAATTAAAGAACCACTAATGGTCAATTAGAAACCCTAATTGATGACGTTGAGAAAACCTAATTTTAATTAGGGTTTAATTTCGATGTTATTGTATAAGTGTTTTAATTTACCAAAGGATAGAAGTTAATTGGTAAATTATAAGAATTAAATCTAGTGATTAAATATTACATTTAATTGCCTTGTACAAGATTGATTATACACTCTTAAACAAAGCCCAACCATCACCCATAACAAATCGAAGCAAGAATCAATTTTTTTTGGCAAAAAGGGTATAAGAACACTAAACCTAGAAATCATTTGATTCGATGTTATTTGATGCAATTGATTGTTTAAAGTTGTGTAATAGGATTTTAGTTGATGATATGGGTTGATAAATCAAAGACCCATAACATCAAAGTGCACGAATTTGAAGATTTAAGCAACTTGGAAAAAGCTGAATTACATTATATTTTCACCAAATGTCAGAGGCCATAACTCTTTGCTCGATCATGAGTTTTGTTCTTTAAAAGTTGTTATGTGTAGCCTGATATGTGGTCTTTAATCTGCAAAAAGAATCAAGTCCATATCATGTATAGATTAGAAGTTATAGATGGTCAAACATGGTTGACCGATCATGATAAACTATTTTTGGACAGTCTGTAATGGGGGCATTCTCGTCCACTTTTTGTGCTTTAAAAGGTCTGGGCTTTTGATATGTTGTAGTGCTTTGAGTTAGGAAGCCATAAGCTTTGGAATGACCTCATTCGACCTCGGATGAGGGAATTACGGTGATTGGAAGGAAATGTGTCAAATTTCTCAAAAGCTGAAAGTCGCTAAATAGGATGTGCTATTCGGGAAACTATTTCGATTAGTTAATATTTCCAAAACCTTCTAGGCTTTTGGTATGTTATATTACACCGAATAAGCTTTCCATAGACTCAAAGCGGACTAAATCCGATATCGGAGGAGAGAGTTATGACATTTCAAAGTAGTAGTGTCAAAACTTCCCAACAAGTGCGGTGTGATCCATTTGAACTGAATTTCTGGACTGATGTGTTCGGAATTTGGAAATGGTCAAAGAATAAAAGTTGTAGCCCCAGAAGTTATCTTGGCGTGGGCTCAAGAATCGCTCAAAATGTTTTAAAATGAAAGAGTTATGGTGACTGTTTTAGCGAAAGAGGGTAAAGTTGAAACGAGATTGAAAAGCTGTTATGAGCGCCCACTTTTGGCCTTGTTTGGGCTACCTAATGAACCCGAATTGGGTAATTCGTATTTTTAAAAATAGTCTTACATACCATGTATAACATATCCAAAAATCAGATTAATCGGAGTTATGAGCAATGCGTTAGAAAATCGTAAAGTGAGCTATTGAAAATTAGTATAAACCAAGTCCCACATCGACTAAATTGAGAACTTCACAATTTTCTAAACCTATAAATAGAAGGGCTTGGCCTTTGTTTCATTCACCAACAATAAGGCCTCCAATTTTGAGAAAGGCTTTGTTGTGGGAGAACTTTTATAAAGATCTCCTTAGTTAAATTTTAGGCGTGGAAGTGCGTATTGATGCATGGAATTAAGTATTTTAGGGTATGTTTCTTATTTAATTTTTGTAATGTTATTATTTTTAATTGTTAGTTAAAGTTTGAATTTTTGAAGTTTAGTTAGTGTTGTTAATAAACTAGTTAGTTTACTATGTTTATTTTGGCTTGGAATTGATTATGTAAATGAGTTATTTGTGATGACTTTTAATATTTTGTGATGAATTTCATTAATTAATAATTATTAATGATATTAAAGTTATTTAATGATTATATTAAATAATTTAGTTTAAAAATGATTTTAATATTATAAAAATCATTTTAAATGAAAATAAGGTATTTAAAAATATTTTAAGTTATAAAATATAACTTTTAATATTTAAATGATAATTTTATTAATAATTAAATATTAATGATATTAAGATAATATTAATGATATTTAGTTTATTTAATGATTAATATTAAATAAATAGTTTAAAAATGGTTTTACTTATTTAAAAACCATTTAAAGAGGATATTAAGGATTTAAAAATATTTTAAGTTATAATTAATGACTTTTAATATTTGGATAAATAGTACATTAATATTTAAATATTAATGGTAATTATTTTGGGTAATATAAATGTTTTAAAAATAGTTTGAGTTATTATAAATAACTTTTATATTTTAGCAATGGTTTCATTAATAGTTTAGTATTAATTAAACTATTAATGATAATAGAATTGTTTAATGTTTAAATCATTTAATTATGATTAGATATTTGAAAGTTATAATGGCCAAACTAGTGACTTAAGAACAGATTATGAAGTTCGAATTTGAAGAAGAACACCTATAGTAATGATTATATCACTATAGGCCCTTTAGTGATGATTTGAATTATTTTAAATTTTTCAATTTCTCGAAATTGCGAAAATGATTAAAAATAAGATGTCCGATATTTACAAATGTTGAGGTATAGAATAAGAGTCTTAGACTCAAGATTTACCGATAAAAAGTCATTTGATGACGCCAACAAATGTAGGACCTTATAAAAGAAAGAAAAGACTACCGTAAGAGTATAGATGAGATATTTGAAAAATGTATAAAAATATTTCAAATATGAGAATAGGAACTAAAAAAAGTATGATCCTTTGTGATTATGTGATTAGACTATGTCTTTGTTGTAATTGATAGTACTATGTGTTAAGATATATTGTTCTAATCGAGCGAATGATCGATTATTGATAGGTTGTGATAAAGAGATAACAACCTAAGTTGAGATTTATGTAATCGTGAATCGAAAAAAGTATCCTACCTTTGCATTTTCTTTATGCAATGGACATGAGTAAGAAGTTTTGAATTATTCTATTCTGCATGCATTATATACGCTTTGATTATCAACATGTTAGCTCGGATATATATTACATTAAGTTGATTTCTAAATGGTTATACAAGTGTCCCCACTTGGATAATCATAGCATTTATTCACATGTTGATATACCTTTGTCAATTACACGTATATATATGTTGAATTACATATTATTGTTGAGCAAGATTAAAACCTTGGGGTTTGGAACCTGTGCATGTATGAACATCCCTATATGGGAAGATTTTTTTGCAAGGCGGATAGAGTGAGCGATGAATTTCGTTCAAGTTATGTAGTATTGATCAATGACAGTCTGTACATGAGATGATCACCCTCCGTGTCCGTAAGTTATAATGGTTTGAGGATAGAATTCGCTAAACCTTTTCAAAAATGAAAAGAATGTTCATAGTATGTTTCTTAAACCCTATTCAAGGGTAGAGCGAGCCAAATTTAAAGAATTTGAAAGAGAGTTGTTATGTGAATTTTTATCAAGTCTGATTACTTCACAACTTTCAATTCGTTGTAGAAGTGTTAAGTAAAGAGAATACTTATATTCTTTCAAATTTATATATAATTGCTATTACTTCTTTGGGCACTTAAATGCTCATCCTTGCTTAAATTAAATGTTTTCGATTATGTATGAGCAACTTTGAAGGCTCTGACACGAACAAATGAAAAGGAAAGGTGATTGAATAAGTGTGTATTATGAGTTAATGGTTATAGTTGTATTGGTATCTATTCAAGTATTGTAAGGAATGTATTTGAAGGTCACGTGCACAGGGAAGTAAACTTTGATGTATGTAAATTAAGTTCGAATGTATTATTATTTAGTATTATTCAGCTTAAAGAAATGGTATCGTGGAGAACCGAGTTCGGGTTTCAAGTACCTGGATTTGGGGTCGTCACAAATTACTTTAAGTTCGTTCTTAAAGTTTCAAGTTTTCTTTAGAAATCATTTTCAACTAAGCTATTGTAAATTGATAATAAGTAAAGTTACTTTAAATTACTTCTCATTCTTAAGTATACTCATAACTCAACAAGATGTATGTGTTAAAATATCATAAGCTTGTTGGGCTTGACATTGAAACGCATGCAATGAAATTAAAATTTTAAAGCAATTTTAGAAACCTAAAATAGGATCCATGCGAAAATCAATTAATTCAGAGGTTTAGAGATTATACCAGATATAAACAAAAAATGAGAATCAAAGCCATTGCGCCTCGAATCTCCAACGCAATACAAACCGATGCGCCTCTACTACAGTATCCACCACGACGCCGCATCGAATCGTCGAACGATTCTCGCAATAAGAAGGACTTATGGTACTAGCCACCAAAAGGAATGGATTTTTTCAAGCTGCTTTTCTCTAGTCTCTCTAAGAAGCGGCTAGGGTTTTCAATTTCGATATCTTACCTAAGTAGGCTGCTATATATCATATATATAGTAGTTAAAAGGAATTAATCAAATCAAAACCTAATTTTATAAAATCAATTTATATATATATATATCTCTTAATTAAGTCTTACTTAATTAATATACATATATACAATTATCCTTTTAATTTAAATTAGTGATTTAAATACTATTAATCATATTAATATATTTAAATCCTTAAAATTTAAATTAATTCCCTTTTAAATAACGTTCTATGTGTGACTTTATAGGTTATTATTACGTTGGCAATAATTTTAAAATCATATTATAAAATTATAAGCAATTGAGCGGCATCTAGTAATGCATCACTTTGCTACCCAAGTAATAATAAGATCGATGATTCGATGCAACCTTTTACGTGACCAATGTTTCAATGTAATTTAATCCTTTTAACCTTAATATCCTAGATTAAACTCGAGTCATGGAATGTGTCATACTCTTCATAATTTAATCTGAGTTTTCTTGATCAATGAGTAGACTATATGAAACAAATCACTATTTGAGCATGGCCATGCATTTCATAGTCCTACTCAATCAAGAGGCCTATGGATATCACCCATAATATATAGGATGGTTAAATTCCATCTAGATCACTCATATTTCTCACACGATTAATGATGAACCCAATAATCACCTTTATAGTCCACCCTATTAAAGGTGACATTTGATGATATCAAAGTACATAAATTCTCGTGTAGTAATATAGCGATTTCAGGTCGGAGGACCATTACATCATTGTCACTATGAGAATTGCTAATGACACTTCGCATAATGCTCCATATAGAATTCTCATGGGTGGGTCCATCCGACACATCGTTCTCAACAACATGTACCTATGCATTGACTTAATATCTCATATATCTATGACCAATGAGATTTGGGCATCAGTCAATCCACATACTAGTCTCAATGCATCATTGTTGTCCCATCAACAATGATACTCGACTAGGGACATTTAAGAACACTGATACTAATGGTAATATATATAATCTCATGTTCAAGTCACATACTTGAAACTATATAATTTGTATCACTATTCTAAGGAATTTTATTATGTTAACAATTATATTACGCAGTAAATAAAACCATAATAAAATCATATATTTATTCAATCAAATATAATATCAAAACATTAAGCAATTATATCAAATAATTGGCCTCTAGGGCATAAACTCTAACAATAACTTCAAAGACTCAAGGTTCGTCAATATTCGTTTTTCAAAACTCTAAGTTTCTTTTCAAAACACATACTAAGTCATGTTAAAGCATTCTATAATGAGTAAGGTAATCTTATATGTCATGTCTATTATCAATCATTTTTATATTACATCACTTAGAATAACATATTCCATCGTAGGGAGCACTATACTTGTGTATGTGCTCGCTCGACGCCCTCCGATGGCCTTTAATTACATAACAGTCACAAAGATGACTATTGTGACCCTTCCTAATGACCTCAAATTGAAAAACTTAAAGCCCAAAAGTTGTAGGTCTATTCGTTCTCATTTCGGATCATCTTGAATCTCCTCAATCAGAGTTCGTATGAAATAGTTATGGCCGTTTTACTAAAACATGTTTCACGATTTTTCGCATCTCATCATGGCCACCACCCCACCGGGGCGTGGGTCTTGCCTTAAAAAAATAGCCCATCGGGCGGGCATAGCTCTTTGTAAGTGTGCAGATTCATGCTTGCTACAAAATAACAAGCCAAACTTCTTTTCTAACCTTCATAATTTGAGTTATACATGTCCAAATTAGTCCGTTTTCGATTCTATGGATTCGTAATTCATAGAACTACAACATATCATAATACCCATCAACTAACATAAACATTAGCTAACCCAAAAAATGAATCTATAACTTATGTTCATACTAATGTTAATGTTTTAGACAATTTAGTGAAATCATTCACTACGAATTCGTTTCTCAACTAAATTGGTTCGTTTAACTTCCGTTGATTTCATATTGAACTATATTAACGATGTCTAGCATCAATTGACACATTCTATCATGCTTCTACCATAAACTTTTCAACTCAAAACATATATTTTGGTACTTT
This sequence comes from Panax ginseng, assembly GCA_020205605.1. Lineage (NCBI taxonomy): Eukaryota > Viridiplantae > Streptophyta > Magnoliopsida > Apiales > Araliaceae > Panax > Panax ginseng. The sequence continues at coordinate 658,942 of JAINUU010000078.1, forward strand.
TCTAAGAACCTGCAAAGAACTTAAATTCAAGAACATGTAAGTATACAAATATTACCTCTTGAAGCTTAACTTTGCTAAACATAGCTCTGAAATCCTCTAATTGCTCCTAATTCTACTAACCTCTCTTAGCCATTTTTCTCAGAAAATTTCACAAACGGGAATGAAGAAGAAGGGGTCTCTATTTATAGAGAAATCAATATCCAAACAATAACTTTGCTTAATGTTTTGAACTAGTAGTAGGAAGAAGAAGATGATGGGCAATGAATAGTTGGTGAGCTACTCCCTTCTCCTCCATCTCTCCAGCCATCATCAGCTACTACTTAGTGAAGAAGGAATAGGATAGGCCAATGGCCTATTCATACGGCAGTTGAAATAGAGTGACTTTGTTTTTGGGACAAAAGCTTATACTCAGCACTTCATATTATTAATAGCATGTGTGGGTTTATTTGATATTTTTCCCCAAATGAGTATACATATACACTCACTCACATAGAATTATATAATCCATGTACATTGGTTTATTCCAATAAATTTTTTTAATAACACATTTATTTACTCCCATCTTTTAGAGTACACATATAATTGTCTCATCACATAGGATGAGATAACAAAACTTATTTAAATCAACTTTATGATTTAATTACTTTTACTCTATATTAAATATCACACCACATTCAATCTCAAGCAGTAGGTAATTATATGATACTACTACTCACATATTTCTCACATTACACATTATTTTATTATTTATAAAGTTTGTGTGCCACACTTTACCTTAATGTTAAATTATTTAGCTTACTTAAATAATTACAGATATATAATATGTACAACCTTTACACTTAGAATAATTAATATTAACTCTATTAATTATTTAAATGATAACATCCACGATAAAATAATAACTTAAGTTATTTAATATATTAAAATTAATTAACTCCCTTGAAAATACATTAGAAATTATGTATTTTGTCATAACATAAGTATTATGTTTTCTCTAGAATAAAGACATTTACAATTAGAAATTAATTTGCTTATTGTCTTAAGATATTATTCTTAATATAATATCAATTAACTATATACGACACATGTACATATATTATATATAGAAAATAGATAATAAGTTTATTTTCTATTATAATAAATTGTTTCCATCAATTTATTTTCATATAGCAAATATGTTTTAATATATTTACTATATTATTAATCATACCTCATACAAAAAATATATAAGGTAATATTATTATTCAAAAATAACATTTTCTTCTTTTATTAAAATAACTCAATATTAGAAATTATTTTAATATCCTCTATTAGAAATATATAATTATTATTTCTCCCTCCCTCTATAAATTGTTCCCAAAACAATTTCCTCAAATATTAAATATCCATTTAAAGATATAATGATTTATGTCTCCCTTTAATAACGTATATATATTTAACGTTATTCGTACATTATACTTTCTCTCATATTACCATTCTGAGTAACATATATAAAGTATTACATATTCAACACACATATTAATTCAATCCTTTACTTAAGTAAATTAAACCTTGTACTATATTACCATAGTTATTTAAGGTTTATCCTACACATTATATTATTCCATAACATAACTCTCAACTATCAATTAACCAATATTTATTCTTATTAGTTAATTCTCTCAACTAACTCATGTTTCACTATACAAACCCATTTGCGGATAACTTGCGTACTATCAATAACCTATATCATAATCATACAAGTTATTAGTACACATACACAAGAAAATGACGATTATACATTAATGTCACCCACTTACTATGATAAAATAATCCTATAAACTATTTACTATCGATAGGAAATTTTATCCACCTCTTTTATCTCAACTGAATTATCTCTGCGATCAATAACAATATATAATAATAATATATTTTTTAATCACAAAAATCACATATTATATAGTTCATATTACCCTATGTAACACATTCCTACATACCTCGTATCACATAAATGTTTTTATTCAAACCCATTTCACACTTCAGAATTTTATTCATTAAATTCTTATTTAATAATTTCTAAAAATTCAGGTTCTTACATCATCTCCCCCTTATAAGGATTCCGTCCTCGGAATCGCCAAAACCTCTTCTACTCGATGCTATTCTGAATATTACATATTCTTTTGCATAATTTTATTCATTCTCTTTTCGGAAGGTTTATTATAACTTTCTCACTTACATTCTACCACATTCTTCTTTCTAAGGAACATTCTACTCACTACATCCATCCTTCAGAAAAATAAGAATCTTCCACGAAGTAGTATGAATAATCTTAGATTCCAAATTATGCTGAGGGCTCACAAGACTGTGAACTCTTCTCTAGGTTTACAAATGCTTCAACAAAATCCTTCACACTGCAAACCAGAGTGTTTATCAATCACAAAGACTGAACACACCCTCCACACGTACACTAGGTGGCGACCTATTGTACCCTTGCGTTAGTCATGCATAATGTAGTGTTTTGTAACGACTATATGCGTTACGCTCAGAACCATTGTCCCCGAAAACATGTCCCCTTATAGGGTTGTTCACCTCAGCTTTTCAACGACTGAATCCGCACCAGAGCAATCTAGTTTGGCACAAATACACAAGAACGCTTTAATTCTATAATCACTTTTCAGCGATCATCTAGGCCAAGAATCAAATAGCTTAGACTCTTATCAACAGTTCGGACATCAATCAAAATAATTTAGTCAACTCTTCATAATTTGAAAGAAAACCAAAAATTGTTTTATGACGTCATGATACCGCATGCAGATTAGTAAGACGTTGAGGATTCCGCCATTGGGTGACTTTGTCATATATTACATCATACCATAGTGGGCTGACGATCTTTTGATCACAACCAACACTAGGTTCGACTGCATTGATGACTCCATCGTTTACCATCATACACCATATCAAGTGATTCACGTGGTCAAAATACATTTTGAAAGATTTTCAAATTATTTTTGTCTTAGCAAAACAAGTAGCTTAGACATATGAATAACGTTGTTGTTTTTAAAACTTATTGGTTCAGTCACTTGACCCAATGTTTTTCACAAGAAAACAGTAGTGCAAACACTAGCATGAAGTCAATAAATATCGAAAAATCTAGCGTAGCTAGAGGATTTAGGAAAATCCAATTTCTCCATCACTTTAATCTTTACTATACCAAAATTTCTAACTTCATAACATATATATACCCGATACAGTTCATCAAACTTACCACACTTTGGAAATTCAGGAACTTGCCACAATTATATGAGTTTAAGAACTTATCCTAGTCAGACCATAGGCGTCAATTCGTTGAGGGGTTCAAAAACATTTCATATAATTATGAGTCACGAACGTACCATGTGCATGAGTTTTAAGAACTCGCGCCTAATCTTAATATCTTCTATCTTAATCTTAATAGTCTTTATCGATCCAATATGATATGAGAAAAAAATCATCTTCTCACCATAAGCATATCGATAGCGCGACACCGACATTCCATTGATTATCATTGTGAGGAACCAAGCGTGAGCACAAAGCCTCAGCCCACACAAAGGTTTATACAACTCAGCTCTCACATGAATTCTCAACTGAAATCCCACTTAACTCTATCTCACTCTTAACTTGCTCTTTGCTTGATACAAATATTTCGTATCTCATCACATACAACTCCTCATGAGTTCACATCGTACCATTTCATAGTACAATCTCTTATAGCATCAAGCTATACACACTTAGTCGTTATATACTATTTATCACTTCATAGCTCAATCTGATCACGTTGTGATCATCACTTTACCTTAGGGTTGTTTCCCTATTATCAACAAAATTCCACTCGAGTTCATCCTCATTATCTTTGTCATCTTCATCTTATAGATAACATCTTAAAAATTTTATTATCGGAGTTAGGAAACTCTTGAATAATCATTCGCTTAGATACTTCAAGATTCTTCTTTGAATCTTCACTTATATATTTTAATCTTTATCTTTCTCTCTCAGGTTATAGCCTAAGGTATACTTACCTAAGTTTATAACCTACAGCTTTGATACCAACCTGTGACGCCCCCAAATCTAGGTTCCTTCAAACCTCGGATTCGGTCCGCCACGATACTACTATCGTCAAACTATTTATATCTTTTATTCATAACATAATGAATATGACTTCACCTATTACAATTTAGAATATATATTCATTCCATTTCCAGGATCTGCACAATGACCCCAAACTTTTATAAGTTTCTAATATTGATCATTTACTATTCCTGTATTACATCACATTCGATATTATAAAAACGCAGAATAATTTAAACTTTTTCAATCTCTTGAATAAAATCTTTTAGATTTCATAACTTTGAACCAATTACAATTCTTGAATCAACTATATAATATGGTTCAGTCTATTGGAATTACTGTATAAGATTTTACATCTTGATTCGATATCCTCTATGTATTAACTAATACATCCTTACAATACAACAAGTATTAAACATCGTAAGTATATATCAAGTACACTCCTAGAACCTAAACATGGTTCAAGTAATGATCTAAATAGTATCCTTCGTTGCGAAACTATCTACTTTGTCAACCAAGAAGCACGAAATCTTTACCGTGAGTCCTTAACCTGTAAAAGTGGTTATTTGCAAGGGTGAGCTCGACAGCCCAACAATTCTAACAGTTTTCATGCAGCACATAGCATATAATAGCATATTCAGTTCATGCATTCATAATCAATTAATATTTACTACACATGTTCTCACATAACAAGCATAGAGGTTTATATCACAAGCATATCATCAAAGATCAACTTTCACATTTCATACATATCTCATATGCATTTCATATATATACATCAACATTTGCATCGCATAATATAGCTCAACTAACAGTTATCAAATTCATATAACAAATAGGAACTGAAAGACTTGCCTGATTCGTAGTTTATCAACTACGACTTAATTGCTTAAAGCTTATCTGCACTGTGTGTATTCCTACACAGTTATATAATCATGGATTCATATCCATTAGTCATACATTTCATACGTTCTTAATATAACAATAAATATTACATCGTTTCTTAACTAGGTTTGTAAAACCTTTATTTCACTTTCTCATCGTACTTTTATAATTTGTATGTATAGGTATTCCTTAACCATCCGTACTTGACATCAACTTCATATACATTTATCACACACTTGACTCGTTATGTGTTCGACACATATTTAAAGTTTATAGATACGTGATCTACGTCGTTCATATTCAAACTACTTAGTTCCATATTGATTTATTTCTATCAATAAAGCTTAACAACTTACTTTAACAAGATTCGATGTTATAAGCTTTTAAACTATATATTGGTACTAATAAGCCTCTACTAGTATGCTTCACATAGACATAACATAGTTTATTTGAAAACGTATTTTAAACCACACTTGAAACGTCCAATTCATGCTTTGCTAAAAGATGAACATAATCGTTATGTCTAGGGGCATAAAACGTTCAAGTTTACTTTTAAAAGTTATTATAGGCCAAGGTAAAGCAACTAGGTGCAACTTTTAATCTCATTTCATAGCTAACAAATCTATGAATATATGTTATCATGTTTAGAACTTTAAGTACACAAATTACTTTAAGTTCGTTCTTAAAGTTTCAAGTTTTCTTTAGAAATCATTTTCAACTAAACTATTGTAAGTTGATAATAAGTAAAGTAACTTTAAATTACTTCTCATTCTTAAGTATACTCATAACTCAACAAGATGTATGTGTTAAAATATCATAACTTCAAAGACTCAAGGTTCGTCAATATTCGTTTTTCAAAACTCTAAGTTTCTTTTCAAAACACATACTCAGTCATGTTAAATCATTCTATAATGAGTAAGGAAATCTTATATGTCATGTCTATTATCAATCATTTTTATATTACATCACTTAGAATAACATATTCCATCGTCGGGAGCACTATACTTGCGTATGTGCTCGCTCGACGCCCTCTGATGGCCTTTAATTACATAACAGTCACAAAGATGACTATTGTGACCCTTCCTAATGACCTCAAATTGAAAAACTTAAAGCCCAAAAGTTGTAGGTCTATTCCTTCTCATTTCGGATCATCTTGAATCTCCTCAATCGGAGTTCGTATGAAATAGTTATGGACGTTTTACCAAAACATGTTCTGTTAGATTTTTCTCAACATCTGTAACTGACCACCCCGCTTGAGGCGTGGGTCTTGCCTAAAAATAGTTCGGGGCGGCATAGCTACCGTAAGTGTACAGATTCATGCTCTCTGCTACAAAATAACAAGCCAAACTTCTTTCTAACCTTCATAATTTGAGTTATACATGTCCAAATTAGTTCGTTTTCGATTCTATGGATTCGTAATTCATAGAACTACAACATATCATAATACCCATCAACTAACATAAACATTATCTAACCCAAAAAATGAATCTATAACTTATGTTCATACTAATGTTAATGTTTTAGACAATTAAGTGAAATCATTCACTACGAATTCGTTTCTCAACTAAATTGGTTCGTTTAAATTCCGTTGATTTCGTATTGAACTATATTAATGATGTCTAGCATCAATTAACACATTCTATCATGCTTCTACCATAACTTTTCAACTCAAAACATGTATTTTGGTACTTTTCTAAGAACTTGCAAAGAACTTGAATTCAAGAACATGTAAGTATACAAATATTACCTCTTGAAGCTTAACTTTGCTAAACATAGCTCTGAAATCCTCTAATTTCTCCTAATTCTACTAACCTCTCTTAGCCATTTTTCTCAAAAAATTTCACAAACGGAAATGAAGAAGAAGGGGTCTCTATTTATGGAGAAATCAATATCCAAATAATAGCTTTGCTCAATGTTTTGAACTAGTAGTAGGAAGAAGAAGATGATGGGCAATGAATATGTGACGCCCCCAAAATTAGGTATACATCACCCATCTTGAGTCGCCATATACATTATCGTAATTCAAATACAACTTAATAATACAATTATCGTACAATACGACAAAAAACATAAAGCTGTGAGTTTGAATACAAATATTGTCTACTAGAGAGTATACAAACTCAAAAGGAGTCCTCATTTCAATTATTGTCACACTATTTAACGAGAATAGTGAGGACTACTAATACTATCATATGGTCCATCACTCCAGTTCCGAGGCTCGTCCCGACTATATTCTCATTTTCAAGAGAAAAGAAAGGTGAGCTCAACTAGCCCAATAAGAAATATTATGACTAAGACAATGCAAGAATAAATTATCATTAGCCTTCAACATTGTTAAATGGATAAAATATAATAAACATCAGTTTAATTGCAGCGGAACAAGCAATCCATTAGAAGAGTCAAGTAGAGAATAAAATCTACTATCTTCTATGATTTAAAAGGTTTTTCATGACATTTATCATTTGGGACTCAAATTTTAATAAATAATCCACATAATCGAATCACCCCTGTACTACGGCCAAGGGACCACAAATTATCCATGCACTATAGCCAAGGACATTCGTGTATTCATTAAAGGTCATGATCATGCCAACAACTGTCCATCAATGCACTACGGCCAATGATAACTTTTACCACATCATTTGTAACATTACGGTCATGATTACACCGAATAATCCCTGGTCATAATCATACCAAGTCCATCTATGCACTACAGGCCACAGATGACTTTCAACATAATATAAACATGAAGATGATGACAATGATATAAGAATTCAATAAAAACAAGTTCAAGAATTAATTTATCTAGGAACTAATAACGTCCAAATTGTCAACATGATACTGCTTTGTAGAGTAAAATTCAAGAATGCTCAGAAGAATATTTCCATGAAAAGATACTAGATGAAGCGCAAATATCAAAGATATTCCACTAATTTCATGGACTATAGAAGTCAAAGTTTTAACCAACTGAGTATAATAAAGAATGGAATAACAAAAGAAATCACCATGCATACGATAGACCGCACATGCAGGTTATTCCAACATAATAATAAATATCGGAACCAGGTCCGGCGTAAAACGCACAGACTGGATATTCCAACAGAATAATAAAGAATAGAATAAGGTCCTGCACAGAAAGCATGCATGTGATATTCCAACGTAATAATAAAGATCGGAACGTGTCATGCGTAAAATGCACAGACAGGATATTCCAACAGAATAATAAAGACTGAAACTAGGTCATGCGTAAAGCACAGATAGGATGTTCCAACAGAATAATAAAGGCTGGAACCAGGTCATGCGTAAACGCACCGACATGATGTTCCAACAGAATAATAAAGAATGGAGTAACACTTTCACCAAGTATAGGGTATCCCGCGTATACAGGTTATTCCAACAGAATAATAAAGAATGGAATAACAGAAGTTCTCTTCACGAATACAAAATAAATAACACCCCTTACATTAGTAGTAGATTGAATCTCGCGAGTAATGTAGTAATGTGAGAATACTCTTCTTCTTTCTCTCTTATTCTCTCTATATTTTCTCTCTCTATAGCTTGAATAAATTCGTGAAAAATAATGAAGCACTAGGCCTCTATTTATAGAATATTTCTATCTTAGCACTTAAAATGTGAAAAGGAAAGTGGCTTGACGACTGGTGATGTGAAAAGAAAAGTGGTTTGGACTTTTGTAATGTGAAACGACAATTGGTTCGACGCCTATAATATGAAACGGCAAGTGGTTTGACGTCTGGTAAAGGTAGTTACTATTGACGAAGGTAATTACTATTGACGAAGGTAATTACTATTGACAAAGGTAATTACAATTGACGAAGGTAATTACTATTGACGAAGATAATTAATATTGACGAAGGTAATTACTATTGACGAAGAGACTCTTAGATGATGACATATGGGCCCCCCATAAAATAACCAAACTTACCACAAACGTCTCATAATAGACTCTTTATATACATCAAGGATTGAATAAATATTACCACAAATCATTTTATTTTTAATCAACACATATTTAATCTTTCCACAATTATTAATCATTTATAACTTGTCGTCTCAATTATTGATTTAATAATATAATATATTATCTGAGATAATCTGTGACAATAATTGAATCAATAATATAAGAGATATGATCGCAAAGAATTACATGTAGCAATAATTGAGTATAGTGAGTGACTTCTCACATAAGCATCAATAATCAATATCGTGTGCTACTATGCAACCACGCCAGTATTCTTGTACTTTTTTACTAGGGTAGTTCAACAGTTTTAATGGTAACACCTCGCTGATTATTTGTCATAAAGTATTTTTATCGTTTTCTCAATCCAAACAATAATTCCGTTGTGGGGTCCACTAATGATTGTGCCGCCATCTGAATATTCCCAAAAAAAAAGAATAATCCCCACCAAACGAATATTTTATAACAACTTGCTTACTTTGCAAAATTTATAAATATTACCCACAACTATAACATTATATCAAATTTACTCCATAATATTCAAAAATAATATTTATAGAAAATTCATCTTTATTTATAAAAGTTGGGGTCTTACAACCTCCCCTTCTTATGAAATTTCCCCCTCGAAATTAGGGTACGTACCTAGTATGTCGAAGAGGTAAGGATACCTTGATTTCATTTCAGATTCTAACTCCCAAGTCATTTCCTCAACATCGTAGTTTCTCCACAAAACTTTGACTTGAGGTATAACCTTGGAGCGTAGAATATGTTCCTTCTTATCCAAGATTTGAACAGGAACCTCTTCATACGTCAAATCTTCCGCTATTTTTTCCGGTTCTAACTCAATAATGTGGTTCAGGTCTTTCACATATTTACGTAACATGGATATGTGAAAAACATTATGAACACGAGACATACTTGGCGGTAAAGCGAGTCTATAGGCCACAGTTCCTACTCGATCGAGGATTAAAAATGGGCCGATGAATCGAGGATTGAGTTTTCCTCTCTTTCCAAATCTCGTAACTCCCTTCCATGGAGAAACACGCAACAACACATGATCTCCTATATCGAATTCCACGTCCTTTCGATGAAGATAAACATAACTCTTTTGTCGATCTTGTGAGGTTTTTATACGTTGTCGGATCGTTTGAATCTTTTCCGTAGTCATACGTACCAACTCCGGTCCCAACAACGTTGCTTCACCCACCTCATCCCAGATATCGAGAATGACACTTTCTTCCATACAACGCTCGAATGGAGCCATGTCAATACTTGCTTGATAAGCTGTTGTTGTAGGAAAACTCCACCAATGGTAAGAACTTGTCCCAACTTCCCTTGAAATCAAGGACACGAGTCTTAATAGATCTTCAAGAGTTTGAATAGTCCTCTCCATTGTCCGTCCGTCTCGAGGATGATATCCGAAGCTAAATCGTAAGTCTGTGCCCATAGCTTTTTGCAAACTAACCCAAATCGTGAAGTGAATCTTGGGTCTCGATGAAACTATGGATCTTAAGCATACCATGCGATCTTACAATCTCGTTTATGTACATCTGAGCAAGACGTTCAAGTGTATAAGTTTCTCGTATTGATAAGAAATGAGCAGACTTGGTCAATCTATCAACAATGACCCAAATCGCATCTATGCCTTGAGAAACCTTAGGAAGACCGGTAACGAAATCCATGGTAATGTGCTCCCACTTCCATTCTGGAATTTCAAGTGGTTGCAATGGACCTTTTGGTACTTGATGCTCCACTTTAACTCGTTGACAAGTTAGACACCTTGAGATAAACAATGCTATCTCTCTCTTCATATTGCTCCACCAAAATGTATGACGAATATCATGATACATTTTGGTACTCCTGAGATGGATTGCAAGCGGTGTGTTGTGTGCCTCCATCATGATTTTATACTTTAAATCGTGGTCGTTAGGAACACAAAGTCCGGAGTTGACTCGAAGTATTCCTTCTTCATCGATTCTTGCTTCCGGCATAGCACCTTCTTGCACTTTCTTCCTCATACGCATCAGCTCCAGGTCTGTAACTTGAGCAGCTTTAACTTTATCGATTAAAGTCGGTTCTACTCGTATATTCGCCATCATCACATGGGTCCCTGAAGTCTTTAACTCTATCTCCATCCTTTCCAAGTCACACAAAATGGACCTTTGCGTTGACAATATCGCACTCGTACTTGCATATGATCTTCTACTCAATGCGTCAGCTACCACGTTCACTTTTACAGGATGGTATTGGATGGTATGATCATAATCTTTCAATAGTTCAAGCCAACGTCGTTGTCGCATGTTGAGTTCCTTTTGAGTGAAGAAATATTTGAGGCTTCTATGATCCGTAAAGATCTCCACTTTCTCCCCATACAAGAAATGCGTCCAAATTTTAAGTGCAAAGACAACAGCTGCCAACTCTAGATCATGAGTAGGATAATTCCTCTCATATTCTTTGAGTTGTCGCGAGGCATAGGCTATGACTTTTCCATGTTGCATGAGAACACATCCCAACCATTTGCCCGAAGCATCACTATAGATGACAAATCCCTCCGAGCCAGATGGTATTGTCAGAACAGGTGCTGAAATGAGTCTCCTCTTGAGTTCTTGGAAACTCTTCTCACATTCTTTGCTCCAACCGAACTTTGTATCTTTCGAGTCAATTTGAGTCGATGGAGTAGCGATTCGAGAAAATCCTTCCACGAATCTCGATAATAACCAATTAAACCGAGAAAGTTATGTACTTTCATCGATTTGATTTGATTGCTCCACTTTGAATAGCTTCAATCTTTGCTGGGTCAACAGATATTCCATAACTTGATACCACGCGCCCAAGGAATGCTACTTTCTCAAGCCAGAACTCGCATTTCTTTAACTTGGCATAAAGCTTATATTCACGAAGTTTTTGGAGTGTCAGCCTCAAGTGTTGCTCATGATCTTCACGGCTTTTGGAATAAATAAGGATGTCATCAATAAAGACGACCACAAAGTGATCCAAATATTCCTTGAATACTCAGGTTATCCATATCCATGAAGGCACAGGAGCATTAGTCAATTCAAAGGACATGACTAGGAATTCATAATGCCCGTACCGAGTTCTGAAAGCCGTCTTTGGAATGTCATCGGTTCTAATCTTCAATTGGTGATATCCGGAATGAAGATCAATCTTTGAAAAGAATTTGGCTCCTTGCAATCGGGTCAAATAGGTCATCAATACGTGGCAATGGGTACCTATTTTGATGGTGACATGATTCAACTCCGATAATCAATACAAAGTCGATACTCCCATCTTTCTTCTTCACGAGCATAATAGGAGCACCCCAAGGAGAAGTACTAGGAAGAATAAAGCCAATGTCTAACAATTCCTGCAGTTGGGTCTTTAACTTCTGAAGTTCAATAGGAGCCATTCGATATGGGGCTTTGGAAATGGGTTTTGTACGGGTTCAAGGTCGATACAAAATTCAATTTCACGCTTCGAGGGGTAGGCCAGGAAGTTCTTCGGGGAATACATCAGGAAATTTATTAACAATAGAAATATCGTTCAAAACTGACGTATTTTTGTTTAAATCTGTGACATGAGCTAAGAAAGCTTGACATCCGTTTTTCAATAAACGAATAGCTTTATGGCTTGAGATGACCGTGATTGATTTTAATGGTTTGGTCGCTTGAATTCGCATAATTGGTTGATTAGGAATATGAAAGCTAACAACCTTACGGAAACAATCAATTTTTGCATGATGAGTAGTTAACCAATCAATCCCTAGAATCATGTCAAATGCAAGTATTTTCAATGAAATAAGATCTACAGGTAATGTGAGGGTACCGATTTGAACCAAACAAGAGTTATAAACAGTGGATGTAATGAAGGTTTCTCCCAATGGAATTTCCACAGATAAGTCAAAGTCTAATTTCTCCGTAGTCAAATTTAATCGATGAGCGCAAGTAGGAGAAATAAAAGAATGGGTAGAACCGGTATCAAATAAAGTATAGATTTCGTTAGATTTTATGATAAGCTTACTCGTGATAACCTCATTCGGGTTCCTTTCTTTCTGGGAGGTCACAACAAACACTCTCCCTTGCACTACCGGTTTTGACTTTTCTGGGACGGCCTTTAGTGCCTCCATCCTAGCTGAATTTGTCTTCGGTGAATGACAAAATTGGGCTAAGTGGCCTTCTCTTCCACAATTATAACATGCTTTGGACGGCATCACGCAGTTTGGACTGATGTGCCCCTCCCCTCCGCATTTGAAACATATGATAAGTGGTCGTTCTCCTTCTTTAACGACGGTCTTTGGTGCCGACGTCTTTCCATCATTGTTGAATCTCCTCTTCTTGAAATGTCCATTCTTATTGTTTTGTACGATTACCACCAAGTGGTTACCATTTCTACTTTGTTGATTCCTCCACGCTTGTTGTCACCGCTTCGATGATCGCTCTCATTTGGTATTATCATTTTGTTCGCTCTCTTTTAGTTGCGTTGACTCGTTATCGCGCTCCACTAATCGAGCCCTATTTACAACATCCGAATATAAACACGGTTTATGAGAAATAAGATGTTGGACGTATCTCCGACTTCAAACCTCTTAAAAACATCTCGTGTCATTTCTCTTCATTATCCACCAAGTGGGACGAAACGGGATAACTCCATAAAGTTAGCCTCGTATTGCGACACGGTCATATTATTTTGTTCCAACTTGATAAACTCCACCTCCATCATGTGACGAATACTTTCGAGAAAGTATTTATCGTTGAACAGCTCTTGGAACTTCTCCCAAGACATCTTCTGTAGTCGGTAAAAGATTTATAGGAACATAGGGCCCATTATAAACAGTTTAAAATAGATCTTCATCTATTGAATCCATGTGTGCTTGAATCTGAACTTTGCAGTTGGCAAATTTATCTTTGTTGCACATAGGTGGCTTGCTGCCTCCTCCAATCTTTGATTCCCTTATCAGATGCGCCATTGGATCTACTTAAGCTTTGTAGGCTATTTGATAGAACCTGCTCTGATATCAATTTTTAGTTCCCGGAGGCACAATAGTTATCTAGAAGGGGGGGTTGAATAGATATTTTAAATTCTTTTCAAATTACTTTGTTAGTTTTGATAAAAATTCAAACACAGCGGAATTAAGATTTGTTTGTTCTCCCTTTAAGATATAGTGAGTTAATGAGAGTGAGGCAGTTATAACAGTTATAGCAGTTATAGCAGTTATAGCAAGAATGTAAGAAACACGACAATTTTAAGTGGTTCAGAGCACTTAAAACTCCTAGTCCACTCTTCTACTCCTCGAGTAGGAAATCCATGAAGGATATCTTTTACACTTTCTGAATCTCACAGATTCCTTCAAGACCAGTAGTCTTGGAACTTCTCAGTTCACTTTTGGACTCTTCAAGTCCAGCAGACTTGGTTCTTCACAATTCACTTAGAACTCTTCAAGTCCTTCTCACTTAGAACTTCTTACTTCACTTGATAGTAGTTGATTTGTTCTTGAATGTTGTTACTCAGTTGTAGTTAAGCTCTTGTTTAAAAGAACTGAGTAGATGAGCAAGCTTTCTCTTTTCAGATCGTCGAGTTGAGTGTTGAGTGTTCTTCAGCGTTTTGTTTAATGCTTGCTTAGATGAATCACATGTAGATGTTTTGCATATATGTGATCCTTGAAAATGTATCTGTTGAAGATATCCGTTGAAGCATTAAATACGTTTAACATTTCTGAACTTTGATGGAGAATTTTCTGCACATCTTCTATTTAGCATTTTGGCCCACTGACACAACAGACTACTATCTCACCTAACACCTGAAAAGGTGTTTTCCTCTGACCCATGGTACTTTTCTTAGCTTTTTCAATATGTTTTTTTGTTGTATATTAAGGATATCTTTTGTGTCATTGGGACTGGTGAGGACTTCAATGTTTATAATCCATTCCATATTTGTTAGGATTTATCCTTAAACAAAATGGGCAAGGCACGATGCTTCTGACATAGGCAGATGATGCTCTACGATTTTGATCGTGGTGTCTTGCCACCTTGGTGCTTTATCCGATACTAGTAAATGAGAACACTACAATTTCTCTTAAGGACAGGCACACTACGATCTTCACTTGCTTGTCTTGCAGACTCTACGTTTTCAAGAGCACACTACGATCTCTAAGTTGGCTCGGCAAACGTTTGGACCACTCTACAATTTTCGGAGAGACCCTTCAAGGCAGACATACTACGATCTTCGATGCTCTACGATTCTGCCTTGGATTCTGCAATCTCTTGATCAGCTCGATAGACTACGATTTTGTTGAAGCCTATCTATTACATCTCAAGACATAGATCAACCTAACAACTTTGATCTCTTCATCTATACATTCAGTTACAGAATGATAAACATTAAAAGCTTAGATCAACCTAACAAATTTGATCTATCACTAAGTCCTTGTACATATATTACTTGAAGGACTTTACATATAATCATGAACATTTACTTTAAACATCAAATAAAAGCATGAAGTCTCCCAACAAAGTTTATCATAAATTTTATCGCTGAGACTCAGCTCAATAAATAATCCACATCACTGATTTATCCATGCACTACGGGCCAAATATATTCATTAGTATCACGTCGACGAATTATCCCTACATTACGGGCCAATGATATTCGTGTAATCACCAATGGTCATGATCATGCCAACAACTGTCCATCAATGCACTACGGGCCAATGAGGACTTTTACCACATCATTTGTAACATTACATGTCATGATTATACCGAATAATCTCTGGTCATAATCATATCAATCAACAGTTCATCTATGCACTACGGCCAAAGATGACTTTCATCACAATATAAGCATGAGGATGATGACAATGATATAAGAATTCAGTTAAATGAAAGCAAATGATAAATTTTAAAGATTTTAAATTTATCCAGAGTTTAAAAATGTCTAAATTGTCTACATGATACTGCTTTGTGGAGTAAAATTCAAGAATAATATTGAATCAAAAATGATTTGAACAGAAAAAAAATAGTACTTTAGGAATAGTACTTTGTGAATTGTACCCCATGAATAGTAATTTGTGAATAGTACTCCATGAATAGTACTTCGGCATGAAAAGCTTAAAATTTAACAAGAATATTTAGAAAAATATCCTTGTGAATGATATTAGATGAAGCGCAAATTTTAAGGATATTCTACTAATTTCACGGAGTATAGAAGCAATACTTTAACAAAATGAGTGTAGAATTAGGAACACGAAACGAAATAATATTACTTACATACTACAGGGTATGGAAGAAAATATTGTTTCATACGACTATTAAATAAAAATAATATTCATTACCTTAGTAGAAGACTGGATACTGCAAAAGTGAAGTAGCAGAACACTCTTCTTCTTCTTCCTCTCTATAGTTTATCTCTCTATAGATACTCTTGTGAGTCTTAGTGAATTGGTGAGAATGAAAGAAGAAATGAGCTTCTATTTATAGGAAAACATAGTTTCGATAATTAAACGTTTAGGGGCTTGAATTATTACAGTATAGTACCTTCATCTTTACCTCCATTTTAATTTAGTCATTGAAGTATTATCAATCTTGCACAACCTCCCCTAATAGTACATGCATGTGAATCAATAGTTCCATACATGTGAACCAACAATAATTTGCATGTGAACCAATAACAATTAATTACTCATTTATCTGATTAATTACCTGTTTGGTCAATTGTAACAAAACTAGTCAATCACAGAATTACCTCCTCTGAGGGTAATTGGTTCACAGAAGAATTAAAGAAAACTGAATGAACAACATCTTTCACTCATCAATATTATTCTTATCTTTAATCAACAAGAATTTATTTATCATTAATATTATAACTTACAATATTAACAACCAGATCATTCTCAGGAAAGAGATGGCTTTCCGATAAGGATTTCTCTCTATTGGCGCGCAATTAGGTGACCAAACCCCTTTCCTCGACAGAACTTTTCAGACATCGTCAATAATGCAAATAATAATATGAATAACTTTGTCGTCTCAATTATTGATTTAATAATATAAAATATTATGTATATGATACTATAACAATAATTGAATCAATAATATAAGAGATACTATGCAGCAATTACAGTGGCAATAATTGAATAAAATTGAGTGACTTCTCACGTAAGCATCAATAATCAAAGATAATGTACAATACCGTGTGCTACTATGCAACCACGCGTATTACTATAATTTTATCACCGGATATTTCAACAGTATAACGGTAAAACTTTCGCCGTTATTTTTATAAAAACATATTTCTGTCGTTTTCTAACTTCGACAATACTTCCGTTGTGTGGTCCACCAATGATTCTGCCGTCATACGAATATTCCCTGTTAAAACGAATATTCTCCGACCAATCGAATATTTTATAATAATTTACTTACTTTGCAAAATTTATAAATATTACCCACAACTATAACATTATATCAAATTCACACCATAATATTCAAAAATATATTTTGAGAAAAATTAATCTTTATTCATAAAAGTTGGGGTTTTACAACTAACGGGAGCGCCGAACATGTTATGCTGATTTTTCTATACTGAAGATGAGTACTTTTTAGTGTACATCTGACCATTTGGCAACACTCTCTGGCCAGTCCTGTTTGTCTTTCCCCGCGATGTTTTTAGCAACTTGAGAAAAGCGAACATGCAAAGGAAAATTTTAAGCAAAAACAAGAGAGACGAAATTAGAATTGCCATTGAATTCTTCCTTTGTTTTTTAAGAAACAGAAAAAAGGCTCATTATTTTCAAAAGTTAGGTCTCTTATAGTTCTACACATAGATGTGTATATTCTTATGACAAATAGGTTAAGCAACCTGTAGGTAATTCTCTCTCCACACAGGATGAGAAATTTCATATACATATGTATGCATCATCATGTAATATGTTGTGTATGTTGATTCTTCAATTTTAATTTTCACATAGAAGAAAAAACGGATTCATAGAAGAAAATATACATATATATATATATATATATATATATATATATATATATATATATATATATATATTAATTTAATAAAAGAGAGTAACTTAGCTTTATATGTAGGCTCGACTTTCTTGTGGTAGTCAAGTCGATCTGGAGATAGATTAATTATGTTGGTGATTTTTGAATGTAATTTTGCGTTCCTACAGAGACTGGCACCAATGTTAACGCTAAATTTTGTACACACTGATTTAAATAACCAAAACAAAGATGCCAAAATTGCGCTAACGGTTGATTGCATTGTTGTGAAATCAAGCTCACGAAATACACTCACATAAACATAAATAAAGAGATATAAAATATGAACACAAGAATTTACGTGAAAATCCAATTGGAAAAATACCGGAAAGAGAGAAATCCACTATAATAATATGGAGAGTACAAATTGTTTATTTGTGCCATATGTATTTGTGTACTATATTGTCCTCCCAAACCCTTGTTTATTGCTGTATTTATAGATGTGATGTCCACCTGAATTCAATTAGGAGTAGGAGTCCTTTTCAGAATCACATTATACAATTAATGATTAATCGTCTCATTCCCAAGTTAAATCTTTTTATCCCATCAAATAAAGAAACACAATTTTACTTTAACAAGAACTCTTTCACTAGCTGTCAAAATAAATATATATGGGTCAACACCAAATTCGGTCCATTAAATAAGTTGTGCTACACGTTGGCTAACCCAAATAATTACATCCAACATTACCATTAGGCTATCACCTTTGGTCTATGATCATATTTATTCAATTCCTCCATTCTTGTCGAAACGCTAACATCAAGTATATGCTTTCAGATTTGCTGAGAGGAACTCGCGGACGATCGTTTTTGTGGGCATGGCATCAATGGACCCATGAAACACATGATTTTTTGAAAACAGAATGTGTTGCTTTGTGGTGCCGTGGGGGCTGGGGAAGAGCTATGTTTGGTTGCGCTGGGCCCTCATGGGGCCAATCTAATGGCCTATGGCCTAAGGGAGTTGAAGACGTGACGTGGATATGCCGAAATACAGTGCTTACTAGTTAGTTAGATATCTGTTGCTATGACAAACATGCCTTAGTTCCCAGCAGGGGCCAGAATGATTCTTCTGATTCTCTTTGAACATTAAAGAGAATAATACTCGTACAATTATTACTTATGCTTTTTAACATTCAATTTGTTAATAAACATCCACTTGAGATTTCCTGGAAACTATAAGAATCATCCATTTTTTGGTGTCCCCTTTTCTATTTTTTAATGGGTAAAACTAGGATTTGATCACTTTGTGTAGTATATGCAATTGATGCACGGAGCATCTTGTCCCCACTTGAAATCTTATTCGATAGATCTTGACACCAATATCTTTGACATAAATTTGCTTTTGAGCATTAAATTTACCACCAAAATGAGCATGAATGGATGAAAAGGTATCAAGATTCATACTCCCTCCGTCCCAGGATAAATGTCTTGATAGATTTTTCACGCATATTAAGAAGATGAATGAAATAATAAAATTGCCCATAATAATGTCGTTAAATATGGAGAGAATTAGAATAAGAAAAACATGAAATCTTTAATGCTACGGGTATAATAGGAAAATATGTGTAAAAGTTTGGTTATTAAAGGAAAATGGACATTTAACATGAGACTACCCAAAATAGTAATAAGGACTTTTATAATGGAATGGGGGGGAGTATAAGAGAAGATGTAGTAAAGGTGAGAGTGCATATCTTTTGCTTGGTGAAAAAAAAGGAGCCACGTAGTGCTATATGTTTTACATCAAAATGTTGTGTAAATTACAAAAGCTACCGAAATATAATTGATCTTTAAAGTGTAGTTCTTTTCTAAATGTTTAATGTTAGGATTTTAGGGATCAAATTCCGGGACTGAAATATGTCACAAAATTATTACATTGATTTCATAATGTTAGGTGGACCTTAAACAATTATTACAGATCATTTTAATAATAATATATGTATTTGAGAGGAATAGTTAACATGAAGTTAATTTTGATCAATTAACCAATATATTGTCGATACGCAAGCGGAAGATGATCTCTCTACGCGTGTCAGCATTGTATTGGTCAATTGACTAACTTATAATTAAATTAACTTTATGGTAACCGGATCCGTATTTGAGATACATTAGAGTTCCCTAGGGTCATGAAACACACACACACACACACACACACACACACACACACACACACACACATATATATATATATATATATATATATATATTGTTAAAAGACTTGAGCATCTAGCTATGGCGTTTTAACCATTTGATAAAATATGTTTACGTTTTGTAAATAGAAGAGTTGTAAACGAGACCGTTGAGTCAAGTTTTAGTTTGTCGAACTTGAGCTCAAGTAAAAGTTAAACAACCTCTAGTTGATCCTAATTTAAACGAGTTAGTATATGTTGTTCAAATTCGACTTATTTATAAATGAGTTGAGCTCAAGCTCGAGTCGAATTTAAGTCAGTTTAGTCGGGCTCGAATCGAGTTGAGTTAAACTAAATTTAAATAATATTTATTTATATATAATATTTAAATTATTTTTTAAATTAATTAAACACTAGACGAGCTAATTTAAAAGAATTTGAGTTGAACTTTGACGAGTCAAACTTAAATGAATCGAATCACAGTTAGAAGATTTGACATGAAAAGATTTTAATTTTTGGATCAGATTGAAATCATCATCTAAAGATTTTATTCCTATGCAAATCCCAAGAAAAGTCTTTCCTACGAATTAATATATCAACTTTTGCCCATCTTCTCAATCTTTTTTCTTAGATCTCTTGATAGAATATTGGCAAACAAGGTTTCAATTAGACAACAATACATTGTAAATATATTAAAATGGGCCCCTCACGTGTCTCAATCTTGATTAGAGTTTTTTTGTACTCCGGTTTCAAATTTTAAACTCATTATTGATTTTTAAATGTTAATATGAGATTTTCAAACACAAAATTAAGATAATTTATTAATATTTCTTCCGTTTTAAAAAGATATGAACAAAGATAAAATTAATTTTATTTCAAAAAAGATAAAATAAAGTACATAAAAGTGAAGAGAAATTATGTCATTTAGTAGAGTTTATTAGTATAAAAAAATAAAATTACTCATCACTTTATGAATCATGTGGGACCACTAAAAATAAATTTAAAACTTTATTTACTCTTTTTTTTTTACTTTTATTTTTTGTAATGGGTGAAATTCGTATTTTGTTCATCCTTTTGAGAACATAGGGAGTATGAAATAATAAATATTACAAAGTGTAATATTTTTTTGATAATTTATAATATTTATTATTATATTGACTAAAATTAAAGAAATAATGTTAATTTTGAGATTTTTTTTGAAACAGTTCCGCAAAATGTGGACTGAGATTTATAAAGTAACAAAAGGAAGAATATAGTATACCAAAAAAAAAAGAATAAGATAAAAAAAGGAAGAATATAAGACTCGAAAGATGCAACAAAAAAGAAAAATTAGGAGAATGAACTAATTTAGCTAACTCATGAGCAACGCAATTAGTAGTGCGTTTCACATGGGAGAACTGAATAAGGTCAAAACAACTCCCAAGTCTTAGACAATCCTCAATAAGAACACCAAAATAAGAAATATCTGGGCGAGGACATCACCATTGCTATCTCTAACAATGAAGCTAAGACCTACAATACCACAATATATTACAATTTAAATTTTAAAATGTGAAAATTTTAAAAGTTTAAATTGCATTTAAGCCATAATGGAACTAAAACTGTTTTCTAGTTCTTTTTATTTGAGGTGAAAAAACGAAGTTTAGTAATTTTCTTTTTATTTTTATTTTTGCTATTTTCGTGCTAATCTTCTCTGTATCGTTCCAATTTTATCTCATCGGATGTCCTATTTACTTTTTAGAAGAAGGCAGACCACTAATTAAAGAAATCAAAAATAATTAAAGGATTAAGCCACTGCTACTAGATTATTGATTACAAAACTAGCGGTGGTGCCTTAATGGGACCTATTTGTCCGGTGATTGTGAAACCCTAATGACCTAACCTTAGAAGCCTAAACAAAAATATAAGACGTGTGCTTTTTTCTCCGGCTAGAAATTCTAGCCTGCAAAACTTCATATTTTTATTTGGAGAGGGTCGCTCTAGCCAGAAATTCCAGCCTTCAAAACTTCATATTTAGATCCGTGGATAGTCTCTCCTCTTTTTTAAAGAGAGCCTCCCCAGGACCCTCACATGAGTCTTTTTGCTAGCATTAATCAGCTGTTATTTTCTTTTTTTGTAGAGTTTATTTTGTCTTTTGTGGTATTTTATTTTCTTCTAAGGGTTAGATCTCTCGTTCTTTCTTCTTTATTCTTGTAGGTGCCATTAAGGGATAACAAGTAACCACATTCATAACCGCAATTGCAAAAAACCGCACATTTACGAATGTGGATGCGGTGTGATTTTTACTTTTAGTAACTGCACATTTACGGATGCAGTTGTGGATACTCCTTGCAACCGCATCACATCTCACCGCACCGCACCGCATATATAAATTTATATTGTTTAAATTTTTTATATATAATAAGTATGACCTAACTTTCAAATACATGTTTTATCTAAATTGAAATTTATGCATTATACTAGTGTAGAAGTGTTAATTTATCAAAGAGGTTAGCGGTAATGATTAGCAGTATGGTAGTTGTCGTTAGAACTCCAAAAATAAAAACCTTACTTAACTTTATGAACTTAAAACTAAACACAGTATATCAGAAGTAAGGGTCGGTCTCACAAAGAATAGTGTTATTCAAATTTATTATAATGTTTTTAACTAAAAACAGAAAGTAAGAGTTGGGATTTTTTTAATTCAATTATCTAAATTAACTGAACAAGAAACAAAGTGATGAATTAACCAATAAATAAACGACTTTAGTTTTCCAGTTTAGTATCCCTTGTTCACAGTCACTAGATTAATTAAACATCATAATATTTATTTTTCAATGAAACTAATAGCCCTAAATAACAACAAGTTTTGTTACCCAAAATTCCACTTAGATTGTCACTCAATGAAACAAGCTCTTCACAAGATTCTAACCATTATACAACCTAGAATAAGCTCTCTAGATTTAATATAATAACATCATTAAGAACTAAGGAATAATTAGGCTATTCTAAGCAACAAACACATAAACTCAGATTGTTTAACCTGTCTTCTGATAACCATACCAATACTCAAAAGCTTGATCACAATTATGTATTACTAACTTCTACTTGTGATTAGAAACAATATCAATTACGTAATACTCTTTCTTAATCTAGCAGATATTATCAGTTAACCAATTTAATCCTGTAGAAACCAAATTAGTTAATCAAATAATATGTAAGCAATTCAAACAGATTATCAATAATTAATTTCATATAAGAAGGAATAAATAATGTAGATTTAATCAAACAGTGGACTGCTACTAAGGTTCAACTTCCCCTTCAAACTGAATAAAAAAACTAAGTTAACATGATGTAGAGATAACTCTAATGTGTAATGTATGATATCAGGATCCTCTAACTGATTAGTATCAAAGGTATTTATAATACATCAAAACCCTAGAAGAATTCTAATCCTACTCTACTTGGGAAGTCTTCATTCTCTAGATATGGTAGCTTCTTCTTCCTTGTCAAACTCTAAAGTCCAGTTTAAGTAGTTTCCTTATCAGATTAGATTTAGTTTCCAAGGTCATGCCTGTCTTCTTCTTCTTCTTTTCCATCTCTAGTTCGAATTCTGTCTTTGTCCCAATCAGTTTCCATGTCTCTCTCAGAATTGGATTCTTTGTTGGACTCGACTTCTTGTAGTTAGCCTCAGCTTCCCTTTTAATGCTTAATTCCCTCTCCAAATCATGTTAGTAATCGACTTCATAAGCTTCAACATCACTAATCCCTCTTTGACTCCTAGAAAGTCAACCCATTCGATCGTAGAATAGAGTCTTTCAGAAAGCAAACGTAGAGTGTCAAATCGTAGAGTGAACTTTTCTCTCGGAATTATAGAGTAAACCTCGTCAGTCGTAGAATGCCTTAGCTGGTAAGCTGAAAACGTAGAGATGTCTGGCTAATCGTAGAACATGAGTCTGATCATAGAGTGACTCACAGAACTCGTAGAGCTCTCACACTACGAACGTAGAGTGAATCTGGCAATCGTAAAGTGCAATTAGGAAATCGTCGAACAAGTCTGGCCATGCATTCCTACGATCGTAGAGTTGCCAAATTACTACTCTAACACTACAAACGTAGAGTATTACTCGGCGATCGTAGAGTATATTTGCAAAACATCATAAAATTGAACATTATTTTTACAAAATCAAGACAAATCCTTCCTTAAATGATAAACACATTAAATCAGTTCGTATGACAGATAACATGCAACAAAACTAAACATGAAGGAATTAAAATCATCAAATATTATGCACTTGTCAAATTCTCCCACAATTAGCTTTTTACACGTCCTCATGTAAAATACACATATTCCTCAAAATTCCTGTCCAGCTAGATTTTCAAAGGTTTTAACTCAAATCATGAATATCAACACTTATTGACAGACTTCTGATCAATCAACTTCTAATCACATCTTCATCACTCTCCACTGAACTTTTTCAAATCAAATTGTAATCACATAAATGACTCTTCTATTATCCACATACATACTCAACTCAATTTTCATGGAACATCAACTGTGCACACTAACTCTAAATTCAGAACATGTTCTTTTTCTTTTTCCTTATCATCTTGTTAACAGAACCTTTGAATTTCAATTTTCCAAGTAAGTGCATTTTATGCTCCATCCCACTTTCTTTTCTCTTCTTGACTTCTGCAATTAATGTCTTATTATCTTAGGCTTTTCAAAGTTACCCATGTAATGAGCTTTGTACCAATGACTCCCAAACCAAATGTTTTAGGGAACTAGGTGTAGAGACACCCCTAAGTGCTTACTTACTCAAGTAACAAATGCCAAAAAAGTAGACTAGTCAAGCTACTTTTATCCACCATACTTTTCAGCATGAATATCGATACTTCCTGAGTCGTGGATACCCAGTTATTTCATATAATGGACATTGAAGCAGAGTTTATTGCATTTTTTTCTTTTTTTTCAACAACTTTTTTTTAAAATATTTCTTTCTTCACACGATTCTGCGGACAAGATAAACATTTGAACAGTTCCAAATTATAAACTGAGTGCACATGGTCTACTCCACAAACAACTCAGCCAAATATGAAAGTAGTATGCCTTCAAGCCAATTACATTTAACGTAATAAGCATTTACTTTGTCATATTATTCATTTATTAATAAGAGAATTTATTTTATAAAATAAATTCTTTATCCATGTTAATTAGTTGAATTAATAAATGAGATAAATCCGTAGTTATTGAGCAAATATTTTAGAATCATGATGATGATCATGCTAATGAGATCTAAATTCATGATAGCTCAAAACTAAAATGTTCCTAATAGATAGATCACTAATGTGGGGTTATTGATTTCAGATAGATTAGTGCATATTATGCTTGCTCTGTTGAAGAGGGTGATTATCTTATGATCATTTGTGTGGAGACAATAAAAGAAATATGTAGGTGCTTATTGGTGAATAAGTTCACTGAACGTGACTAATAAAGGAACCCTAATGGAGTTTTACTTGCTTGTCAATAGAAGTTCCTAATGTGATAGTAATACTAGCGATCCTTGAACTTGAGATCGTTATAGTATCTTATATATATTGAATTATGTTTTGACATATTCCTTAATACTCTTGAGTATGTCGTAGGGTATGCTCGAATATAATAATATATATGGAGATATGTAAATGATCAACAAAAAATCTACCGCTTCCAATAAAAGGAGATAATGTCCTATGTGATTCGATAAAGTGACAACATGGAAATCCCTGGCCAGGTTTGAATGGAGTTTCTAATTTACATTAATTATTGTTGTGCATTTTAGAATCGAAATACATATTTTACATAAATAAAGCATGACAATAATTTCATGTTTTATATTTGATTGGGACATTGTATGGTAGAAGGATTGAATTGTACGATAACTATTCACGAAATAGGTTCTTTGTATTCTTTGTAATAATCTTTGTGATTTATGTTGAATTCATTTTATCCGGATACTCATTATAATTTTTTTATAAAATATTATTTATTTATATTTGAATTAAAGGAGTTTAATTCATTATAAATAATATTAGAATTGTTCTAATTTATTTATTTTACTACCGGCTTAATATTGAATCTAGAGGGTCACACCACAAAATGGAGAAATATGATTTTAGAAGTGATTGGCTTAATAATATTAAATTAAGTGCATTTAATTTATTAGTGGAATAAATTAAATAGCTTAAGATTTATAATTACGTATTTGGAGAAATACTAATATTATAAATTAATAAGATTAATCATCTTATTATTATTTATTTATTAATATTATTATTAAATTGACTAAATAATAATAATATAGTATTTGAAGAAATACTAATACTTATAATTAATTATTTGGAGAAATACTAGATTATAAATAAATATGGTGCTGTTTGTTTACATCTGATTGCCTCTTAATGGACTGCCTCTTATTCGTTAAGAGACATGATGCTGTTTGTTTTGTTTTTTTTACCTCTAATGCCTCTTAATCGGTAAGACAGAAAATGAAATCTTAATAATTAAGAGGTACCTCTTAATGAATTTTTTTTGATAAATTTTTTTTATATAAATATATTCAACAATATTATGCACTCATTTTTATTAAATTGAATATTTAAAATTATTAAATAAAATTTTACCCTTTAAAATGGTAAAATAGTGTTATTAAGAGACAACTTACTTTTTAGTTATCAAACAATTTTTTAGATTCAGACCTCATAACCATTCAGATGATCTAATTTATTAAGACATCATAATCATTCAGATCTTAATTCCCAAGTTTATCAAACACAACCTAAGAGTCTTATTATTATTATTATTATTATTATTATTATTGATGTTATTATTATTATTATTATTATTATTATTATTATTATTATTATTATTATTATTATTATTATTATTATTATTATTTAGTTCCTAATTAGATTCGGAATTACATCAAAACCCTAACTTCTAAAATGTTTAAGATTACGGCTAGTCTATAAATAAAAGTAGTCTTATTGTAGGAAAGACTAATGCTATTTTAGCAAATTACATCTCTCTTGTAAGTATTCTCAAAACCCTAAGGAGTTAGGATACAAAGAATTAGAGTTAGCCACCCAAGATCTAGTAGAATATAAAACCACATCTTCAATCTATTCCTCTTGGTGGATACCTCTTGTGCATTGCATACACTTTGTGTGAAATTGTGATCCGTGGATTGGGGAGATCATGAAGGAGCAAAGATTGGAATTTGAAGTCTACATCAAAGCACTGATTCTCTTCAAAGGTATATCTTTATCCTTCCTCAATTAATCATGTTTCATAAGGCTATATATAGGCGCCCCAAAATAGGTCCACACAACCCATTTTGAGTCGCCAAATACATACTACAACATCCGAATACAAATCTTCCCATTTACAACTATAAAACTGTCGTGCAAAATACGATATCACACATATATTGTGAGTTTTAATACAAATATTGTACGTATATAATACGACAATATCCACACTCAAATAAAGTTTTCATTACAATTATTGATAAACATAGGGAAGACTTCTATAGCAACTAACTCGGACCATTACTCCACTCCCTGACTAATCTCAGCTACACACTCAATTTTTGAGAAAAATAATGGAACAAAAAGAAAAAGGGAGAGCTCAACTAGCCCAATAAAGAATATTATGACTAAGATAATGAAGAATAAATATCGTTAGCATTTAACAATGATAAATCAGATAAAATATAATGGACAACAAGTTTTAGATCAACAACTGCAGCGGAACAAACAATCCATTAGAAGAGTCAAGTAGACAATGCTATCTACTATCTTCTACGATTTAAAGGTTCATCGTCAATATTTTATCCTGTAACACCAATCAACAATTAATCTTTGCACTACGGGCTAAAGATATTCATTTATATCAACAGTGGTCATGATCATGCCAAACAACAGTCCATCTTTGCACTACGGGCCAAAGACATTCATTTATATCAACAACAGTTTATCTTTGCACTATTGGCCAAAGAGAACTTTCACCAAAAGCATTTATCTATAACACAAAAGGTCATGATTATACCTACACAATTCCTAGTCATAATCATACCAATCAACAGTTCATCTTTGCACTATGGGCCAAATATAACTTTTCACCACAAATTTAAACATGAAGATGATGACAATGATATAAAGGATGAATAAAAGTAAGATAAAGGAAAAGAATGACCAAATTGTCAACATGATGACCAATTTTGGAGTAAAATTCAAGAATGATATTTAAGATTCATATTTCAAAGATAATTTGGACAAAGGAAAAGAAACTAAATTTCATCGTGAATAGTATTCCAGCATGAATAGTACTCCGGCATGAATAGTATCCAGATATGAAAAGATAAAAATTTCATAAGAAAGTTCAGACAAAACTTTCAGTGAAATGATATTAGATGAAGCGCAACCTCAAGGAATTTTTAATCATTTCAAGAATTATAGAAGCAATACTTACCATAGTAAGTTTAGATTTAGAAATATAAAATAAAATAATATTGTAAGACCCCGGATTTTATGAAATAAAAGTATTCAATTTTTCTTATAATTATTATTCAGTAAATGGTTAAATTGATAACAAGTTAAAGTTAAGGGTGATATATAAATTTTTTTTAAATAAGCAAGTGGTTATAAAATACTCATTGTTGTCGGAGAATATTCGTTTGGTCGTGGAATATTCTTGCTGTCGGAAAATATTCGTATGACAGCGCAGCCTTGTGTGGGCCCATAGCGGAAAGCGATTGGACGAAGAAAACGACAAGTATGAGTTGTTTATAAATAACGACGTAGTTATTACCGTTAATACTGTTGGAATACCCGGTGGTTAAAATACAGTAATACGCGTTGTTACACAGTAGCACACGGTATTGCACCAATTATTGATTCTTACGTAAAAAGGCACTACTCAATAATTGTTACAGTAATTATTATTCAAGATTTTATTGATTCAATAATTCTTTGCGTTGATATTTTATATTCTTTGTTGTTTTAATAATTATCACTACACTTTGTATTTTCCATTATCGAAGCAATAATTCATATTATTTGAATAATATTATTAGATAACATTATTGACAATGTCTAGAAAGTTACATCTAAGGAGAGTTTTGGTCACCTAAATTGCGCCAAGATGAGAGAGATCCTTATTGGAAAAGCCCCCTCTTCCTAGAAGCGACACGGTTGCGAAGATTGTGATTTCAGTAATATTATTTGTGAATAATTAATTATTGATTTATATGATGAAGAAAATATTGATTTTATGTGGATATAGATGGAAAAAAATTTTAAAGTGACAATTGTTAAAAATTGATATTTTATCTTTTCTGATAAAATAATATTTTATTATATTATTATAATAGAATAATGATGATATTTTTACAATGAATGTGGGATATGTGAGTATATGAGGAGGAAGAGTATTTTTGTTGCATTAAATGATTAACACATGTTTTGTGTGTCAGTGGACCCCATTTCTTGACTGAAATTTGATTATAGCATATAAAATCGTCCGTTTGTGGATTTCAGTCAATTTTTGTTTGGAATTTGGAAAAACTTTCTTCTGTAAAGTTGTAGAGAATTAAATTTTCTATAAAAATTCGAGAGATTCGAATTTTCTGATAAAAGGGCTATTTATAATGAATTATTGAAGTTCCGAAGTTACAAAATAATTGATTTTTAGAAGTTTTTATTATTTTTTAAAAGAAAACGCTTTTTGTCATTTGGTGGGCTCAATGGTGTTTGCAAACATCTTTGAATTCGGTTGTCAAAGAGGTGAGCGTGAATAATTTTATAATAATATTATTATATTAAATTTTACGCTTTGGTGTTCTAAGCAATTTCCTATAAATAGGTAGAATTGAAAATCACACCAGAAACTAAAGATTTTCTCTCTTTCTCTCTATATATCGAAAGCGTATTTTTGTGAGTATTTTAGTACTTGAGTATTGCTATCTGATTGCAAGTTTTTTAGCACTATATCCGATATTCTAATCGAAATACTATTCTTTTACGAGGTAAGGAGATTATTTTCTTCATAAATGATATTATTTCTTCAATATCATTATGCCGAAATATTAGTTTGAATTTTTATCAAATTTGAAACTTTTTCATGTTGGGGTTACTATTCATGAGTTACTATTCATGAGTTACTATTCCCGAGTACTATTCATGAAGCATGATGATGTTTTTTGTGAAATTTCTATCTTTTGGTGTCGGAGTTACTATTCACGTATACGGCACTATTCACGAATACGCCACTATTCACAGAAAAATTAAATTTTTATTTTTCGTCCAAAATATCTATTATGGATACTAGCTTTGATTGTATCCATGTTTTGATCATTCTTGAATTTTAATCCACTATGATTATTTATGAGGTATTTTTGGACATGGAATAGCTGAAGTACGAATCCTTAATATTTATTATTTTGTTTCACTGGAATCGTTTTCTTATAATATTTTTCATCATCCTCAGCCATAAATGATGATATAACTGAATATCTTTGGCCAGTAGTGAAAAGTTGAATTGTGACTGGTATGATCATGACCATTGAATTTATAATTGAATATCTTTAGCTTAAGTGCAAAGGTGAATTGATCAACATGGTTATAATTATTTTTATATAAATTCGAAATGATTATATATTTCTTTGAGATATGAATATCTTTGGCCTATAGTGCAAAGATGAATGATTTCGATGAATATCTTTGGCGAGAGTGCGAAGATGAGCAGTGTTTAGATGAGCGTGACCAATCGATGAATATCTTTGGCACTGTAGTAAAAAGATGACATGTTGTTGAATATCTTTGGCTAGTAGTGCAAAGATGAACTATTGATGAATATCTTTGGCCGTGTAGTGCAAAGATGAATTTATCGATCGATTATGAAGCAGAACTGTGATTTTGTATAACCATGATCTTTGATGTTTGGTGATGAAAATTAACTTTGTCTGGATGAGAAAGGAATTTAGAACTATAATTACGATTATGAGTTATAAATTTGATTGTGGACATGAATTGTTGATTGATGTTACAGGGATAAAACATTGTTGGTGGACTTTTAACATGGAGAAGATAATAGACTTTATGGTCTATTTGACTCTTCTAATGAATTGCTCATTCCGCTGCAACTATGGTTGAAAAGTTTTATCATCTACCATATATTCTAAATCTACGATTTATTATTGTTGAAGGCTATTGATAATTTATTTATCTTTAGTCATAATATTCTCTCTCTTGAGCTAGTAGTGCTCACCTTCTATTTCACAATTTCTTTTAGTGTAATACTGAGTGTATTTGGGTCGAAGCGGGGTAATGAGGGAATAGAGCGGTGGTCATCATTTAGTAGTTATATTTGGTGAATCAACTAGGGTGAGGCAAACCCAACGTTGGAAGGGTGTTTTGCCACTATCATACAAGATGTCTAAGGACATACAACCTCGTATCATCATAAGACAAGGATGTGCTCATCCACTTCACGAGTATATATATCTGAGCACTACCTATATAATCTTGGAGTTTGGTTGAAGTATAATTCCCAATTAGAGGCGGTGGAGATAATGATATGTCAAGAGAAGACACAACATTGGGAAGAATATGATAGTAATCTTCTTATTTTTCTTTTGGGTCTATTGGGTCAACCAAGGATAATTCTGTGGCCATATAATATCTATCATAACCTAAAAGCATGGCCTCCCATGTACGAAGGTTTCCTTGAGCACTTCCCAAAGATTCTAATTTCTAAAAGCAGGTTTTTGACTATACCTTTATGTAAGGTTTCATTGTGAGGTCTTTGTCCAAAGTTGGTGTCCGAGTTAAAGTTGGTATATATTTGTATCAAAATCCCAAAGATATGTGTTGTTGTATTTTGCACGACAATTGTTGTAATAAAGTTGTAGTTGTTTTCTGTACCATGTATTTGGCGACTCAGAATGGGTTGGATGGAATGGACCTATTTTGGGGTTGTCACATATATCACTTACATAATATGGATTATGAAGAAAATAATATCCCATACGAGTATTGAAAAAAAAATATCCTTTACGAATATTGAAAGAAAATAACATCCCTTACGAAAAAAAAATCCTTTACCTCACTAGAATATTAGATCTGACTGGAATATCGGAGATTATCTTGAGGAAATTTTGTACTATTACCAAACACTCAAAATATCCTTATACTCACAAGAAATACGCACAATATTATGAAGAAAGAATTTTCTAATTTTAGTGAGTTTCATTGTTTAACTAAGCAACCTATTTATAGGAAAATGGTAGCACACCATCTATGACAAAACATATACACACGGCTGCCAGCACACTCATTTTGAAAACAAAGAGTTCAAAACCAAAATGAGAACTCCCACTTTATTTCATATTTTTTAAAAGAATTAAAAAGGAATCCAAATTCAATTTGCTCTCTTCCACCTCATTTTATTCTTATAACATAAATTTATTATAATAATATTACCATTTAAATTATAAAATTATATTATTATATTATCACATTATACTATTATAATGTAATATTATAATAATATATTTAAATGAATATTTTATTGGAGAAGATAATATGTCAAACTTTCAACAAATGTCTCATGCAAAAATTTATCCATTTATATCAAAATTAAACAGATATTTACTTATCATATTTATCAACAATTTTTATTTTATTCATCAATTATTTATAATTCTTCAACTTTCAATAATTATTCTGAATTAATATTATAGATTCACAATACTGACAACCAGATCGTTCATAGGAAAAAATGGCTTTACGATAAGGATTTCTCTTTACTGGCGCGCAATTATATAACCTAACCCATTTCCTCGACATAACTTTCTATACATCATCAATAATACTATTTAATAATATCATTTCAATAATATGAGTTACTGTGTCGTGACAATTATTAAATCAATAAGATAAAATACTATTCAATTATCACTGTAGCAATTATTGCATCAATAATATGAAAGATTGTGCAATTTTTACTGTAGCAATTATTTAGTGACTTCTTATATAAGAATTAATAAGCAGAGATACTGTTGAAAGTCCAATAATAATCTAGAAGAGGGGTTGAATAGATTATTACAGATTTAAAAATTACCTTAGGCCTTTTTGATTTTTTGTATAATTAATTTGCAGTGCTAGAAATTAATATGCAAGATAGTAAAAAATCAATCACACAATGCACAGAGATTTATCTAGTTCACAACATACATCCCGGGTATGCTGATACGTCCAGTCTCAAGCTTCTCTCCAGGACTTGAGATCCTATTACTATCAGTAATAATACTCCTTCAACAGGCGGAGAAGCCTTTACAAAGTTTTATAGTCAAACTTCCAACTGTTCCCAACTAATCTATCTTGGACAGCAAGCTCCCCGCTCCCTCCTCAAGCTTAGTTGTACTTCTTTTGAGTTCAGTTCTATTCTATGATCTGGTCTTGAAACAACAGCCTCTTCCTCACCTCACAAGTACACTAGAGACCCAACTTCCCGCTGACCTCTCTAAGACTCTGGTCTTGGTCGAAGAATTACTCGTCTTTCTCATAGGTACATAAAATAAACTAACTATGACCTTTTCTCCTTTTTACAAATGATATTACAACAATGTGCTTCTCAAATAAGTAGATAAGAATTTAGTACATATGGATGCTTCTTAAATAAGCAGATATAATTTAGTACATATTGATGCTTCTCAAATAAGCAGATAATAATTAAAGAGCAAATATATTTATAAAAGTTCAAAGACTTTTATACTTGAGAAAATATGTTTCTTTGTAAGCAGATAGTAATTTGTGCTTAGATCAAATAATGCTTCTGTGTAAGTGTTGCTTGATTTCACAATCAAAGAATACGTGCAAGTATACACGGTCAACAAGTAATAAAGTGATAAGATAGAGTGTCGATCCCACAGAGAATTCTGATTAATAAGTCTCAACTACTAGTACTATACCAATCCAATTTTATTTAAACAATGATAAATTATGATTTTTCTAATTAAGAGAACTAAATTAACTAATTAAACTGATTATCCTAAAAGAATGCAAATAAACTAAAATATGATTAGAATGAACTCAGATAAATAAGGATTAAGACTTCAATATCCCCAATTATGACTTTATAAACCAATTATCCCAATTATTATGTCTACTGAATTGTTAACAGGAATTGTCAAATGCCAAAAGCCCTTTTCCAAGTGATCAATTGACTTTTATTTAATCTAGATTAATCTTGCTATATTCCTATACAAAACAATTGAATTAAATTCCTTCAATGCCAATTCCTTATATGTTACATGCGGTGAACAGATATTTCCATTTAATTCACAAACCTAATTATTCACTATGCAAATAACTAAATCACATGTTATCAAGCCCAGTTCTAACCCTAGAATTCCTCTTTCAATTCCTTCTAGAGTAACAAAGTAATTATTGGCCAAATAATTAATCAACACATGCAAGGCAAGATAAACAATTCTCTTCAACATAAATAATTGGAATAAAATTGAATAACTAATTTATAGCCATAAAAGGTTCAATTGTAGTCTTAATAAAAGAGTTAGTTCATAACGGAAATAAAAACCAATAATCGTTTGAAAATCATCCTTAAAGGATTACACAAATTGAAAATAAGGAGAAGAAGAAAACTATTGAGCCAATCCTTAGTCTTCAAGCAATCCTTTACTTAGCCTCCAATGAATGAATGAATTCTAATTCAGCCTCCTCAACTTTATATATTCTCCTCTTGTGCCC
This sequence comes from Panax ginseng, assembly GCA_020205605.1. Lineage (NCBI taxonomy): Eukaryota > Viridiplantae > Streptophyta > Magnoliopsida > Apiales > Araliaceae > Panax > Panax ginseng. Next base: position 693,833 of record JAINUU010000078.1, read on the forward strand.
TATTCCTTTTCCAAATCAACTTATCACATAACTTTCCCAACAAATTAGTCCAAATAACGCTGGCGTGACACTCGGTCAACACCGGTAGAGGCCAGTACTTTGTGACCGAGGAGGTCTTATCTTGAGCGCCCATACACGAGGACCAATTGCCGTTATGCCCCTTTTTAACCCAAATGCTCCCAAATATTCCTAAAGCTTATAAACCTACAATAACACAACTAAACACAGTAAAACGAATCTAAATGTTTAGATTACAATAAATTAAGCCCAAATATATCCAATTCATGGGTAAATTACCCAATCATCAAATACCCCCAAACTTAAATCGTTGCATGTCCTCAAGCAACAAAACACAAAACAATACTAAACAATATGAAAACGACAAATCATGCAAATGCAACTAACTAAATGATCGTAATTCCAGCAATCCAATAGCTCACGTATATCCATAGGCCTCAGAAAAATCACAAAAACATGTTAAAACATCATGTTAAAGCAGATCAATAATATCCCAACAATCCATGAATCCAAATCTGTTATTATTGATATTGTGAGTGTGTGTTCAACAACCATGCTAACCAATGGAAAGAAAAAATATGAAAGATAATAGCTTTCTTAATAGGCATCCTACAACGTAAACTTAAGAACTCATCAAATAAACTTGCTTCAACTGAAATCAAACAATTACCCAAATTCAAGAGTCAAAATGGAATACTTATGCTTTCTTTTTTTCTTCTTTTTTTATTACTACGGGGCTTTTTGCTTTTTTCCGCTTTATTTGTATTTATTTATTTATTTTATTTTTTTCTCATGACTATGCATTGTCTTATTCCTTAGGCTTTTCGGTGCTACCTTAACGAGCTTTCATCAACTAACGACTCCCAAGCCATTAAGACCTTTAGGCGCTAGGTGTAAAGACAATCCCCTGCTTACTTACTCAAGTAACAAAGGCCACAAAACTAGACAAGCATGCCACGGTTTTTTTTTTTAGCTTATATATTCTAAATATTTTTACCCCAAACTTGAGTTTATGTCTAAATTCAGTCTTCACTAGCTATTCAAATCATTCCTTCATTTCACTAGCATTCATCCTTTAGAACTCTCTTATCTATCCCTTTAAACTATCATAGCCAACATGGTCGTTTTTCAAAATGTGCTTTCCTATAATATCAGTGTCAAACAGATAAAGATTCAATTCATGTCACGAAAATTATCTCACTAGCCCAACACTCCTTACTAGACTTTTTCATGTAATTCTAACTTCATCATTGGCCCCCAAATATACGCACTATCAAAAACTGGAATTAACATGCAATCCTAAATGCAACATTAATAACAATCAAAGCATCCACAAACTATTAACAATCACAATCTACTAATGCAAAATAAAAATAAACTACCCCAAACTTAACTAGAGCAATTTCCTCATGCGAAAAATATAACAAAATAAAACAGAGAACTTCCCTGACGAGGTTATTCCTCGGGTGGGGCATCCTCATCCTCGCTCATCTCTTGATCGGAAGGGGGAAACACTGGCATAATAGGAGCAGTAGGGAACTGGCTAAGGTGAACGCCTGGATGTAATTGGACGGTCAGTGCATTCTGTGCAGCAAATTGGTCAACTAAGAATTTGTAAATCACGTCTTGACGTTCAGACAAGCGTACATTCTGGGACTCCATGTTGTAAAACCAGCCGTCTATTTCCCGCTGGATAGCTTCGGGAACCACACCACGATGAGCTGCTGCAGATGGGCCATAAGTAGGTGGAGCCTGAGGTGGTGGGGCTTGTGTAGGTTCAACTTGGGGAATTATGAAACCCAATCCCCTAGAGTGATTTTTCCCACCTATCCACACTTTATACCTGTTGATCAACTTATGGTCCAAAACTGGCATAAGCGTTTGAATCATCTCATCTGTTTACCATTTCACCCCAAACTTTGCACATAGAACACAAATTAACGATGGATGAGGTAAACCTCCTATGGTTCCTCCTCAAGATATGCGGAGAATGGACTGCTGGTTTACGTGACCGACATCTATTTGCAAACCTTTAATAATGGAATATAGCAGTCTTCTTTGGCAGCCCACTGTAAGCCTTCTCACACACTTTGAAGCCTTTCTCTTCATCTTTGCACACACCCTTCTTCACGTTGAGAGTCGTGTTGCGTGTGATTGCCCGGACTTCGGTCCGTGGTTTTATTCGATTTGTATATATATACATTATATATATATATATATATATATATATATATATATATATATATATATATATTTATATATATGGACTAACATTATCGAGTTATGCCTCGATTGAGCCTAGACTTCGGTCTAAAGCGTTAATTCGCTTTATATATATATACTTATATATATATGAACTGTGTGTTATATATATATATTAACTGTGTGTCGGAGTTTGTTCGATGAGCTGAATTTTACATCTGGAGCGTTTATATATATATATATATATATATATATATATATATATATATATATATATATATATATATATATATATATAACTATATTCGATGAGTTGTCGATTTTACATCGATGAGCACAGATTTTACATCGCGTTTATCGCTTTATATATATATATATTTTCGTCCCACAGAGTTTACTTCGTGGTGGTTGTTGATCTTTACATTTTTTTACGTTTCGTCCCACACCGGAGTTTACTTGCGTGGTGGTTGATCGCTTCTGACTTTCTTTACGCCTCGTCCTTCCCGGAGTTTACTTCGTGGCGCTTAATTGCTTTTCTGACTTTATTTACGTTTCGTCACTACCGAGTTTCCTTCGTGGTGGTTGTAGCTTTTATAGTTTTATTTACATTTTCCGATCCCCCATGGAGGTGCTTCGTGGTGTTGATCATGATCAGATATATATATATATATATATATATATATATATATATATATATATTTACTGACTTTTATATATATACCGCCATCGCTTGCTTTTCATACAAATTGTGGTATCATGTGAGCCTAGGAATCATGTGATCACATATTCAAATTTATATGGATCTAGATTCGGTTCCGTGATGAAAATTTTCAATGTAAGTGTTTTGTAAATTATTCTCATGTGTCCGAATTTCCTCGATGGTTTTTCATACCCACGAAGAAATCGACATTATTTTGTACATTATTTTCTTATAAATGCTTCGCATCTCGAGAATAAAATCAATCAAGCCGATCACTTAATAAAATGGAAGTGTAAAAGGTCTCAATTACTATTGAGTATCAGGGTTTGAAAAACATCTTTTACAAAACATCACTGCCATATCTTGCTAAAAATTGATTTTTTACATAAATTCAAACCTTGTGTATATAGGTGCGAACGAGGCCTCGCATCACTTCCAAATAATTGCACATTGATCCACACACACACACACACACAAACTCATATAACAGTTTCTTAGAAAGTGGCGGTCACTATGGTAACACGGATGTCGGAGGGTGCCTAACACCTTCCCTCCGCATAAGCAAGTCCCCGGACCCTAATGAATCTCGGTTTCACCGACCCGTTTAGCAGTGTCACATCACTGGGTTAATGTGCAAACCTTTTCTCGGTTGTATTGGTACAACCATTTAAAAAATCAACTGGCGACACTTAACAGTCCATCGTCGACATTATACATGTCGGACCTTTTTCACTTATTTTTTTAAACAAATCTCACCTAAAATGAGAACACCAAAGAACAAGTAACGGAAAGGGACAACTAAAAATCCCGACGTCGACAGTACTATAAGGAATTAATCGTACGGTTCGAATTCCTCTTGGTAGAGGTGTATCTCAGTAGCCTTATGGCGTCTAAGTAATGACAAAATTTATAATTTCAAGAATTGATATTTATATAAATATTTTCAATAGATCACTACGATTCTCAAATCCGGTTCGGATGACTACTCTTTTGGAACAAAGATCTCTCTTCTGCTTTTGAGCTATCAAGTGTCGTATCTATTTTACGATATTTATATAAATAATATCAATAAAATGTTATCAAGACTATAAGAAATTATACTATTGATTCCTCTCCGTAGAGGTTTATCTCAAGTAGATATTTCATGGCCGCCCAAGTATCCTTTTATTTGATAAATAGATGAAATATAGATATATAGAATTGTGTAGAACAATTTATATTCGTATATCTAAAAATATAAATAAGCAAGAGATAATTCAAATAAATAAATCAAACAACTTATCTCAATTTGCTTTGACCAATTTCCTCTTCTCAAAAGATTAGAACTTTGATAAGTAGAGAGAGAAAGCTTCTTGGAGAGAGAGTATGTAGGAGAAAAATACGCTTTTCTTTGTAAGTGAACTGGCAAATTGAAAAATGAAAGAAATGCCTCCTATTTATAGATTTTTGAAGTCAGGGGTAAAATGGTAATTAGCAAAAGCTGATTTTGAATGTATGGTTGAGATGAATGATTTTTGAAATAAACGGTCTAGATGGAACAAACATTTTACGCGGAAGTTATCTTATTTCCGCCTGGGCCAAAATCATCAACTTTGCATTAATTGTTCAACTCATCAATTCGGTCAAGAGTGGAAAAAAGGCAGCCAGCTGACACACGGTTTAAAAAAATTGCCAGCATGCTTAGTATATGTGTATGATTTATGTCATATATTTAAAGCACATGCATGCATTTTAGATATTACATATTTTATTTTTAATGGGCAAAGGATCAAAAAAGCCCCTGATATTTACCGCAATGTCCCACTTGCACCCTAAACTAATTTTTTTTTCCAAAAGTACCCTTAACGTTATATTTTTGGGTCATCCGAGCCCCTACCGTTAACAAAAGACAAACGGGGATAAAATGTGATGACGTGACAGGCTTAAATATAAAATATATTCTAAATAAAATAATATATATCATTTAATCAAAACAAAAAAATACTAAAATTCAAAATAATAAAATTCAAATTATTTTGTTAACTAATCAAAACAACTAACTAAATAAAATAAGTTGTATGACATATTTACATCATTTAATCAAAATACTAAAATTCAAAACATATCATATTTACATCAAATACTAATTTAAAAAAAAATACTTACATACTAATTTTAAAAAAAAATACTAAAATACTAAAAATCAAATTAAAAAAAATACTAAAAATACTAAAATTCAAATTATTTTGTTAATTAATCAAAACAACAAAAATCAAATTACATCATTAAAATACTAAAATCATAATACTAAATACTAATTGATATAAAATTTTTAAATTACTAAAATCATAATACTAAATAATATTTTTAAACTATATAAAAATTTGATGATGTAATAATCTATACATAATCTATATATGTTATAAATAATATAAATAATTTAATGATGTAATAATCTATACGTAACAAAGATATGTTATAATTTAATGATGTAATAATATTTTTAAAATGTATTAAAAAATTCAAATTACATCATAATATTTTTAAATTGATATGATTTTAAAACTAATATTAAAATTACTAAAATAATCATAATACTCAGTTTTGAATTTTAAAATTTTATTTAGTATTATGATTTTAGTAATTTAAGTATTTTGACTAAATGATGTAAATATGTTATACAACTTATTTTATTTAATTAGTTGTTTTGATTAGTTAACAAAATAATTTGAATTTTATTATTTTGATTAAATGATGTAAATATGTTATGCTTTTTTTATTTTGAATTTTAGTATTTTGTTTTGATTAAATGATATATATTATTTTATTTAGAATATATTTTATATTTAAGTCTCATCACGTCATCACATTTTAACCCCTGCTTTGTCTTTTGTTAATTAGCAGCGATGGTAAATATGATGACCCAAAAATGTAATGTTAAGGGTACTTTTGAAAAAAAAATAGTTTAAAATATAAGTGGGACATTGTGATAAACATCAGAGACTTTTTTTTGACCCTTTTCCCTATTTTTAATACATGCAAGCTTATACACGATTTTTAAAAAAAACTTGCCAGCAATGCATCCTCTCTCATTTAATGCCTAGGCCAAAATCAAATTACTTAGGATTTAATGAGCAATTGACCAAGGATGCGAGCACATTTTGATTTCAAAAAGAATGCATGCAATCATTATATTATATATATTCAGTACACACATTTTTGCAAGTTTACTAAAAATTGCATGGTTTGTTATATATATATAATAATATTCGGATATATATATATATATATATATATATATATATATATATATATATATATATATATATATTAGGCACATGCATGTATGCATTTAAAAACAAGATTTGCCAGCATATTAAATAGACACACACTTTGCACTTTTTATTTACATTTAGAATTATTATAATATTATATTAATACATATTAATTAATCAAATGCATGCATGCATGATTGGTTTCTTATACATAGTATATATAAGACACACACTGACACTATATATTATATATGTACACACACGGTTAGTATATATATATATATAGAGAGAGAGAGTCCGGATCCAGTCCGGAATCCCGGACTTTATAAAATACGGACCATTTTTTATTTTATTTTTTTGCTTTTTTTTTTGAAACAACTGTACAGACATATTTTGGTATAGGCATCCAAATCACACATAAAACACTTTATTATGTAAAATTCCGGTTCCATAATTTTTTTTTAGTTGTTTCAAAAAAAAAAAAAAAAAAAAAATAGGTCCAGTATTTTAGGACTGTCAGGGAGTCTGACAGATCCTTGTCTATCTATATATATATATATATATATATATATATATATATATATTGAGTTCGGATCCGGTCGGGATCCGGACTCTATTAAAATCTGGAACTTTTTTTTTTTTTTTTTGAAACAACTAAAAAAAAAAAAAAAATTATGGAATTGGAATTTTACATAATACAGTGATGTTTGGGCGTGATTTGGATGCCTATACCAAAACATTTCTATCTGACAAAGGGCAGATTGCATACATACATTGGTTGGTATAGGTATTAAAAACACACCCAAAACCTTCATGTATTGTGAAAATTTTCGATTCATATTTTTTTTTTTTTTTTGTTTCAAAAAAAAAAAAAAAATAAATTTAGTCGGATTTTAGGACCCGATCAGGATCCTGACTGGATCCTCATTCTATATATATATATATATATATATATATATATATATATATAGAGCAAGAATCTTAGGCTCACCCTTATTGAGCTCACCCAGAGTTTCACCGCCTTTTTTTATATAAAAAAATATAACTAATAAAAATGTATAATAATTTTTGGAATTGAAAGTTTTTTTAAAAAAAGTGTTTTTTGGTGTGATTTGTACCAAAAATATAACAAAACACTTTTTTAAAAAAAAAACTTTCAATTCCAAAACTTTTTATTATACATTTTTTATTAGTTATATTTTTTTTATATATCAATAAAAATAAGGGTGATATCAAAAAGGGTGAGCAATAAGAAATGGACTAAGAAATAGATTGTATATATATATATATATATATATATATATATATATATATTTATTATGCACATGCATTTAATGAGCATATACACACATTATATATATATAACACACACACACTGTGTATATATATATATATATATATATATATATATATATATATATATTTAATCATATCATATTATCATATATTTATTATATAATATACAAGTGTGTGTGTATGTGTTATATATATATATATATATATATATATATATATATATATATATACAAAATTTATATAATATAAAAAATTAATTTGAGAAGAAATAGAAAGTATCCATATGATTCAATCAATATCTCCATCTTCTTTCCAAATAAGGTCAAACAAGCATTTGATAATCAACATATGACTTTTGTCCCATAATGCATGACCCAATTGATTTAACACTTTAAATATAGATTAAGAAAATCAATTAAATAAGATAAATAAAACAATTATAATAAAAAGTTCTATGGAGAGGATTCTACCCTTTTAATTAATTTATTTACTAATTATTGTTATCATCAAAATAAAACTAAAAGTTGGAGACCCAACAATCTCCCCCTTTTTGATGATGACAATAAACTAAAAATATTTTTCAAAAAAGCTCCCCCTCAAGTATGCAACCATCAAAAATTTTATTTTTTTTTGAAAAACTAACATGCAACAATATATAACAGTTATTTTTCTTCTCCCCAATAATATTTTTCTTCTCCCCCTTTGTCATCATAAAAAATGGGGGGAAAGAGTAGTATAAATTACTTTTCAGAACCTGCAGAAGAAGAGATTAGAAAAAAATTCTTTTAAAAATTTAGTTGCCTCCTGCATGATTTGAATTTGTGTGGTTGCCTTTGATTGACCAAAATCACTATACAAGAATATAGATTATTTACCATTAGATGTATAGAAATTTAAAAGAATGTTCCATATTAAATCTATTATATATATAATATTTTAAAACATATTTGAATATTAAATATATTCTTTAAAAAATATTCCTGTATATTCTTTAGGAGAAAACTGACATGTGCCACTTATACTTGAACAATTATGATGACCTGCATAGTCAGAATCTTTTTCACCTGATTTCATTTGTACCCCTAGGAAGATGTTTAGTCTCCCTTCATGCTCATTTTTAAAAACCTTACTCATGCTTTCAAAGAAATCATTTCACAAAGTAATATCAATAGGTTGTCAGTTATTTTTACTAGAATCAGCTCCAAGACATACTTGCAACATTAATCAATTTCAAGAAATGGTACCCTTTAATAAGAAGGGTTCTTTGGGTGAGTTGTCCATTTTGTATAAGGAACATTTGGGTTTTCCTTTACAAAAATGGGTACATGATAATCAATCTTAGTAGACACGAGCATTTTATGAGTAGCAGGTCTATAAGATGCATGATTTACTCTATTATTATATCCTGAAAAACTTTGATGAAAATTTCTATGATATTTTTGACTATTATTATAAAACTTTTTTCTTGTATTAATAATTGGTGCAATGTACGTTCCTTTAGGCACCTAAATCATTTTTCCTTTATAATTTTCATTTCGAGCTTTACAAATGTGAAAAGAATGACCAGTAAGAACATTTAGTAAATGGAGATGTGTAATTTTCTTTTTCTTTACTTGTAACATGATAAAGTCCTTTATTTCTAAATTCTCCAATATATCCTAATCCTTCTTTGTTAAAACCGCATCTTTGTTGATTAAGCATGACATCAAGGTTTTCTTTCCCTTTTGTGAACTTAAGAACTATAAAATTTAAATCGTCACGTTCTTTAGTTAAAATATTAATTTGATCTATTAAAGAAGAATCTTCATTTTATTTTTCTAATTTTATCTTTAGAGATGCATTTTCAAAATTGAGATTTTTAATATCTTCACTTAACACTTGATTTTTTATTTGAGTATTTTCATTAATTACAACAAGTGTTGAATTTTCAATTTAAAGATTTTTATTTATTCTTTCAAATTATTCTGATTCTTCTTTTAAGGAATCATTTTCCAATTTTACTTCATTTAAACTTTCATTAGTTATAATTAAGTTTGCATTTTCTATTTCCAGATTTTTGTTAATTTTAATTAATTTTTCTACTAAAATTTTTAACTCAATAAAATTGTGACGCCCCAAAATTAGCTATACATCACCCATCTTGAGTCGCTAGATACATGGTACGTAATTCAAATACAACTTAATAATACAATGTATGGTGTATAATACGACAAAACATAAAAGCGTGAGTTTGAATACAAATATTGTCTACTAGAGAGTATACAAACTCAAAAGGAGTCCTCATTATAATTATTATCACACTATTTCACGAGGATAGTGAGGACTACTAATGCACCATCTAGGACCATCACTCAGCTTCCCAGACTCGTCCAAATTATATTCTCATTTCCTGAAGAGAAGAATGAAAGAAAGGGTGAGCTCAACTGTAATACCCCAGTATTTTCAAAATAATTAAATAATAAATTTTGCATTTAATTTTTTTTTTATATAAAGGTGGGATTATGTGCAAAGAAACGTATACGTATTTATGTGACAGATAAAACCTATTTATTATGTGAATAATTATAAATAAATTCTTTTAAGAATTATTGATCATTATAGGTTATATTCTTATTATAAATTAATTTTGTAATAAAAATATCTATTATTTATTTTTCATGAAAATATGATTATTATATATATGATATGAAGGTTATGTCGGATATGGATTCAAAACCCTAATACTGGACTTTGAATAAGGAATGAGAATATTAATGTAATATTAATTATATTTCAATAATATAAACATGCTTTTATATGTGTGTAATGTTAATGTGTGGAACAATTTTAGTAAAGAAGTGCAAACCCTAAATTCTTCGATAAATTATAGTATATAAGTCAATTATGACTATAAAATTTATTAAGTTATTGTGTAATGTAATTTATGGAAATTATTATATTTAATGTTAATTAGGAAAAACCTAATTAATATTTAGAAGTCTTAATTAATAATTAGGTAAACCCTAATTACTAAATTAGAACCCTAATTGCTAAGTTATAAACCCTAGGTATTAATTTAGCAAAGTTAATAGTATTTAATATATTATATAAAGACTAATTTATAAATCCTAGGTAATTAGTAAACCTAATTTAATTAGAGGACCTTAGTTCACATTTTTAGCAACTAAGATTTTCATTTTAGCCCTAATCTCAAAATCCTAGAACTTGGACTTTTGGAGCTCTAGGATTAAACCACTAATGGGTGAGAGGAAATGTCAACATTGCACTAAAAGTAAACACCAAATGACCAAACTACCCTTTTGATTATTTTAATAAGGTGGAGTGTAGATCTAACCCTAGTAGGGTGGTTGGTGGCCAACCCCAACTAGCCGTGTGGCCTAGTATAGCCTTTAATCGATCAAAAGGTCGATCACATGATCACCATAACATTAAACCCTTTTTATATAGGATTGGAGAGAGGAAGAGGTCACTTGTTAGCCCATTTTGCTCAAACACTTATCCAAGAGCTCCTCTCACCAAAAGCCACGAATTTTCCTTCATTTATCGTCAATCCACAAAACCCATTTACGAAACACACCAACAAAATCAAGAGCCAAAAATCGATTGTGTTCAAGAAAGGTAAAACCCTAAACCTAAATTTTGATTTTTGATTTCATGTTAGATGTTATGTTTAAATGTTTAAAGTTATGTTAGAAGGTGCCATTTAGTGATCTGGGTTGTTATAACTCAGATCCATAACACTTAGATGCTCGAAATTGATGATTTTAGAAATCAGGATTTTAAATTTTGTTTGTCGACAAGTGAATGTCAGGCCTTGTAGATTCGTGTTCGTTTATTTTTTTGGTGCTTTAAAGGTTTGAAGTTGTAGTTTGTAATGTTGTTAGTAACTGCAAGTCGGTTCATGATCATTGCATGTGTAGATCAAAAGTTATTACTGATTAAAGTTAGTTGATAGAACATTTAACTAAGTTTTTCGGGTAACCTAAAAAAATCAAGAACGTGTTCGGGACGTGACTTTAATTCTAGCCTTGATTTGGTTTTACGGAACATTGTTAGGATAAATATTGGTATCTAGATTATAGTATGTCATGAGTACTACAACTTTAAAGCATTTTTGAACCTTATAAAGCCTCAGATCGATCGTAGTAATTGGTCAAACCTCGTTGACCATTAAGCTTAACTTTCTGGGTAACCCAGAAAGTTTAGGCAGTGGTCTGACAACTTTTTCAATTGTTTTGATCTGTCAGTAAGGTTGTCGTTTTGATTTTGTTGTTGTAACTATCTTCTGGTATGTTATATGAACTTCAACATTATGATTTTAGATCACTAAAACATGAAACAGATTTAACACAGTGGCCGGTCAAAATAGGCCAGATGATCACGACTTGTGTTTTCTAGGTAACCCAGAAAACTAAAGTCCGTGATCTCTGACATGGGTTGACCGGCATGAATCTTGATCGTGTATTGTTTTTATATGTATATTATGTAATAGATCTGTACACCTACATGTTGTCTACACACTGGGATCTTAATAGCACAAAAACAGTACACGTATAGCAAGTAGTGGAGGCCCAAAGTAAGACCCTCGAGCTGTTCTTCATTCTGGGTAACCAAGAAATGAAAAACAGTCTCTGACAGCCACTTTGATGGCTTATATCTCTCTGTTGTGTTATCGTTTGACCTTGTTAGTTGTTGTTAAATGTAGTGTTACACTATTACTACAAGATCTAATCAATGGCTAGCCCAAAAACACTATGCACACTGAATTACACTTGGTCAAATATACCCCCTCGTTAACTGCCTTGTCAGTGTTCTTGAGCTCAAGAACACTAATAATGACAGATAAATGTCGCTATAGCCCTATAATGACAGTTTCTATTATTTTATTTTCTAATTTCCTAAAAATAATTTAAAAATAGAAATAAATTCTAAAATGATTTAAAAATAGTAAATAAATTAGAAAATTATGAAATCGGTTTTAAAATTATTTTAAGTCATAAACATTAACTTTTAATAATTTGGCATTTTTTCCATAAATATTAGTAATTATTTGAATATTATTTATTTGATAAATGCACTAAATAAATTAACTAAAAATGATTTTATTATATTAAAAATCATTTTAAATGATAATGAGGTATTTAATAATATTTTAAGTTATAAAATGTAACTTTCAATATTTTAAAGTAAATTTCATTAAATATTTAATATTAATGATATTAGATTTATTTAATAATATATTAAATAAATAGATTAAAAATGATTTTATTGATTTAAAAGTCATTTAAAAAGGATATAAATGGTTTAAACATATTTTAAGTAATTATAAGTGACTTTTAATATTTAATGAATAATACCTTAATATTTTAATATTATTGGTAATTGTTTAAAAATGATTTTGAATGTTTTAAAAATCATTTAAGGGTATTAATAATACTTTAAAAATATTTTGAGTTATTAAAAATAACTTTGATATTTTGGCAATGGTTGCATTAATATTATAATATTATTTAAATATTAATGATAATAGAATTATCTAATATTTAAATCATTTAAAAATGATTCTAGAGTTTAAAAATCAAGATAAATTATAATAATTATTTGAAATTATTATAAGTCGTTTAAAAATAATATGGTTGGTATTTAAAATATCCAGGATAATATTGAACTGCATGAGAGAGTTTTAAACTCAATAATTACCCGATAAAGCCGTCGGTACACCGAAATGCTACCAAAATTGATCCGAAACTGTATAGTTTGACTGTATAAGTATTTGTTTATGTCTTAATGACTAGTATAATTATGAGACAATGTGATTAGGATATGTGTTGACTGTAAATAACAGTACTATGTGTTATATGTTATTCTAATCAATATAACAATCTTATAAATGATAGGTCGTTGAATTAAAGATATAATTAAGTTATGTAAGCAGCAAACCAGACAAGTTTCTTAACTCTTACTCTTTTATTTGAGTAAGTATCTAAACTATCATTTACGTTGTGCAAGTATCCTAAACTCTTGTTTTACTTTATTCAACGGATATCGTAAGCAAGTATCTTTATGTTTGTATTTTGTTTATGCAATGGACATGAGTAAGAAAGTTTCAGATTTATATTATTATTGTACTAGATTATTAACCATATTGTCGTATATATTATATTCGATCATTGTTTATCAACATGATATTATATCATATAACTCATATATATATATATTCTTTTTTTAATTTCGAAATATGATTATACAAGTGTCCTCACTTGGATAATCATTATAGTCAAACACATGTTGATATATATATATATATATATATATATATATATATATATATATATATAGTCTTCTAAGCTATTTGATCAGCTAGACACAAATTTAGAATATCGTTGAATATGATAAAACCTTCTTGTATCCAATCAAATTATTTTGGTTCTGAATCTCGACTAAGTATGAACATCCCTAATGGGAAAAACTTTTTTTGTGCGCTGAGGCGGATATGATGAACGAGAATATCGTTACGGTATGTAGTATTGATCAATATAGGCATAACAGGTGATCACCCCCCGCGCTTTGTATATGACGGTTTTGCGAGATGAAGTTCTGTTTGACCTTTTGAAAAACCGAAAACTATGTTCATAGTCCATCATCATCGCTCTCCATTTATGGTCAATACGTAGTTTCAAAATTTGAAATAAGAATTGTTATATTGTTTAGTGTTGCTTCAGTACTTCACAACTATTGCTCCGTTGTTGAAGAATCGTTTAAAGAAAACATTTAATCCTTTCAGCTAATATTTATAATTGTTATTACTTGTTGGGCACTCAAATGCTCATTCTTGCTTAATTTAAATGTTTTCAGCTATGCATGATCGACCTGAAGGTTCAGGCAAGAACAAAGGGAAAGGAAAGCTATCAGATTAAGTTTGCATTATCTTATGTAATAGCTAGACTTAAATAAATTGACGATATTTATTATCTATCATGTAATGAAATGTTTTAAGGTTGCGTAACTGGGATTTAGACAACTCTGATATGTAAATTAAGTTTGATATTTATGACATTATTATTATTATTTCGCTCAAAGAAATGGTATCGTGAAGCAATCGAGTTCGGGTTTCAAGTACACGAATTTGGGGCGCCACGAGTTAGTATCGAGCTTTAAGGTTAGAAACCGTAGGTGGGAGTAGACCTTAGGCTATAACCTTAGAGCAGAAGGAAACGTTTAAAATACATATAACTCATATAGAGTTTAAAGTTAGATGAATGAGATAAATTCATCGTCAAACAAAATAAAAGATAACTTAAATAAAACTATTATTTGCTGTGTGTATATATTATATGCTAATCTAGATAATTTATGTGTAGATGTCAGGAGGAAAAGAATTGGGATAACTTAAGATCGTAAAGAAGGAGCCAATATCAAAGCCAACAACTGAACTAGAGGCTCACGTTGAAGATAACCTTGATGAGGTGATCATTTTAGAGAATATAGTACCGGACCCAGAAATGGTGGAACTAACAGATAGTGAGTCGGACACCAAAGTTGGAGCTGATCAAGCATCAACCGAAGTGCAGAATCTGAGGAACGAGGTTTCTTCTCTGGAAAAGTTGTGGGAAATAGAAAAGCTACTAAATAGCCAAATACGAAAGGCATTAATCGAAACGATGGAAGAACAAGATAAGCTTAAAATCCAAATTAATCAGATGGGAGTCAAGAGTAGCATATCGTGTGCAGCTCCAAGCAAGAAGGGGAAAAGAAAGATAGAAGACCACGACGTAGGAAAACCTGATAAGAAGAAAGGGAAAAAGATATGTTACATTTGCGGTTATAAGGGACATACCTCTCTGTATTGTCCCGACTATAAACCAGGTGCATGTTTTATTTGTGGGTTGGAAGGTCATCGAGCGAAAGGTTGTCCAGGATCAGGAAAAGGCGTAGTGAATAAGTAGTATAAGTACTATTTGAATATGTGTGTTCTATGATAAGTATGTCTGTGTAATATTTCTAACTTATGTATAAGTTGTAGTAGCGATTCCCGACTTTTGTGGTCACAAAGGGATTTCTGATGTTTAAAGCAGTATGTAATATGTTATGTACTATGAAATTGTTGAATGAATATGAAGTTATGTTTGGTTAATGAAACAAGTTTAAAATATTTAACTTATACGATAAGGTTTAGAATGTAAGTAATAAAATATAGATTATGTTTTATTTAACCAGATAATGCCGCCAAGACGTCAAACTCGAAACCAAAGGGCAGAAGAATCTGTCAACAATGCTGGAGGACAACAACTAGACCTGTTGCAGAATTTCGCGAACATGGTAGCTCAAGCCATGCAGAATGTTATGCCGAATGGCATGGGAATCAACTGCATAATCGGTTTTGCGAACTTCAAGGATTTTAAGTAGTAGGACCACCGAATTTAGAGGTACCACCGATCCGATAGAAGCCCAAACTTGGGTTAAGGAAATAGAAAAAGCATTTGTAGTCGCCAGGGTAGATGAGGGGCAAAAGACAGCTTTTGCCACCTATATGATGAAAGGAGAGGCGAATTTTTGGTGGGAGGCAAATCAAGTTAGGGCAGGAGAAGGAGTGATATCATGGACTAGGTTTAATACGCTGTTCTTTGAGAACCATTTCTCGTCCAGTGTGTAGGATAGGATAGAGGTGAAGTTTTTAGAGTTGAAAGGGGAGAACATGACGATATGAGTATGCCGTGAAAGTTCAATGAATTAGCTAGGTTTGCTCGCATTAAGTTGATCTGAGGAGGCAAGGAAGGCAAGGAGGTTTGAGTGGGCTTAAAACCACGGCTCTACAATAAGGTGGCAATATTGCGAGATAAATACTTTTGCAAGACTTTTTGGAGAAGGCTATCATAGTCGAAGGGGAAGTGAGGCCATGAGCCTCTCTGATAGGGAGAAAAAAAAAAGGGTACGGTTGAGGAACTGGGAAGGTAGAAGCGGGTAGTGGTAGTGGGAATGGAAAGAGAAAGTGGAACACTTTTAGAAATGTCAAGTCAAACAGAAGGTGTGAGGAAGCGGTTTGTGAAATGTAAGAATTGTGGAAAGAATCATTGAGGAGAGTGTCTTAGTGGTAAGTTTGTGTGTGCTATAAGTGTGAAGGGGAGGGACATATCTCTCCTAACTACCCCAATCCTAGGACGAACAATGGGTGTTTTTGTATGGATCAATGGAACATAAGGTCAAGGACTGTCCGAAAAGAAGGATGGATGTCGGAAGCGTGAATACGGGAAGAGGCAACGGAACACTGGCGATAACGGGACCAACTTCAACAAAACCAACCGTAAGAGTCTTCAACATGATGGTTCAGGATACCGTAGCAACCGGGGATGGAACTTCAGGTATTCTTCGAATAAATTTTATTTTCTTATATATGATTTTATTTTAGATATAAAGAAATTTTGAGGGAGAAATTTGAGTTCTGTTAAAAATCAAATTTCCGTATGATTAGATGGACAAGTTTTATGTTGAATAGTTAAAGATTAGTTCGATCGAATCTGATCGAGATCTACTTGAAAAGACTGTGTATGTTATTTTCCATTGTACTATAAGTTTTGAAGCGGTGATTCCGGGGACGAAATCCTTATAAGGGAGGGTGGATGTAATACCCCAGTATTTTCAAAATAATTAAATAATAAATTTTGCATTTAATTTTTTTTATATAAAGGTGGGATTATGTGCAAAGAAAAGTATAGGTATTTATGTGACAGATAAAACCTATTTATTATGTGAATAATTATAAATAAATTCTTTTAAATTTTTTTGATCATTATAGGTTATATTCTTATTATAAATTAATTTTGTGATAAAAATATCTATTATTTATTTTTCATAAAATATGATTATTATATATATGATATAATTATAAGGATTATTATGATTTGTATTTTATTATATTAGTTAAGTTAATCATTTTAACTTAATTAATAATGGTATATATGAAGGTTATGTCGGATATGAATTCAAAACCCTAATACTGGACTTTGAATAAGGAATGAGAATATTAATGTAATATTAATTATATTTCAGTAATATAAACATGCTTTATATGTGTGTAATGTTAATGTGTGGAACAATTTTAGTAAAGAAGTGCAAACCCTAGCGTTACTGATAAATTATAGTATATAAGTCAATTACGACTATAAAATTTATTAAGTTATTGTGTAATGTAATTTATGGAAATTATTATATTTAATGTTAATTAGGAAAAACCCTAATTAATATTTAGAAGTCCTAATTAATAATTAGGTAAACCCTAATTAGTATTTAGAAACCCTAATTACTAATTTAGAGCCCTAATTGCTAAGTTATAAACCCTAGGTATTAATTTAGCAAAGTTAATAGTAATTAATATATTATATAAAGACTAATTTATAAATCCTAGGTAATTAGTAAACCTAATTTAATTAGAGGACCGTAGTTCACATTTTTAGCAACTAAGATTTTCATTTTAGCCCTAATCTCAAAATCCTAGAACTTGGACTTTTGGAGCTCTAGGATTAAACCCTAATGGGTGAGAGGAAATGTCAACATTGCCACTAAAAGTAAACACCAAATGACCAAACTACCCTTTTGATTATTTTAATAAGGTGGAGTGTAGATCTAACCCTAGTAGGGTGGTTGGTGGCCAACCCCAACTAGCCATGTGGCCTAGTATAGCCTTTAATCAATCAAAAGGCTGATCACATGATCAGCCATAACATTAAACCCTTTATATATAGATTGGAGAGAGGAAGAGGTCACTTGTTAGCCCATTTTGCTCAAACACTTATCCAAGAGCTCCTCTCACCAAAAGCCACGAATTTCCCTTCATTTGTCAGTCACAAAACCAGCCCCATGAAACACACCAACAAAATCAGTAGCCAAAAATCAGATTGTGTTCAAGAAAGGTAAAACCCTAAACCTAAATTTCGATTTTTGATTTCATGTTAGATGTTATATTTAAATGTTTAAAGTTATGTTAGAAGGTGCCATTTAGTGATCTGGGTTGTTATAACTCAGATCCAGAACACTTAGATGCTCGAAATTGATGATTTTAGAAATCTGAGAATTTTAAATTTTGTTGTCTGACAGTGAATGTCAGGCCTTGTAGATTTGTGTTCGTTTATTTTTTTGGTGCTTTAAAGGTTTGAAGTTGTAGTCTGTAATGTTTTTAGTAATCTGCAAGTCGGTTCATGATCATTGCATGTGTAGATCAAAAGTTATTTACTGATTAAAGTTATTTGACCGAACGAACGAACTAAGTTTTCTGGGTAACCCAAAAAACTGAAGAACGTGTTCTGGCCGTGACTTTGACCGGCCTTGATTTGGTTTCTGGAACGTTGTTAGGATAAATATTGGTATCTAGATTATAATATGTCATGAGTACTACAACTTTAAAGCATTTTCAAACTTTATAAAGCCTCAGATCGATCGTAGTAATTGGTCAAACCTCGTTGACCATTAAGCTTAACTTTTTGGGTAACCCAGAAAGTTTAGGCAGTGGTCTGACAACTTTTTCAATTGTTTAGATCTGTCAGTAGGTTGCCGTTTTGATTTTGTTGTTGTAACTGTGACGACCCCAAATCCGGATACTTTTTACCTCAGATCTGGTACATCATCTCTACAACTATTGCGGAAGATATAAACATAAATTGTTTATACAATAAACCTTTATACATCATTCCCAAGGTCTACAACCTTAACTTAATACATACCTTCAAAATTATAAAGGTTTACAATGCTATTTTCGTCAGAAAATTTAATAGATCTAACTACAACATAATTTAATCTTTCACTTTGACTTTACTTCTGTCTTTATTCGAGCTTTCATCTAAATCTAAAATTTTTATCATGATATAGCAAGAGTGAGCAAAAAATTTTCCCAGCAAGTTTTAAATACAATGAAGATGTATCATGATTGAAAAGAATGAATAAGCTTTCAAGTTTTCAAAAATATAATAATTGTGAAATAACATGAATCAAGTTTCAATAATTGCATGACTGAATCAATAATGTTTGAAGTTAACAATGACCATAAATAATTTAACTGAACCTTATGGTAATGAAGGTGATCAGCCTTTCATACCTGATGAACATATGCAACATGCACTAAATGCGAATCAATAATCAGTATAGACGTGAATAATCAACAATAATTATTCACTAACATGCTTTGAAGATACAACTCAAGTTTGAGTTAGGGAAACTTGCCTGTACCGCTGATTACCGCTAAGAAATATAAAGTAATCTCTTATGAAAGACCTATCAATTATCAGATTAATCTTTCAATTAGCAAAATATACCTGTTAGCTCATAATGCTATTACTTTATCCATAGGTTATCTAACACTTAATCAAATATTAGATAACACCTTACAACATTAGCATTATTATCATCCTTTGATAATTCTTTAGTCACTACATCATATCCATTATGATTTAACACTCTCATTTTCATTTCATAAGTTATTATTTAACATCTAATAAGTTAAATACTTATCCAGCAACCTGGATTCTAAATCTAGCAAACAAAATTCCAATCCAGCAGACTGGATTCCAAATCCATCAACCTAAAGTGCAATCCAACTAACTGGATTTCAAATCTAGTAACTAGATTGCAATCAAGCAAGCATGGATTCACCAATCCATCAATCCAGCAAGCTAGATTCTAAATCCTTTAATTTCAGTAAGCTTCTTTTCAATCCAGCAAGCTGGACTCATCAGATTTTCCAATCCAGCAAGCTGGATTCCATATCCTTTTCACAAAAAATACCAAATCAGTTTATTATTTTTCTATCCTTTGTACAAACATATATACACATATTTCATACACAAAAAGTATTTTTCCATAATTTTCCAACTTCCTTTGGTATTTTTCAAAAATCATTCTTAGTTAATTCTTTAAGAAATTAGCTACCTCGTGCTCAACTCCAAAAATTCTCATCTCTTGACACAATCTTATACGCATTAACGTGACGCTCCAGTTTAAAATTCGTGGCCATCGGAGTTATAGAACTCCGGTTATAGCCATTTTCGTCGGAAAATCACAGAAATTGAAATGGTCATAACTTGCTCAATTTAACTCGGAATAAGCTCATTTTTGGACAGGAGGTACTTTATACCGTATATTTTCATGTCCCAAAAGGCCGGAATTTTTCTCACATATTAAGTGGCTGAAACAGCCCCTGGAAAGTTCTTCGCAGAAGTGAATTGTCGTTTTGCAGTTTTTCGTGCTTTGTTAAACATTTTCCATACGGAAATCTACAACTTCTTTTTCAGTGATTTTTCTTGGAGATGTTAGATAACTTATAATAGTATCCTCCCAAATATTTCTAGAATTTTTAAATGTCAGAAAAATGACTAAACTGCTCCTACTCTTTGACTGTCCAAAACAGTCAATTTTTCCTTAAAAGACACAAAACTATTTTTGCTAAATCAGTCATTATAGACTGTGTACTCATCATTTTTGAGTCCTACCACTTGGGTTTAGTAGTTAAGTAATATATCTAGCACATCTCTTTGACGGATCACAAAAAGAAGGTGTAGATCAAAAACGGTGAAAATCCAAAGTACATTGAAATTTTAGGGCTCATAAACTAGAAAAATCACTTTTCTTTATTTTTGATTTTCAACTAAAATAACACCCAATATGAGTATATCTAAACATAAAACACTCAATAACAAGTATATTCATGATTTTTAAGTTTAGAAACATAGTTCCAAGATTTGATTTACAATAATCAAAAATTACATAACAAAAGGTATTTATACCTTTGATTTCTTGACATATTTTTTTCTTCCAAACTATGTGATGGATCTTGGATGACATGGAATATCAAAATCTTCTCTCCTTCTTCTTTCTTAGAGCTGACAAAATATGATAGCTCTCTTTCTCTCTCTCTATTTGATTTTGGTTAGCTAACTTGGAAGTAATAGGATGAGAGAGAAATGAAATGATTTTTGTGGTGTAGAAAAAAATGTGTAGATACATTTTGTATATCTTACATTGATCTCCCATCCACTCTCTCTTGCCTTATTTTTCTTTCTAAGTGCCGAATTGGACCTTTCTCTCTCTCTTGGTTTTCTTTTTGGTTAGAAAAAAATAATAAGAGATCAAAGAAATAATTAGATATTTGT
Organism: Panax ginseng; assembly: GCA_020205605.1. Classification (NCBI taxonomy): domain Eukaryota; kingdom Viridiplantae; phylum Streptophyta; class Magnoliopsida; order Apiales; family Araliaceae; genus Panax; species Panax ginseng. The sequence goes on from JAINUU010000078.1 coordinate 715,438, forward strand.
TTGTTGGAGATTTAATGTATAGATATATTTTTTTATATCTACATACATCCCCCAATCTCATCTCTTCTTCTCTTCCTTAATCATTATCTAGTTGCTTGCACTCTTGGATAAAATAAGTAGCCAAGTTAATTAGTGACACCTAAGCCTAAAGGATAAGAAAGAAAAAAAAATAATCATTGCTCTCCTATTTTTTTTTCTCCTTCTTATCTCTTTCTCTTCATGGCCATGTGGCCTTATTATCTTCCAACATATCCTTTTCTTTTTTTCTTTAATTGTTAATTTACTTAACAAGTGACTAGATAGCCCCTCCTTAAGTGGGTCAAAAATTGGGCCACTTATCAATCAAATTCTATTGGGCTTGTACTTTTATTATTTTGCTTACTAACAAAATAAATTTGGGCTTCCACCAAAAAATGTAATTGGGTCATTATAATACTTGTCCCACGCATAATATATTGGGCTAGATTAACAATTTAATTGCCCTTAATCACTTTATCCACAAGTCACATAATTAAATAATTAATTAGATTTGTTTAAATAATATAACCTCATTAGTACATTAAATCTAATTCTTTTGGACTCTAAATAAATTATTGGGCTATGATATTATTATAGTCCATTACTCTTAATTCTATTTTACCCTAATTATTTAATTAGGGTTTTTATTTCTCACACTAGAAAATAAATTCCTTACTTATGCCTTTTCTTGTCCAAAAATATCCCCCATACTTGGATCAAATTTTGGGCTTTTTAAATTATTGATTGGGTCAACTCTTGGGCCACCATATTTAATCTCTTTGGACTTTTAATAAATTTCTTTGGGCCATAACAAAATATTACATTTTCAATACTCTTATTATTACCATTCCCTAATTATTTAATAGGATTTTCATTTACTCCATTAAAACATAGATCCTTACTCATGCACATTTATTTCCTTAACTTGATTAGACTTGCTATAATTAGGTTATAAAATTAATTAAGCTGAGATGTATAAAATAAATATCTTAAAATTAGTATATATTATAAATACTAATATTCTACCATATTATAACCTCTTAGGTTATTTAATTAACACACCTAATATATATATTAGGTTATATAACTTAATTCTTATTTCACTTTTATATACAAAATAAATGTATTCACATTATATAATGTATATTTATTTAATCATATACATAATTCACATAATCATAACATGCTTCACTTCTAACTCCAATTTTGACCTTTTTCTATAAAAGTCAACTATTGACTTTGACCAAAAAGTCAACCCTTGCACATTTTGTGTTAATTGTCCTTTCTAACTAAACTTGACGTTCCCGACGCAACCGAGCAGTCCCTGCTTCAAAATTCTATCTCTAACTCAAATTTTGAGTTTTAAATTACTCCTTCATATTGCTAATTGTATTAACTAACGACTTTATACTTGTTCAATTCACATCAAATTTAAAGGTATCATAATACCTTATTCTTGATATTTATTCAAATACATATCAATTCATTTCTAGGGTATTGGAATTTTGTAACCCACAGTTTCTCTATTCTCATTTGAATAGAAAACCATATAGTTTTTACTTGAAAATTTAAATAAATCCACAAATTCTCGTCTAGGTTTTATTCTTTAACCTTTATTCTAATCATTCAAGATTTTCTAAATTTTCGGGTTGTCACAGTAACTATCTTCTAGTATGTTATATGAACTTCAACATTATGCTTTTAGATCACTAAAACATCAAACTAATTTATACTAAATGGTAGGTCAAAATAGGCGGATGATGATCACGACTTGTGTTTTTGGGTAACCCGAAAACTAAAAGTCCGTGATCTATGACATGGTCGGTTAATGAGCATGAATCTTGATCGTGTATTGTTTTTATATGTATATTATGTAATAGATCTGTACACCTACATGTTGTCTACACACTGGGATCTTAATAGCACAAAAACAGTACACGTATAGCAAGTAGTGGAGGCCCAAAGTAAGACCCTCGAGCTGTTCTTCATTATGGGTAACCCAAAAATGAAGAACAGTCTCTAACAACCACTTTGATGGCTTATATCTCTCTGTTGTGTTATCGTTTGACCTTGTTAGTTGTTGTTAAATGTAGTGTTACACTAGTACTACAAGATCTAATCAATGGCTAGCCCAAAAACACTATGCACACTGAATTACACTTGGTCAAACGTACCCCCTCGTTAACTGCCTTGTCAGTGTTCTTGAGCTCAAGAACACCAATAGCGACAGACAGTGTCGCTATAGCCTATAGCGACGGTTTCTATTATTTTTATTTTCTAATTTCTGAAAAATGATTTAAAAATAGAAATAATTCTAAAAATAATTTAAAAATAGTAAATAAATTCTAAAAATTATGAAATCAGTTTTAAAAATTATTTTAAGTCATAAACATTAACTTTTAAAAATTTGGCATATTTTCCATAAATATTAGTAATTATTTGAATATTATTTATTTGATAAATGCACTAAATAAATTAACTAAAAATGATTTTATTATATTAAAATCATTTTAAATGATAATGAGGTATTTAATAATATTTTAAGTTATAAAATGTAACTTTCAATATTTTAAAGTAAATTTCATTAATTATTTAATATTAATGATATTAGATTTATTTAATAATTATATTAAATAAATAGATTAAAAATGATTTTATTGATTTAAAAGTCATTTAAAAAGGATATAAATGGTTTAAACATATTTTAAGTAATTATAAGTGACTTTTAATATTTAATGAATAATACCTTAATATTTTAATATTATTGGTAATTGTTTAAAAATAATTTTGAATGTTTTAAAAATCATTTAAGGGTATTAATAATACTTTAAAAATATTTTGAGTTATTAAAAATAACTTTGATATTTTGGCAATGGTTGCATTAATATTATAATATTATTTAAATATTAATGATAATAGAATTATCTAATATTTAAATCATTTAAAAATGATTCTAGAGTTTGAAAAATCAAGATAAATTATAATAATTATTTCGAAATTATTATAAGTCATTTAAAAATAATATGACTGGTATTTAAAATATCCAGGATAATATTGAACTGTATGAGAGAGTTTTAAACTCAATAATTACCCGATAAAGCCGTCGGTACACCGAAATGCTACCAAAATTGATCCGAAACTGTATAGTTTGACTGTATAAATATTTGTTTATGTCTTAATGACTAGTATAATTATGAGACAATGTGATTAGGATATGTGTTGACTGTAAATAACAGTACTATGTGTTATATGTTATTCTAATCAATAGAATAATCTTATAAATGATAGGTCGTTGAATTAAAGATATAATTAAGTTGTGTAAGCAGCAGACCAGGCAAGTTTCTTAACTCTTACTCTTTTATTTGAGTAAGTATCTAAACTATCATTTACGTTGTGCAAGTATCCTAAACTCTTGTTTTACTTTATTCAACGGATATCGTAAGCAAGTATCTTTATGTTTGCATTTTCTTTATGCAATGGACATGAGTAAGAAAGTTTCAGATTTATATTATTATTGTACTAGATTATTAACCATATTGTCGTATATATTATATCCGATCATTGTTTATATATAATCGTCTAAGCTATTTGATCAGCTAGACACAGATTTAGAATATCGTTGAATATGATAAAACCTTTTTGTATCCCATCAAATTGTTTTGGTTTGGAATCCTGACTAAGTATGAACATCCCTAATCTGGGAAAAACTTTTGTGCGCTTTGGAAGTGATATGATGAAACGAGAATATCGTTCTAGTATGTAGTATTGATCAATACAGGCATATAATTTGATCACCCCCGTGCACTTTGTAAGTTATAATGATTTTGCGAGATGAAGTTATGTTTGACCTTTTTGAAAACTGAAAACTATGTTCATAGTCTATCGACTGCTCTCCATTTATGGTCAATACGTAGTTTCAAAATTTGAAATAAGAATTGTTATATTGTTTAGTGTTGCTTCAGTACTTCACAACTATTGCTCTGTTGTTGAAGAATCGTTCAAAGAAAACATTTAATACTTTCAGCTAATATTTATAATTGTTATTACTTGTTGGGCACTCAAATGCTCATTCTTGCTTAATTTAAATGTTTTCAGCTATGTATGATCGACCTGAAGGTTCAGGCAAGAACAAAGGGAAATGAAAGCTATCAGATTAAGTTTGCATTATCTTATGTAATAGCTAAACTTAAATAAATTGACGCTATTTATTATCTATCATGTAATGAAATGTTTTAAGGTCACGTAACTGGGATTTAGACAACTCTGACATGTAAATTAAGTTTGATATTTATGACATTATTATTATTATTCCGCTCAAAGAAATGGTATTATGAAGCACTGAGTTCGGATTTCAAGTACCTGAATTTGGGGGCGTCACATCAACTAGCCCAGTAAGAAATATTATGACTAAGATAATGCAGAATAAATTATAATTAGCCTTCAACAGTGTTAAACTGATAAAATATAACAAACATCAAGTTTAACTGCAACAGAACAAGCAATCCATTAGAAGAGTCAAGTAGAGAATAAAATCTACTATCTTCTATGATTTAAAAGGTTTTTCATGACTTTTATCGTTGGGACTCAGCTTAATAAATAATCCACATCATCGAATCACCCCACACTACTGACCGAGGATATTCTTTAGTATCACGACCACAATTATCAATGCACTACGGGCCAAGAATATTTGTGTATTCATTAATGGTCATGATCATGCCAACAAGCGTCCATCAATGCACTCTGAGCCAATGAGGACTTTTACCACATCATTTATAACATTACGGTCATGATTACAAGAATAATCCACAGTCATAATCATACCAAGTCCATCTATGCACTACGGGCCACGGATGACTTTCAAAAATATAAACATGAGGATGATGACAATGATATAAGTATTCAATAAAACAAGTTCAAGAATTAATTTATCCAGAACTAATAATGTCCAAATTGTCAACATGATACTGCTTTGTAGAGTAAATTCAAGAATGCTCAGAAGAATATTTCCATGAAAAGATACTGGATGAAGCGCAAATATCAAGGATATTCCACTAATTTCAGGGAGTATAGAAGTCAAAACTTTAACCAACTGAGCATAATAAAGAATGGAATAACAAAATAAATCACCAACCGTTTTGATGACTGATACCACTGGTATTTTCATGCTGCCGGCTGCTTTCTCTTGGTTGCGTTGACTCGTTATCGCGCTCCAATAACTGAGCCCTATTTATAACATCTGAGTACAAACATAATTTATGAGAAATAAGATATTGACGTATCTAGGTTTCAAACCTCTTAAAACATTCGCGTCATTCGCTCCTCATTATCGACCAAATGGGATTCAAACTGGGATAACTCCACAAATTTAGCCTCGTATTGCGACACGGTCATATTGTTTTGTTTTAATTTGATAAACTCCACTTCTTTCATGTGACGAATACTCTCGGGAAAGTACTTGTCATTTGAATAGCTCTTGCAACTTCTCCCAAGACATCTTGAGTGCGTTAAGTGGATATCGTTTCTGATTCTCACCGATGTCCGCTCTTCTTCACGCAACATGAAGGTGGCGAAGGAACTTTACTCCTTGGAACATCCCAAGATATCAAATATCTTGGTGATCTTCTTTATCCATGCTTCCGCCTAAAGTGGTTTTGGCTCTCCAATAAACTCCGGTGGTCCCGGCTCCTTGAATCTGTTTAGCGGTGGACCGTCCAGAGAGTTTCAAGATGTTTCCACCTATATTTTGGACGAGAGCCGCTCTACTTTGATGTTGCATGAATTGCATAAAGCCTCCGAACAATCCATCATTCATCATTTGGTCGGTGTTGTTGTTTGCATGAGGATTGTCGCCTTTCGATGCACATTCTCACGATTATTGATATGTGGAGACTCAGCGGTCTCTTGTGCTCCATTGCTATTCTCAACATTCTCGGATGTCATTTTTGAGATACTACCACAAAACAAAGGTTAATTAACATATAACATATTATCCCTATACTTTGTGAGACCAATAAAATACCAAATAAACTTAGGTAGGTCATACTAACGAAGGAATTCCCCGTCTCTCCCTCCTAGTTCTAGTCTCACATCTTAGTCAGGGATCATATCCCTAAGCTTTGATACCAACTGTGACGCCCCCAAAATTAGGTATACATCACCCATCTTGAGTCGCTTGAGATACATGGTATGTAATTCAAATACAACTTAATAATACAAATTGCCGGTGTACAATACGAAAAAACATAAGCTGTGAGTTTGAATACAAATATTGTCTACTAGAGAGTATACAAACTCAAAAGAGTCCTCATTACAATTATTATCACACTATTTCACGCAGAATAGTGAGGACTACTAATGCACCATCTAGGACCATCACTCGTTCCCAGACTCATCCCAAACTATATTCTCATTTTCACAAGAGAACGGTGAAAGAAAGGGTGAGCTCAACTAACCCAGTAAGAAATATTATGACTAAGATAATGCATAATAAATTATCATTAGCCTTCAACAGTGTTAAACTGATAAAATATAACAAACATCAAGTTTAACTGCAACGGAACAAGAAATCCATTAGAAGAGTCAAGTAGAGAATAAAATCTACTATCTTCTATGATTTAAAAGGTTTTTCATGACTTTTATCCTTGGGACTCAGCTTAATAAATAATCCACATCATCGAATCACCCCTGCACTACGACCAAGGATATTCTTTAGTATCACGACCACAATTATTCATGCATTACGGGCCAAGAATATTTGTGTATTCATTAATGGTCATGATCATGCCAACAACCGTCCATCAATGCACTCTACAGCCAATGAGGACTTTTACCACATCATTTGTAACATTACGGCCATGATTACACCGAATAATCCTCGGTCATAATCATACCAAGTCCATCTATGCACTCTGAGCCACAGATGACTTTCAAAAAAATATAAACATGAGGATGATGACAATGATATAAGAATTCAATAAAACAAGTTCAAGAATTAATTTATCCAGAACTAATAATGTCCAAATTGTCAACATGATCTTCGCTTTGTAGAGTAAAATTCAAGAATGCTCAGAAGAATATTTCCATGAAAAGATACTGGATGAAGCGCAAATATCAAAGATATTCCACTAATTTCTTGGAATATAGAAGTCAAAACTTTAACCAACTGAGCATAATAAAGAATGGAATAACAAAAGAAATCACCATGCATACGGTACTTCGCATAGACAGCTTATTCCAACAGAATTCTAAACAACGGAACCAGGTCAGGCGAAATTCGCACCGACAGGATGTTCCAACAGAATAATAAAGAATGGAATAAGAACAGAAATCACAATGCATGCGATACCAGCATGATAGACAGTTATTCTAACGAGAATACTAATAAGGCGGAATCAGTCCGGCGTAAAATGCATGAGATAGGATATTCCAATGTAATAATAATAAAAGGGAACTAGGTGCGGCGCATAACGATGCATATGATATTCAACAATGTAATAATAAAGACGGAATCAGGTCCAACGTAAAATGCACAGACAGGATATTCCAACAGAATAATAAAGACGGAATAATAGAAGAATGTCACCAAGTATAGGGTAGCCCACGTATACAGGTTATTTCAACAGAATAATAAAGAATGGAATAACATAAGTTCTCTTCATGAATACAAAAGAATAACACCCCTTACGAGTACAACAAATAATATTCCCTACCTTAAGAAGAAGAGTACTGGATATATAAGTAGTGAAGTAGCAGAATACTTTCTTCTTTCTCTCTATAGTTTATCTCTAGAGTTTCAATTGAATTAAAAGAAATAATGAAGGAATGAGTTTTATTTATAGAAAAATGGACTACATAGTAACTAACTCATGAGCGGTCCAAATTGATTTACTTTAATCTTATGGTCCATATTTAAAGAAAAATCTTTTAAATAAAATATAATATATTCTATTTATAATCTAATAAAACGAATAACTTTATAAAAGATTTTATTATGCAAATACTATGCATACCTTATGCAAACACTATGCATAATAAAATATAATATATTCTAATTATTGTCTAATAAAATAGATAACTTTATAAAAGTATTACATTTTATATAAAAAGATTTTACTATGCAAAAACACTATGCGAGACATTATGCAACACTATGCATAATAGAATATAATATATTCTATTTATAGAATAACTTTATAAAGTATTACATTTTATATAAAAAAGATTTTTACGTATTATTACATTAATAATACCAACAAAGCCGAGTGACTTATCACGTAAGCATCAATAATTAATACTAGTGTGTTACTATGCAACCACGCCATTACATCGCATTTTTTTAACACCGGGTGTTTCAATAGTTAACGGTAAAACTTCCGCCGTTATTTTTATAAAGTATTTTTGTCATTTTCTCAATTCGACAATAATTTTGTTGTGGGGTCCACCAATGATTGTGTCGTTGTACGAATATTCCCTGTTAAAACGAATATTCCCCGACCAATCGAATATTATATAACAACTTGCGTACTTTGCAAAATTTAAAAATATTACCCACAACTATAACATTATATCAATTTCACTCCATAATATTATAAAATAATATTTATAGAAAATTCTTCTTTATTCAAAAAGTTGGGGTTTTACAACCTCCCATTCTTATGAAATTTCACCCTCGAAATTAGGGTACGTACTTGGTATGTCGAAGAGGTAAGGATACCTTGATTTAATTTCAGGTTCTAACTCCCAAGTCATTTCCTCAACATCGTGGTTTCTCCACAAAACTTTGACTTGAGGTATAACCTTGGAGCGTAGAATATGTTCCTTCTTATCCAAGATTTGAACAGGAACCTCTTCATACGTCAAATCTTCCGCTATTTCGTCTGGTTCTAACTCAATAATGTGGTTCGGGTCTTCCACATATTTACGTAACATGGATATATGAAAAACGTTATGAACACGTGACATACTTGGCGGTAAAACGAGTCTATAGGCCACAGTTCCTACTCAATCGAGGATTATAAATGGGCCAATGAATCGAGGATTGAGCTTTCCTCTCTTTCCAAATCTCGTAACTCCTTTCCACGGAGCAACTCGTAATAATACATGATCTCCTATATCAAATTCCACGTCCTTTCGATGAAGATCAGCATAACTCTTTTGTCGATCTTGTGAGGTTTTTATACGTTGTCGGATCGTTTGAATCTTTTCCGTAGTCATACGTACCAACTCCGGTCCCAACAACGTTGCTTCACCCACCTCATCCCAGCATATGGGAGAACGACACTTTCTTCCATATAATGCCTCGAATGGAGCCATGCCAATGCTTGCTTGATAACTGTTGTTGTAGAAAAACTCCACCAACGGTAAGAACTTGTCCCAACTTCCCTTGAAGTCAAGGACACAGAGTCTTAATAAATCTTCCAGAGTTTGAATAGTCCTCTATGATTGTCCGTAAAATCGAGGATGATATGCGAACTAAATCGAAAATCCGTGCCCATAGCTTTTTGCAAACTAACCCAAAATCGTAAAGTGAATCTTGGGTCTCGATCAAAAACTATGGATCTTGGCATACCATGCGATCTTATAATCTCGTTTATGTACACATACGAGAAAGACGCGTTCAAGTGTATGAGTTTCTCGTATTGGTAAAAAGTGAGCAGACTTGGTTAATCTATCAATAATGACCCAAATCGCATCTATGCCTTGAGAAACTTTGGGAAGGACCCAGAATGAACAAAATCCATGGTAATGTGCTCCCACTTCCATTATGGAATTTCAAGTGGTTGCAATGGACATTTTGGTACTTGATGCTCACTTGACTCGTTGACAAGTTAGACACCTTAAGATAAATAAGCAGCGCTATCTCTCTCTTATATTGCTCCACCAAAATGTATGACGAAGATCATGATACATTTTGTACTCCCGAGGATGGATTGCAAAGCGTGTGTGTTGTGCGCCTCCATCATGATTTTATACTTTAAATCGTGGTCGTTAGGAACACAAAGTCTGGAGTTGACTCGAAGTATTCCTTCTTCATCGATTCTTGCTTCCGGCATAGCACCTTCTTGCACTTTCTTCCTCATACGCATCAGCTCCAGGTCTATAGCTTGAACAACTTTAACTTTATCAATTAAAGTCGGTTCTACTCGTATATTCGACATCATCACATGGGTCCCTAGAGTCTTTAACTCTATCTCCATCCTTTGCAAGTCACACAAAATGGGCTTTTGTGTTGTCAATATTGCACTCGTACCCGCATATGATCTTCTACTCAATGCGTCAGCTACCACGTTCGCTTTTCCAGGATGATATTGGATGGTATGATCATAATCTTTCAACAGTTCAAGCCAACATCATTGTCGCATGTTGAGTTCCTTTTGAGTGAAGAAATATTTGAGGCTTTTATGATCCGTGAAGATCTTCACTTTCTCCCCATACAAGTAATGCCTTTAAATCTTTAGTGCGAAGACAACAGCTGCCAACTCTAGATCATGATTAGGATAATTCCTCTCATATTCTTTGAGTTGTCGTGAGGCATAGGCTATGACTTTCCCATGTTGCATGAGAACACATCCTAACCCTTTGCCCGAAGCATCACTATAGATGACAAATCCCTACGAACCAGATGGTATTATCGAGCAGTCTTTGAAATGAGTCTCCTCTTGAGTTCTTGAAAACTCTTCTCACATTCCTCGCTCCAACCGAACTTTGTATCTTTCCGAGTCAGCTGAGTTAGTGGAATAGCGATTCGAGAAAACCCTTCTACAAATCTCCGATAATAACCAGCTAAGCCGAGAAAGCTACGTACTACGGTCACTGATTTAGGTTGCTCCCAGCTTTGAATAGCTTCAATCTTTACTGGGTCAACAGATATTCCATGACTTAATACCACGTGCCCAAGGAATGCTACTTCCTCAAGCCAGAACTCGCATTTCTTCAACTTGGCATAAAACTTGTATTCACGAAGCTTTTGGAGTATCAGCCTCAAGTGTTGCTCATGATCTTCACGGCTTTTGGAATAAATAAGGATGTCATCAATAAAGACGACCACAAAGTGATCCAAATATTCCTTGAATACTCGGTTCATCATATCCATGAAGGTAGCAGGAGCATTAGTCAATCCAAAGGACATGACTAGGAATTCATAATGCCTGTACTGAGTTCTGAAAGCCGTCTTTGGAATGTCATCGGTTCTAATCTTCAATTGGTGATATCCGGAACGAAGATAAATCTTTAAAAAGAATTTAGCTCCTTGCAACTGGTCAAATAGGTCATCAATACGTGGCAATGGGTACCTATTTTTGATGGTGACATGATTCAACTCCCGATAATCAACACAAAGTCGCATACTCCCATCTTTTTTTTTTCACGAATAGAACAGGAGCACCCCAAGGAGAAGTACTAGGACGAATGAAACCGATGTCTAACAATTCTTGTAGTTGGGTCTTTAACTCTTGAAGTTCAATAGGAGCCATTCGATATGGGGCTTTGGAAATAGGTTTTGTACCAGGTTCAAGGTCGATTCAAAATTCAATTTCACGCTCTGGGGGTAGGCCAGGAAGTTCTTCAAATGAATCGTTAGGAAATTCATTAACAATAGAAATATCATTCAAAACTGACGTATTTTTGTTTAGATCCGTGACATGAGCTAAGAAAGCTTGACATCCGTTTTTCAATAAACGAACAGCTTTATGGCTTGAGATGATAGTGATTGATCTTAATGGTTTGGTTGCTTGAATTCGCATAACAGATTGGTTAAGAATATGAAAGCTAACAACTTTACGAAAACAATCAATTTTTGCATGATGAGTAGTTAACCAATCAATCCCTAGAATTACGTCAAATGCAAGTATTTTTAATGAAATAAGATCGACAGGTAATGTGAGGGCACTAATTTGAACCAAAAAAACTTATAAACAATGGATGTAATGAAGGTTTCTCCCAACGGAGTTTCTACAGATAAGTAAAAGTTTAATTTTTTCGGAGTCAAATTTAATCGTTCAGTGCAAGTAGGAGAAATAAAAGAATGGGTAGAACCGGTATCAAATAAGGTATATACTTCGCTAGAGTTTATGATAAGCTTACCCGTGATGACCTCATTCGGGTTCCTTGCTTTTTGGGAGGTCACAACAAATGCTCTCCCTTGCACCACCGGCTTTGACTTTTCTGGGATGGCCTTTGGTGCCTCCATCCTAGCTGAACTTGTCTTTGGTGAACGAAAAAATCGGGCTAGGTGACCTTCTCTTCCACAATTATAACATGCTTTGGACGACATCGCGCAGTTTGGACTGATGTGTCCCTCCCCTTCGCATTTGAAGCATATGATACGTGGTCGTTCTCCTTCCTTAACAACGGGTTCTGGTGCTGATCTCCTTCCATCATTGTTGAATCTCCTTTTCTTGAAATGTTCATTTTTATTGTCTTGGCCATGATTACCACCGAAGTGGTTACCATTTCTGGCATGTTGATTCCCTCCACGTTTGTTGTCACCATTTTGATGGTGATACCCTTTGGTATTTTCATGTCACATAATTTACTTTCTCTTGGTTGCGTTGACTCGTTATCGCGCTCCAATAACTGAGCCCTATTTATAACATCTGAGTACAAACATAATTTATGAGAAATAAGATATTGACGTATCTCCGGTTTCAAACCTCTTAAAAACATTCGCGTCATTCGCTCCTCATTATCGACCAAATGGGATTCAAACCGGGATAACTCCACAAATTTAGCCTCGTATTGCGACACGGTCATATTGTTTTGTTTTAATTTGATAAACTCCACTTCTTTCATGTGACGAATACTCTCGGGAAAGTACTTGTCGCTGAATAGCTCTTGCAACTTCTCCCAAGACATCTTGAGTGCGTTAAAAGTGGATCGCTTTTCTGATTCTCACCAAGATGTCGCCTCTTCACATAACATGAAGGTGGCGAAGGGAACTTTTTGCTCCTTGGAACATCCCAAGATATCAAATATCTTGGTGATCTGCTTTATCCATGCTTCCGCCTAAAGTGGTTTTGGCTCTCCAATAAACTCCGGTGGTCCCAGCTCCTTGAACTGTTTAGCGGTGACCGTCCGAGAGTTTCTAGTATTTCCACCTACATTTTGGACAGGAGCCGCTCTCGCCTGATGTTGCATGAATTGCATAAAGCCTCTGAACAATCCATCATTCATCATTTGGTCAGTGTTGTTGTTTGCATGAGGATTGTCGCCTTCCTGATGCACATTCTCCTGATTATTGATATGTGGAGACTCAACGGTCTCTTGTGCTCCATTGCTATTCTCAACATTCTCGGATGTCATTTTTAGATACTACCACAAAACAAATGTTAATTAACATATAACATATTATCCCTATACTTTGACCGACCAATAAAATACCAAATAAACTTAGGTAGGTCATACTAACGAAGAAGAATTCCCGTCTCTCCTCCTAGTTCTAGTCTACATCTTAGTCGGGGATCATATCCCTAAGCTTTGATACCAACCGTGACACACCCCAAAATTAGGTATACATCACCCATCTTGAGTCGCCAGATACATGGTATGCAGAATTCAAATACAACTTAATAATACGGTTTTCCGTGTACAATACGAAAAAACATAAAGCTATGAGTTTGAATACAAATATTGTCTACTAGAGAGTATACAAACTCAAAAAGAGTCCTCATTACAATTATTATCACACTATTTCACGAGAATAGTGAGGACTACTAATGCACCATCTAGGACCATCACTCCGTTCCCGACTCATCCCGCCTATATTCTCATTTCACGAAGAGAACGGTGAAAGAAAGGGTGAGCTCAACTAACTCAAAGAAGAAATATTATGACTAAGATAATGCATAATAAATTATCATTAGCCTTCAACAGTGTTAAACTGATAAAATATAACAAACATCAAGTTTAACTGCAACGGAACAAGAAATCCATTAGAAGAGTCAAGTAGAGAATAAAATCTACTATCTTCTATGATTTAAAAAGGTTTTTCATGACTTTTATCCTTGGGACTCGAATTTTAATAAATAATCCACATCATCGAATCACCCCCGCACTACTGACCGAGGATATTCTTTAGTATCACGACCACAATTATTCATGCACTCACGGGCCAAGAATATTTGTGTATTCATTAATGGTCATGATCATGCCAACAAGCTGTCCATCAATGCACTCACGGGCCAATGAGGACTTTTACCACATCATTTGTAACATTACGGTCATGATTACACCAAATAATCCTCGGTCATAATCATACCAAGTCCATCTATGCACTATGTGCCACAGATGACTTTTAAAAAATATAAACATGAGGATGATGACAATGATATAAGAATTCAATAAAACAAGTTCAAGAATTAATTTATCTAGGAACTAATAATGTCCAAATTGTCAACATGATCTTTGCTTTGTAGAGTAAATTCAAGAATGCTCGGAAGAATATTTCCATGAAAAGATATCTTTGGATGAAGCGCAAATATCAAGGATATTCCACTAATTTCATGGAGTATAGAAGTCAAAACTTTAACCAATGAGTATAATAAAGAATGGAATAACAAAAGAAATCACCATGCATGTGGTACTTGCGCAGAACGAGTTATTCCAACGAGAATACTAAATAACGAAACAGTCAAAGAAATTGCACCAAGCAGGATGTTTCAATGAGAATAATAAAGAATGGAATAACAACAGAAATCACCATGCATGCGGTACTTCGCATGATGAGTTATTCCAACATAATACTAATAAGGGCGGAATCGAATCAGTAAAAGAAACGCATGTGAGATAGGATATTCCAACAGAATAATAATAAAAAAGCGGAACCGAGGTTCCGGCGTACAACGCATGTGAGCCGGATATTTCCAAGAATAATAAAGCGAAATCAGTCCAACGTAAAACGCATGCTGATGATGAGGATATTCCAATGAGAATAATAAAGGCGGAATAATAGAAGAATGTCACCAAGTATAGGGTAGCCCAGCGATATGAGTTATTCAGCAGAATAATAAAGAATGGAATAACATAAGTTCTCTTCATGAATACAAAAGAATAACACCCTTTACGAAAGTACAACAAATAATATTCCCTACCTTAAGAAGAAAAGTCTTTGGATATATAAGTAGTGAAGTAGTAGAATACTTTCTTCTTTCTCTCTATAGTTTATCTCTAGAGTTTCAATTGAATTCGTAAGAAATAATGAAGGAATGATCTTCTATTTATAGAAAAATGGAATTTGCATAGTAACTCTCATTGATTTACTTTAATCGATGGTCCATATTTAAAGCAAATTTTTAAAAATAAAATATAATATATTCTATTTATAATCTAATAAAACGAATAACTTTATAAAAGATTTTACTATACAAACACTATGCAGTGCCTTATGCAAATACTATGAATAATAAAATATAATATATTCTAATTATTTTCTAATAAAATAGATAACTTTATTAAAAGTATTACATTTTTATATAAAAGATTTTACTATGCAAAATACTATGCGAGACACTATGCAACACTATGCATAATAGAATATAATTTATTCTATTTATAGAATAACTTTATAAAAGTATTACATTTTATATATAAAAGATTTTTACGTATTATTACATTAATAATACCAACAAAAGCTGAGTGACTTATCACGTAAGCATCAATAATTAATACAGGTGTGCTACTATGCAACCACGCCGTATTATATGTACTTTTAACACGGGTGTTTCAACAGTTAACAGTAAAACTTCCGCCGTTATTTTCATAAAGTATTTTTGTCCTTTTCTCAATCCGACAATAATTCTGTTGTGGGGTCTACCAATGATTGTGCCGTTGTACGAATATTCCCTGTTAAAATGAATATTCCCTAACAACTTGCGTACTTTGTAAAATTTAAAAATATTACCCACAACTATAACATTATATCAATTTCACTCCATAATATTCAAAAATAATATTTATAGAAAATTCATCTTTATTCAAAAAGTTGGGGTTTTACAAAAATCTTCTTTAATAATTTTATTATCTTCATGTAAAAAATTATACGCTTCTTGTAGTTTATGGTGTTTTTCATTTATATTATCTAACGTATGTATGACAAATGAAGTACTAGATAATTGATGTTCAAAATGTACCTCAGATCTTGGTGATGACTCATTGTTTGCCATTAAGCACATATTTGTAATTTCCTCAATTTGTTCAACAACTTCTTCATCATATCTTTCTTGATTTATAAGTAAATCTTTAAAAGCAATTCCTTTCCCTCTGATATTTGTATCCGATCCTGCTTTTTCGACTAACATGTCGACTTCGTGGGCACGAAGATTTCCAATAAGGCTATCAAGAGGATAAGTAGTTAGATCTTGCCTTTCCTTAATAGGAATAACTTTCATTTTCCAGATGGATGGAAGGGCTTTGAGGATTCTTCTGTTTTTCTTATTAGTTGTATATGCCTTCCCCATATGTTCTAGTTCATCAATGATTCTGGAAAATCGTGTTTCCATATCAATGATCTTTTCACCTTCTTCCAGCTTGAAACTTTCATACTCCTGGATTAGAGCATCTGTTCTGGTTTCTTTAATATGACTGGTTCCTTCATAAGTTAGAATCAATTTTTCCCAGATTTCTTTTGCATTCTTGCAATTGCTAACTCTTTTGTATTCTTTTTCAATGAGAGCACTGGACAACACTTGTTTAGCTAGGGATGCGATGTTCATAGCCTTTTCATCATCAGTATTGAATTCATCAACATCTTTCTCAACGATCTTTTCTCCCACGATTTTTGTTGGAACTTTTACACCTTGTTCTATTGCAAGCTAAACTTTGATTCCTTGTAATTTGACATATATTCGAATCGCTCTTCCGGTGGCAGCGTTTGTACCATCAAATAGTGGAGGTGCGGTCATTGATAATCCTTCTCCATGCAACCAATAGCATTGTAGGCCATAGATGGATCTACTCTTAGGTATGCATGTATTTACTCAACAAACAAGTTAAAGGGCCTTGCTCGATACCAATTGAAAGTTCAATAATAATCTAGAAGGGCTTTGGATATATTATTATAGATTTAAAAATTACCTTAAGCCTTTTGATTTTTTTGTATAATTAATTTGCGAGTGTTAGAAATTAATATGCAAGACATAAAAATCAATCACACAATGCACATAGATTTATCTGGTTCACAACATACATCCCGGGTATGCTGCTACGTCTAGTCTCAAGCTCCTTTCTAGGACTTGAGATCCTATTACTATCAGTAATAAATACTCCTTCAACAGGTGGAGAAGCCTTTACAAAGTTTTATAGTCAAACTTCCAAATGTTCCCAACTAATCTATCTTGGACAACAAGCTCGCTGGCTCCTCCTCAAGCTTAGTTGTACTTCTTTTTGAGTTCGATTCTATTCTATGATCCGGTCTTGAAACAATGACCTCTTCCTCACCTCACAAGTACACTAGAGACCCAACTTCCCGCTGACCTCTCTATGACTCTGGTCTTGGTCGAAGAATTACTCGTCTTTCTCACAGGTACATAAAATAAACTAACTATGACTTTTTCTCCTTTTTTAAAATTATATTACAACAATGTGCTTCTCAAATAAGTAGATAAGAATTTAGTACATATGGATGCTTCTTAAATAAGCATATATAATTTAGTACCGATTGATGCTTCTCAAATATGCAGATAATAATTAAAGATCAAAATATATTTATAAAAGTTCAAAGACTTTTATACTTGAGAAAATATGCTTCTTTGTAAACAGATAGTAATTTGTGCTTAGATCAAATAATGTTTTTGTGTAAGTAAATATGTAAATTATGCACTGTTATAAAAGTTTAAATAACTTTATATTTTATATGAAAAAGTGCTTCTTGAATAAGCAAATATATCAATTTTAGCTTTTACTCAAAAATGCTTCTGATTTAGCAGATATATAATTTAATGCAAATTTAAAAGAAATATTTATTCTTTATGGAGTAAAGAAAAGTAACTTTAAGTTTAAATAACTTTTTAGAGTGAAAGTGCTTCTGAGTAAGCAAATAAGTTATTTTAAGTTTTGAATCAAATATGCTTCTATTTAAGCAGATATATTCACTTAAGTTTGTGAAATAAAAGTTTAAATAACTTTTATATTATGCAACAAGTATTTTATGAATAAATGAATTTATGAACAAATACTTGTGCTGACAGATATCAAGTATAATAAATAAATCAGTTAAGCAATACTTGATATAACAAATATTATTGTTTAACTCAAACAATATACATGAATATTTTATCTATTATGTGAAATTTTATAAATAATGTCAATTAGTACTATAAGGAATCGTACGGTTCGAATTCCTCTTGGTAGAGGTGTATCTCCGTAGCCTTGCGGCGTCTAAGTACGGAAAAATTTATAATTTCACAATTGATATTTATATAAATATTTTCAATAGATCACTACAATTCTCAAATCCGGTTCGGATGACTACTCTTTTTGGAGCAGTATCTCAGTGTTGTTTTGAGCTATCAAGTATCGTATCTATTTTACGATATTTATATAAATAATATCAATAAAGATTCTTCAAGATTATAAGGAATAAATACGGTCAATTCCTCTCAGTAGAGGTTTAACTCAAGTTATGGCGAGGCGCCAAGTATCCTTTTATTTGATAAATAGATCTATATAGAATTGTGTAGAATAATTTATATTCGTATATCTATAAATATAAATAAGCAAGAGATAATTCAAATAAATAAATCAAACAACTTATCTCAATTTGCTTAGACCAATTTCCTCTTCTCAAAAGATTAGAACTTTGATAAGTAGAGAGAGAAAGCTTCTTAGAGAGAGAGAGAGTATGTAGGAGAGAAATAAGCTTTTCTTTGTAAGTGAATTGACAAATTAAAAATGAAAGAAATGCCTCATATTTATAGATTTTTGAAGTCAGGGGTAAAATGGTAATTAGTAAAAACTAATTTTGAATGTATGGTTGAGATGAGTGATTTTTGAAATAAACGGTCCAGATGGAACAAACATTTTACGCGGAAGTTATCTTATTTCCGTCTGGGCCAAAAATCATCAACTTTACATTAATTGTTTAACTCATCAATTCGGTTAAGAGTGGAAAAAATGTATTAATCGACACGGTTTAAAAAAATTGCCAAAGATGCTTAGTACTCCTCCGTCCCAAAATTTTTGTAGCGTAAAAATTTTGATATCTACTTTTTCAAGATTTCAATGCATTTTTTCCCTTTATTTTCCAAGTTTGCCCCTTTACCTTAATTGTTGATAGTTATTACTCATTCAAGTCTCTCCTCTTTTTTAAGCATCCTTTTCATATTCCCACCAATAAGAATGTGATTGCCAAAGTTATGCTTCTTAAAAGACATCGACACACTCTTCAATGGACAATCTCCTTTTACTAAAGTCTTAATTGCAGAAAATAAAAAATTAGCACATAAGAGTATTTTAGTATTTTTATCACACATATTGGTATGTGTGTAGAACTCTAGAACAGCAGATAATTTAGGACGGAGGGAGTATATGTGTATGATATACTCCCTCCGTTCTTAAAAGATTGTCGTTTTAGGAAGTAATTTTTGTTCCAAAATGATTGTCGTTTTGAGTTTATCAATACACATTAGCCAGTTTTTCCCTACTTTACCCTTATTTAAAGATTTCTCCTATTTAAAGCTTTCTTCCATTCCCAATGATTCTTATTCAATTCAATATTATAATTCAAGTAGTAATTGGTTGAATAAGAAGTACTAATTGGTTAAATTGAATAAGAAATATTGGGAAGAGAATAATTAGTTGAGACAATTAATAAGGGTAGTATAGTATTTTTCGCTAGCTATTAATTATATTCTTTAATTTATGTGCATTAATTTTAAACGACAATCTTTTAAGAACAGAAGGAGTATGTCATATATTTAAAGCATATGCATGCATTTTAGATACTACATATTTTTAATGCATGCAAGCTTATACACGATTTTAAAAAAAAACTTGCCAGCAATGCATCCTCTCTCATTTAATGCCTAGGCCAAAATCAAATTACTTAGGATTTAATGAGCAATTGACCAAGGATGCGAGCACATTTTGATTTCAAAAAGAATGCATGCAATCATTATATTATATATATTCAGTACACACATTTTTGCAAGTTTACTAAAAAATGCATGGTTTGTTATATATATAATATTCGGATATATATATATATATATATATAATATAAATATATTAGGCACATGCATGTATGCATTTAAAAACAAGTTATGCCAGCATATTAAATAGACACACACTTTGCACTTTTTATTTACATTTAGAATTATTATAATATTATATTAATACATATTAATTAATCAAATGCATGCATGCTTGGTTTCTTATACATAGTATATATTAATTAACACACACTGGCACTTATATATATTATATATGTACATATATTATATATGTACACACACAGACTAGTATATATATATATATATATAATATATATATATATATATATTTATATATATATATATATATATATATATATATATATATATATATATATATATATATATATTTATTATGCACATGCATTTAATGAGCATATACACACATTATATATATATATATATATAAACACACACACGGTATATATATATATACGGTTCGGATCGATGCATATCTTTTATTTACTCATGCGTGCTCATCCCCTTTAGAGGCAGTTTTTTTGGCCATACAACCGTAGCTCATACTTTTAGCGACGCTATATATGTTGTCCAAAGTCACTAAAAGTATAGATTTAGCAGGTTGTATGGCCAAACCGCCATCTAAAAGGGGTGAGCATGAGTGAGTAAGATAAGGGTATGCACTTGATCTGATCATATATATATATATATATATATATATATATATATATATATATATATATATATATATATATATTTAATCATATCATATTATCATATATTTGTATAATATATATATATATATACATGCATGCATTATATATATATATATATGTGTATATATATATATATATATATATATATATATATATATATACACAAAATTTATATAATATAAAAAATTAATTTGAGAAGAAATAGAAAGTACCCATATGATTCAATCAATATCTCCATCTTCTTTCCAAATAAGGTCAAACAAGCATTTGATAATCAACATATAACTTTTGTCCCATAATGCATGACCCAATTGATTTAACACTTTAAATATCAAGATCAAGAAAATCAATTAAATAATATTTAAAAAATATTTTTGGTCAAAGTAAATATGATAAATAAAACAATTATAATAAAAAATCCTATGGAGAGGATTCTACCCTTTTAATTAATTTATTTACTAATTATTGTTATCATCAAAATAAAACTAAAAGTTGGAGACCCAACAACTGTGTAATATCGTCTTACTTTGGAATAACGCGTACCACTGTACTTTTATCACCGAATATTTTAACGGTAAAAATTATGCTGCCAATTTTAGAAAGGTTATTTTTGTCTCTTTCTATCCGACAGTTATTTTGATATGGGTCCACCAATAATTGGTTATTCCAATGTCGTCGTACGAAATATTTCTCGACAAAAAGAATATTCCCCGAATATTCTTCGATAATTTATTACTTTGTATAACTTGCACATATCACCCATAACTATAACATTATAAAAAATCAACACCTTACTATTTAGAATAATATTTAGAGAAAATTAACTTTATTCATAAAAAGTTGGGGTCTTACACTATACATTGGGATTGCAAAAAAAAATAAATTGTTATTTTGCATGCTTTCGTTGCTTTTACAATTAGATTGTATGCTCTGATCTCGTTTCTGCAATCCTATTGTGGTATCAAAGTCTCATAATGTAAATCATTAATTGTTATTGATTCAATATATGTGCTGATATGGGTTTAGAAATGATTTTCTGGGCAAAAAAAATTGTTTGCAGGATTTGCTACGCAGAGCGGCTGCGCCGTTTCCCAGTATAAACTGGGTCTAGCTGTGCCTGTCTCCATGTTTTGATTTTTTTTTCAATCTTACTTCAATTAGAATAAAAGGTTTATTTTTGAATTAAAATAATATTAAAATAAAGATGTTTATTTTAATTTGAATTGGATTCTACGTTGCTAAAAATAAAAGTGTTTATTTTAATTTGGTTTTGATTAAAAAAATAAAGAGGTTTGTTTTATTTCAAAAATTAGATTTCTAGAAAAAGTTTTATTGCCCATTAAATGTTATCAGCATTTATATTGAATGTTTATTTTATTGATGTATATGCTGATATGTATGATTATAAAGGGGATGATTATGGACCTTTGACCAATGTGATTGAATTTAATTTTAATGAATGCTTGAATGAATGTGTTTTTTTTATAAAGGCCCATTTGTAATGAGGCTTGGGTTGAATGTAATAGTTATATTCAATGTTTTATTCTTACACCCTAGGTTTGACCTTTTGGTTCATGGTGGCTCTAATGAACCAAACTAGAATTAAGTCCATAATCATCCCAGGTAGAATATTGTATTCTACAGATGTATGCTAATTATATAGTAAATATATTATTATACATGTTGATGTATATTTAATATGACACGTATTTTATATATATTTGTATGCGTTAATCAAGATGAGACTAATTAATAACAAAACCCTCAAAAGATAATATATTAAGTTGAATACGTTCAAAGACATTAGAGAATGTCGAACGTAGCCTTCTAGCATTGTAAAGAGATAGAGTATCGAACATTTAATATGAGTTTGTTGTGCACACACAAGACAAGTATTAAATATTTGAGATGTTGCTTTATTACATTGGATGTTTATAAGGAATTGAACAATACCTTTTTGTTGTGCACACATAAGAACTGTATTTTTCTCTTCACTTATATTGAAATGTTGGGTCTAACTTAACTTAGATTATTTTAGTTCGGATGTGCACACACTTGACCATTATAATCTAAGAGGCAAAATAAATAAAAGAAGTTACATAGAGATGTAATCGACAAGAGTTGTCTACCTTTTGAATAAATATGTAGTTTGTTGTGCACACACAATGCTATATATTTATTGCAATCCTTTCTCACTAAGAAGATTTTACAAAGTCACTAATACAAAATTTGTCAGACTATATATAAAAGAGGGTTATATAGTTTGAAGAAATAGTGAGAGACACCATTTTAATAAAGACCTAAATTAATATGGTGATTAATAAAAGAATGCATGCTAATGTTGTTAAATTTTAATTTATTCGTAGAATTTTACAAATGGCTAATTCACTATCACTACTGAAGCATACTTAATGCAAATAAATTAACTTAGGACCAAACTACACTGATTTGGTTAAGGAACTTGAGAATTGTTCTCACAAATTTAAATCTTTGGCTTATGTCCTTAACTCAATGTGCACTGCAATTGTTGTAGAAAATGCCTCCAAGAAGAGCAAGCTACTTTAAGAAAGTGGCAGGATGATGCACAAGTGGCTCAGTGCATCATGTTAGCATCCATGAGTAACGAGTTACAATGTCAACATGAAAAAATGGATGCACTGTCTATGCTGCTGCACCTATAGGATTTGAATAGTGAGCAAAATAGATCTGCATTAGATATGAGATATCTAAAAAGCTCTTCCGATCTAGGATGGCCGATGGAACTACTGGTCTGCAAAACACATGTTCTAAAGATGATCAATTTGGTTGAACAGTTGGGATAACTTGGTTTTATCATAGATGGTGAATTGAGTCAAGATTTGATCTTGCAATCACTCCTTGACTCATTTTCATAATTTGTTGTGAATTTTCACATGAACAAGCTTGAATTTAGTTTACCTTAATGGCTTAACATGTTGAAAACTGCCGAGAGTCACTTTCTATTGAAGAAAGACTAAGTGTTGCTTGTAGATGATTCTTCTAGGAATCGGAAGAGGGTCAAAGAATCTTCTGAAAAGAAGAAAAATCCTAAGAAGGTAAAAGGTAAGGCGAAACCAAGGGACAAGAAAAAGACTGATGCTGATAGCAAAGGAGTTTGCTTTCACTGCAACAAGTCCAGATATTGGAAGAGAAACTGTAGGGAGTATCTTGCCGATCAAAAGCAAAAGAAGCTTGGAGAAGCTTTAGCTTTAGCTACAGATATAGGTTTGTTCATGATTGAAATAAATTTTTCTGTACATTAAAGTTCTACTTGGGTATTGGATACCAGCCGTGGTTCTCACATATGCAATTCTTTGAAGGGACTAAACAGAAGTAGAAAGATAAACAAAGGAGAAGTCACAATACGTGTGGGGAATGAAGCAAAGGTTGCTACATTAGCCGTATAGACTTATTGTTTAGCACCACCTTCGAGAAAATCAATTAATTTAATAAATTATAATTATGTTCCTGTTCTTGTTAGAAACATTATTTTAATTTCATTGTTAAACAAGGAAGATTTTAATATTATAATAAAGAATAATAGTTGTTCTATTTATAATGACAATTTTTTGTATGGAACTGGCAGATTAATTGATGGATTGTATGTACTTGACTTACATGAAAATATTTTACAAATTAAATAAACTAATAAAAGGAAAAGAGATGAGGTGAATCATAACTTCATATGACATTGTATACTCGGTCATATTAATGAAAAAAGACTAAACAAGTTGCATAAAGATAGACTTTTAGATTCCTTTGATTTTGAATCATATCAAACTTGTGAATCTTGTCTCATGGGAAAGATGACTAAATCTCCATTTAGTGGACATGAAGAGAGAATTATAGGTTTGTTAGAGTTGGTAAACATTGATGTATGTGGACCTATGACAATAAAAGCACGAGGAGGGTATTCATATTTCATTACACTGATGATCATTCGAGATTTGAATATGTGTATTTCATAAAATACAAGTCTGAATCATTAGAAAAGTTCAAAGAGTTCAGAAGTGAAGTTAAGAAAAAATTAGCAAAATATTAAGATTCTTTGATCGGATCGGGGAGGTGTACTGAAGCAATGAGCTTCTCAATAATCTCAAGGATAATGGTATCTCTCACAATAGACACCTCCTGGTACACCATAGTTAAATGGTGTATCTAAAAGGAGAAATCGTACTTTGTTGGACATGGTGCGGTCCATGATGAGTTTCACTTATCTTCCAATATCATTCTGGGGCTATGCCCTAGAGACATGGTGCAGTCCATAATGAGTTTTACGGTCTTAGTGATGGTTTATCCTTTTCAAAGAAAGAAAGAATGGAATGTTCATGGTCTTTGACCAGATTTAGAATTTAACTGGTGTTTATCATCTTTAAATATTTTAAAGGAAAGAAAAGTGCTATTTTGATTATTCATAGTACTTCATAACTATTTGTTCAGTTATAGAAGATAAATCATATGATTCTTGATTTTGTTGTTGCAATATAAATGTCAAACTTGTTGAGCTTGTTGCGCTCATTCTTGCTTGAATTGCAGTAAGAGTGAGCTAAGAACGAACGGATTGAAGGATTCGGTAAGGACAAAGAAAATGCCAAGATGGATAAATAGTTATTGTGACGCCCCCAAATTTAGACCACACCTGTCTCAAATTTGGTTGTCACGTACTAACTCAAATAATAAATCAATAACTCATATAGCGGAATAATAGAATACATTACATTGATATAATATAATTATCATTGTCCCAAAGTCTCGCAACCGTGACTAATACAATACATCTTAAACTAAACATAACTTAATACAAATAAGTTCTTCTACTACCACATAATAATACATTCCTAGCATTATAGAAATAACTACTCCAAAGCATTCTCTTTACCTTTGTCCTTGCCAGAGGTTTCACCAAGATCTGCTCCTCATACTCCCCCAATATCTGATCCTCGAAAGTAGCCTCGTCGGAGTCCTCCATGGGCTCGGGCTCCTCCTCCCGGATCGATTCCTCGTAATGGCTCCATCTCCTCCTCCTCCTCGTCATCATCATCAATAGGGGCCACTCACGATATAGGCTCATTATCAATGGTACCTCAAATACCATGTGTATGTCACGCGACTCCTCCTCTGCTACTCGGCTAGGTCCTCCCATGTCAGTCATCCTATAATCACCAACATAAGACAAACAAACAACAACTCTATCAGAATGTTAAACAAACATAAGTTCATTGTATATAATGAAATTATATTTCATAACACACTAAGTCTTTCTCTAGGAAAACTCTACATGAGTTTCATCCCTCTCTATCTTCTAAGTTCTCCTAAGTTATAATCTAAGGACTCTCGCTCTTAAGGGTTATAACTACAGTTCTGATACAAACCTGTGATGCCTCCAAATTCAGGCCACACTTGTCTGAAATTTGGTTGTCACGTACTAACTCAAATAATAAGTCAATATCTTATATAGGAAAATAATAGAATACATTACATTGATATAATATAATTATCCTTGTCCCAAAGTCTCGCAACCGTAACTAATACAATACATCTTAAACTAAACATAACTTAATACAAATAAGTTCTTCTACTACCAGATAATAATACATTCCTAGCATTATAGAAATAACTACTCCAAAGCTTTCTCTTTACCCTTGTCCTTGCCAGAGGTTTCACCACGTTCTGCCTTCAATAAAAGTTTTATGGAAATCAAGGATGAGCAACAATTTTTCCCAGCAAGTAATATAGCAAAATGGTAATCAATATGGTTTTAAATTTCTCAGGGGTATATTAATAATGATAGTTCAAGATAGCAAGAAGTATCGATGATTATTAATAATAATCGCTATGGATAGAAAATACCAATAATATTCAATGATTAAATATATTTAATATTTCAAAGCAATAAATATTGAGCAATCACTAATGACTATGAACTTCTCCTAGAATTAATAGTAATAGACTGATAATTCTACAAGACGAGTACAACAGGTGATCAACCTAAAGTACCCTATGTCATGCATAACATATAGTCTTTCTCATGTGCACACGTCGGTTCCCCGACAATATATAATTCCCCTACCAAGAGGGTTGTTTAACTCAGTTATAAGAGTCCGCACCAAGTTAATTTGGTTTAGATAGCTTTCGATCAAATATCAATAGTTTAGTCGAAGCAATGGCTTAGACAGTGAATTGAGTTAAGCACCTGTGTTATCTTTACCAGATGATACAGGGAATTTTTTAGTATATAGCAATGCTTCACATAGAGTACTGAGTTGCGTGCTCATGCAGCATGCTAAGGTCATTGCGTATTCATCGCAGCAGTTAAAGGATTATGAGAAAGGTTATCTTAATCATGACCTAGAACTGGCAACGCTGGTTTTTGCTTTAAAGATTTGGAGGCATTTCTTATACGAAGAGAAATGTGAGATATACACAAACCAAAAAAAATCTAAAATATATCTTCACAAAGAAGGATTTGAATACGAGACAGAGAAGATGGATGGAATTGATAAAGGATTACGATTGTAATATCTCGTATCATCCAGGGAAGACGAATGTAGTTGACAACGCTTTAAGTAGAAAAGGTCAGGAGAAGCTGTCAATATTAACAACTAAGAATGATTTAATAATAGAGATGACTACAATGAAGTTAGAAGTGAGATTACCTAGTGAATCGAGGAAAATAGTATTTACAATGGAGACTCGACCTACTATAGTGGAGAGAGTAAAAGAAGTACAACACATAGATGATGAGTGTGAACATATGAAGAAAAGAATAGCAGATGAGGAAGAGACAAAGTACAGTCTTGATAACGAGGGGTTATTATGATTTGAAGGAAGAATTTTGGTTCCGTGTGAAATGAAATTGAAGGAAGAGATATTAAAAGAAGCTTATAATTCGAGGTACTGGATTCATCCTGGTAGTACTAAGATGTATCAAGACCTTCGATATAACTTTTGGTGGCCGAACATGAAGAGGGAAATAGCAGAGTATGTTAGTATGTGCTTGACTTGTCACAATGTTAAGGTCGAACATAAATAACCCAATGGCTTGTTATAGTCATTGGACTTTGTGGTGGGACTTCTAACTACACAGAAAGGTTGCAATGCTATTTGGGTAATAATGGATCGTTTGATGAAGTCGGCTCACTTTTTGCCGATAAGAGTCAGGTTTAACCTGGAGCAGTTAGCTAAACTATATGTCAAGGATATTTTTTCAAGACATGGAGTGCCAGTTTTGATTATGTCAGATCGTGATCCACGATTCACATCGAATTTCTGGAAGAGTTTGCAAGAACAGATGGGAACGCGACTAAGGTTGAGTACTGTGTATCATCCAAAGACAGATGGATAAAGTGAAAGAATAATTCAAATGCTTGAAGATATGTTAAGATCTTGCATTATGGATTTTAAAGGGAGATTAGATGACCATCTACCGTTAATATAGTTTTTTTATAACAACATTTATCACGTGAGTATAGGCATCCCGCCTTACGAAGCGTTATACGGAAGAAAGTGCAGAACTCCACTGTGCTGGGATGAGGTAGGTGAACATCGACTACTAGGACCTGAGATAGTAAAACAAATGACGGATGTGGTTAAGTTGATACGAACATGACTAGTAGCAGCTCAAGACCATAAAAAGTATGCTAATCCGCATCGAAAGAAAAGAGATTTTGAAGTCGATTCGTATGCAATTCTGAATGTATTACACTTTAGGAAGAAGGGAAAGTTAAGGCTTGAGGTTTATAGGACCTTTGAGATATTGAAGAGAGTAGGAGAGGTAGCTTATGTGATAGCATTACCTCCAGAGTTAGAACATATACATAATGTGTTTCATGTATTTGTATTACGCCCTTATAAGTCAGATTATACGCACGTAATAGAGTATAAACCTATTCAAGTTGAGAAAGACTTAACAAATGAAGAAATTCCTATTAAGATTATTGATAGGAAAGAACAAGTCTTAAGAAGTAAATTAATACTTTTGATTAAGGTAGTATGGAGGAACCATAATGTTGAAGAAGCAACATGGAAACTTGAAGAGAAAATGAAGAAGAATTATCCCTATATATTTGATTAACC
Source organism: Panax ginseng (assembly GCA_020205605.1). Lineage (NCBI taxonomy): Eukaryota > Viridiplantae > Streptophyta > Magnoliopsida > Apiales > Araliaceae > Panax > Panax ginseng. The sequence continues at coordinate 744,428 of JAINUU010000078.1, forward strand.
TATATCGAGATTCTGGGGATAGAATCCTTATAAGGGGGGAATAATGTAACGACCGAGAAAATCGAATTCTAATATAAATTAATTTTATTTATGTATGTTGAATAAAAAAAAAAATATCTTTACTATTTCTGAGTAAGGAAGTTAAAGGTCGTTCTATGACCTAGAATGAATTAATTATGTTAGGATTTTGGCTACGTGATAGAATTAAAGTGTATGAATTTCCAAGATGAAAATAAAAGTTTTTCCAGAAATTTCCGTAAAATCACTATTCATCCATTTCTGCTCAAGAATTATTTTTTAATTTCTGAGAAATATGTAATGATATAATTTTAAGGAAATATGGATTATCCAATAATAATTCAGTTATGACAGACACATTTTTTCATCTGCGTACTTATAATCCAGAATTTTAGGGAAAGTGAAATTTCAAAGAAATAAATTACTAAGTATAAGAAGAAAGTTATTATACGGGAAGAATACGAATATAACACAATGTATTGTACAAGTATAATATGAAGAATAACACGACGTATAATATGAATATTATACGAAGAATATACAAAAAGAATACCATAATTATATGATAAGAATACGTAAAGTCAAAGTCTTGGTCAAACAAAGTCAAAATTGATTATTTGATTAATGTACTTGAACTTTTCCAAGCCCAAATGAATTAAGAGGAAGTCCCAATGATAAATTTAATCAAGACAAAAAGATAATTTAGTTTAAGCCTAAAATTAGGCCTGAATTGAATTAATTCTAGGATCGAACCAAGAACCAAACCCATTGGTCGAACTGTTGATTATGGGTGGGTAAAACCCATGCAGCAACCCATGCGACCCCCTAATGGGATGAAGTAGCTAGCCATGAGGTGGACAAGCTTCTTGAGGAAGCTGAATAGTAAGAAGGTGTCATAATGACCATTTTCCCCTTACTTTGTAATTTCTATAAAATCAAGCCATTTTACTTCATTTGTTGTTTAACAAATTTCAATTAACACTTGAGCATTATATTGAGAGAGAAAAGAGATTATTTCCAAGTAATCAAGGAGAAGAAGAAGTTAAATCATTCAAGTAATCAAGAACAAAGCAAGAACAACAAGAGGTAAAAGCCTAAACCACTAATCTTCATCTCTTTTCTATTTTGATTTGATAGAGAAGAGAAATTGTGGTGTATGTATCATTCGATGTTATATGGATGGATATTAGTGGAATAAAAACACTAAAGAATGCCTAATAAGTGAAATCATAATGAATGATTAAGAACTTAATGAAGAAAAGCATTAAAAACTTAGAGCTTGTTGTTGATGGACAAGTTTAAAACCTTCGTGTATACGTTAGATGTTTATTGTTTGGTTAGGGTGATAGATGAATGAACGATGAATTTATTCCATTTGAAATGGAGTAAAAACTAGTAGTAACGAAGTTATGGTGAAAGTTTTAGTAAAAAACGTTAACCGTAAGAATCGTAGTTAACTATGATTTTCGGACGAAAATGGAATATTATAAATGAACCTGAAAAACTTAGGTTTCATTAGAATATTGAAGAACATGAAGTTTAAGAGTCATAGACTCAAGAACGGACTAATTTGGACATTGGATGAACGAATTACGGATGAACGAATTATGAACGAACGAATGAAGAACGCTCATAAATGAAGAACGAATGAATAATGAAATTTTAATCAAGTAAAAGTCTAGATTAATGATTCAAAAATTATCCCCTCTAGGGGAACTTGAAGTATGTAAGATAATCATGAAATTGGCTTTTGAACGAACCAATTCCGAGTTATAATGAACAAGATATGAGTTTGGAATGTGAATGTTTTGAAAAGATTTTGTACTTCGAATTTTTTTACAAACAAACTGGCCTGGCACCGCAGCTCTGCCCAAGGCTTAAAATGGGGTGTCGCAGCGCCATTTCGGGAGATAACTGCTGTAAATACGCGCCGCAGTGCCTTAGAAAGAAAGGATCACGGCGTCGCAACGCCGGTCTAGAGTTTTTGACAGTAATGAATGTTTATAAACATAAAAGGAAGGGGAATGATTAAGGATTTATAATGAACCATAATTAAACCTAAAGTAACATTCTAAGGAGTGATTAAGTTCAACAATTAAATGTCAATTCAAGGTTATGAAATTATAAACTCAAAGTACGTAAACAATATCCGTGAACCGTATTCACGTCGAATGAACGTTTGAGATTACATAGGTTGTAATTACTTGAACATTGAACAAGATGGTAACTTATTACATTTAAATGTTATAAAGCCGTAATGAATGATAATTAACTTAACGAATGTTATTAGTTTAACGATTCAGATAGGTTATACAAGAAATAGAAGATAGTATAAACAATGTGTATCGATTGTTGTTAGCTAATTGGTATGTTATGTGATTATATCATTTAGAACATATAAAGACCAACATAAAGTGAATTAAAAGCTAGAAGACGCTTGAGGAAAGTTTTCTAAACCCTTGTCTATACTTTGTGTTAGACAAGCTTTGTGAATTCATGTTATGATATGCATGAATTATTTAAGAAAATTTTAATGCCATTTATTTCCGGCTAGACGAGAATTTAAAGTATTTTATTGATTTCTTTACAAATCTTTCAAAATATTATTGATGTTGCTATCCTATGCCAATTTCTTTGGTCCGGATTCGAAGGTAAGCCTGAGTATGAATAAACAAAGGTTTTTAAGTCGTAAATAGACTGGCAAGTGAGTTTGAAAAATAAATAAATGTAAATACGCTTAATAGAGTAGTGTTAATCAACATAGAGTACTATAGGCTAATCACCTAGATGTGCTCGAAAGAAATATTGGACTTAGTGTGACACCCCCAAATCCGGATATTTGGAACACTCATCAATTACGAATTAGTTCAACTAATAAATGTTTATTTGTTATTCGAAGGTTTAACTCAATAACATAAGTTTGAACAACAATAACTAAGTCGAAGATTGAATATCAACAATTTACGATTGAATAGACATGGTATATACAAAGTGTTACATCCAAAGGAATTAGAAAATCTCATTTGAAACAATGAGCTTGAACAGTTTATGCTTTGAATAACAAAGAACAAAGTTATGAATGTGAAGCTCGCTCAATATAAAGGATTAGAATACAAGAGCTTGCATACTTATAAACAAGATGGAACCAATAACTTGCTCAATTTAAATATACGATTTAGAAACTTGCCATAATGAAAAATGAGGGTTAGAGAGCTTGCTTGACAATAAAAGATAAATAGAGTCATGACACTTGCATTCATTATAAAGAGAATGAAGTTAGGAAACTTGCTCAATGTAAAAGAATTAGAATACAACAACTTGCATAATCGTAAACATGGTAGAACCAAGGAATTTACTCAACATAAGATTAGGGTTTAGGAAACTTGCCTCGTGTGTAAGCTAAACAATTACTACAAACGTTCGCCAAATACCCTACACATACCATTAAGATCACAATACCAATTAGTTATATGAACACTAACTTCATTGGTTTACTTTTCATTTTTAGTCAAATCTACAATCTTTAACTTAAGACTTGATTATCCTAATCATTCACGTACCACGAATCTGAACTCTTAATTATATTTTAGTACACGACATGGTGATTGCGAAGCAACTTCAATTCCCATGACACCTCATCACAAACCTTCACAACTTATTAATTCATAATCTATAGTTTCAACACTGTGATTACAATATGTTATTACGTCTTATAACATGTTTTAGGTTCCTATACAATCATTAAAGTAGGTTATGTTAACATTTTCCAACTATACTGTTTACAACTCATTACTAGGCTTGACTGACCACTGGCGTGGCCGCACCGTGGCTACCTTTGAATTGAAATTTATTCATGGCACTGCAAGGCTTCGACACTGTAATCAGTTTTCGTAAACACTAATATAGTCTACATTTCTAAGCCAAAAATCCCAATTTCTTCACCCAACACCCAATTAACCAAACCCAAATATTTATAAGCCTTATAAACTCAAAACCAAATATTTATAAAGCAATTCTAACATCACAACCCACATTCTAGAGGATTAAAAATCATGTTTTTGCCATGTTCGTCAATTTCAACACATTTAGCGAATTCAATCACCAAATCTCCAATTCTTAACCAATTTAAGCCATTTCAGTTGTATTATTTTTGTTTTCCAATATATTAACCATATTAATCATCAATTTACAGATTCTATCATGAACCCTTAAACAATTTTAGTCTCAAATTGAACCAAAATATATATAATATGTCATATTCCAATTTCTTCATTTTAAATCACGATATCCATGAATTTTATCACTAAAAATCATTTGTAAATAACAACAAACATATTCTACAAGATTATATATACATATAATCAATATCTTACAATCTTCCAATTCACAGAGAATAGAAATTTCAAAAATAAAAGTTAGAATTAGAGTAGATTATACCTTTATCCTTGATTATTGGAGAAAAATGATAGAGTGTTGCTTCAATTCCTTCCTCTGATTCTCTCTTGTTCTTCTTCTCTCTCAATTTCTCCCTCTCTAGCTCACTTTCCCTTCTCTGTTCTTCTTAACCTTAGGATAATATACATAAAAACAAACAAACTGATATAGGCCTCCTCCCACGTTCATCAGTTAAAAAACAAAGAGCCTATATCAGTTATATTATGCCAAAGGTCATAAGGCCATGTTTGGCTACACCTTAAATTAGGATTTTAGTTTATTTTTATATTACTTATATTTTATAGTTCCATTGTCACACACTTATTTAATTAATTTTAATAACTTAAAATTACAATTATAATTCCCATTATGATTATATTTATGTTTAACAAATTATTACATATCTAATTTAATTATTAAATTAAACTAGAACATCTTTTAATTTAATTTAATTATTTTTCTTAAATATTAAACAATTTATTTAATTTAATTATTTCATTAAATTAAATCTTCAAATAATAAAATTAACATTGATTAATTTAGTTTAACATACAAACTTAACTAAATTATTACACCACACTTTCATTAATTATTTATTTATCTCAATAAATAAATAAATTAAAATATTCATTTAATTCAATAAATATTTAAAATTAATTAAAAAATTCTCGTTCGTTACATCCATCCCTCCTTAAAAGAATTCTATCCTTAGAATCTTGACTCATTAAATTCATTCGTTACATTCTTCACTCCTTAACAGGATTTTGTCCCCAGAATCGCTATACAAGATTAAGCAAATAACTGAGGATAATTTTTTATCATAACATCTTCAAGTTCCCACGTAGCTTCTTCAGGGTTGTGGTTTTTCCAGATTACCTTAACAGAAGGTATCACTTTGTTTCTAAGAACCTTCTCTTTCCTATCAACTATTTGGACTGGAATTTCTTTATAAGATAGGTCTTTTTCAAACTATAATGGTTCATATTCTATAACATGCTTATAATCGGGCTTACATGGTCTTAACACCGAAACATGAAAAATGTTATGAATATGTTCTAATTCTGGAGGTAGAGCTACCTTATACGCCACTTCACCAACTCGTCACAACACTTCAAAAGGTCCTATAAACCTAGGGCTTAGTTTTCCCTTTTTACCAAACCTGATTTTCCCTTTCCAAGGAGACACTTTCAAGAAAACAAAACTACCGACATCAAATTCCCGATTTTGTCGGTGTTGATCGGCATATTTCTTCTTCCTATCTTGTGTAGCTATCCATCTTGCCCTAATCACCTTAACGATCTCGACAATTTGTTGTACCAATTCTGGACCTAGGAGCTGGCGTTCTCCAACTTCGTCCCAACATAATGGAGTTCTGCATTTCCTGCCGTACAACGCTTCATAAGGCGGCATGCTAATACTTGCGTGATAACTATTATTATAGGAAAACTCAACCAACGGTAGATGGTCATCCCAATTCCCTTTAAAATCCATAATACATGCTCTGAGCATATCCTCTAGTGTCTGGATGGTCCTCTCACTTTGTCTGTCGGTTTGAGGATGATATGTTGTGCTCATTCTCAACTGTGTTCCTAAGAATTCTTGTAGTCATTTCCAGAAATTTGATGTGAAACATGAATCTCTATCTGATACAATGGACACTGGGACACCGTGTCTTAAAACAATTTCCTTCACGTACAGTTTTGCCAACCGATCTAAGTTAAATCTAATCTTGATTGCTAGAAAGTGTGCCGACTTCGTCAATCGACCGACAATCACCCAGATCGCATCATAAACTTTCTGAGTCGTTGGAAGACCTACCACAAAATCCATTGTGATATGCTCCCATTTCCATTTCGGTATCTCCAATTGTTGCAACAATCCTCTTGGCCTTTGATGTTCAGCTTTAACTTTCTGACACGTTAAGCATTTCACTACACATTCAACAACATCCTTTTTCATCTTCGACCACCAAAAATGACGTCTGAGATCCTGGTACATTTTCGTACTTCTAGGGTGAATCGAATATCGTGAGTTATGAGCCTCACACAAAATATCCCCTTTAATTTTCGATACTGGCGGAACCCAAATTCTCCCTTGGAACCGAAGTAACCCTTCCGAATCAACTTTAAATTAATTTTTCTTTCTTACCTTTAGACACTTTTTTCCTTATCTTTTCACAATTTTCATCCTGAAGTTGTGCGTTCTTTACTTTATCCACCAACATTGAACTGCTCCCCATCTGGAATAATTTTTCGTCTGATTCTGTAGGATATTTAATTTCCAACTCCATCTTGGCCATTTCTTCTACAAGTTTTTCCTGAATAGTCAACACCATTAATTTCTCCCATCCCTTTCTACTTAAGGCATCGACAACAACATTCGCCTTTTCGGGATGATAGAGAATCTCGTAATCATAGTTTTTAATTAACTCCAGACATCTCCTCTATCGTATATTCAAATCTTTCGGTGTAAAGATATACTTCAGACTTTTATGGTCTGTATATATCTCACACCTTTCTCTATAAAGATAATGTCTCTAAATTTTCAGAGCAAACACCACCGCAGCCAACTCTAAGTCATGAGTTGGATACCCTTTCTCGTAATCTTTCAATTGACGTGATGCATGCATAAGCACACAACCTAGTCCTTTATGCGATGAGTCACTATACACCACAAAATTACTCAGATCATCGTGCAATGACAACATAGGTGCCGAACTCAATCTCTTCTTTAATTCTCAAAAACATTCCTCACACTTCTCCGTCCAAACAAACTTAACTGCCTTCCTAGTTAAATTTGTCAATGGAGTTGCGATCTTGGAAAAGTCTTGAATAAAATGCCTATAGTAACCTGCCAATCCTAAGAAACTTCTTACTTCTTGACGGTGTCTTCGGCTGATCCTAGTTTATTACAACTTCAACTTTCGATGGATCTACCGAAATTCCGTCCTTGTCAATGATGTGCCTAAGAAACTGTACACATTCTAGTCAAAACTCACATTTTGAGAATTTAGCGTACAATTTCTCTCTCCTCAATGTCTCCAACGTCACTCTCAAGTGTTCAACATGTTCCTCCTTGGTCTTAGAATACACCAATATATCATCAATAAACACTACCACAAATTTGTCTAAGAATGGTTTAAAAACACTGGTCATCAAATCCATGAACGCTGCAGGTGCATTAGTTAAACCAAATGACATAACTAGAAACTCGTAATGACCATACTGAGTTCTGAATGTTATTTTCGGTACATCCTCTGGCCTCACCTTCAGCTGATGATAACCACTCCTCAAGTCTATCTTTGAGGTATATCTTGCTCCCTTCAGTTGATCGAACAAGTCATCGATTCTTGGTAATGGATACTTATTTTTAATAATGACCTTATTTAATTCTTGGTAATCAATGCAGATCCGCATCGATCCATCTTTTTTCTAAACAAATAACACCGGCGCTCCCTATGGTGATACGCTCGACTGGATATACTTCTTGTCTAGTAATTCTAGAAACTATACCATCAACTCCTTCATCTCTATTGGGGCCATTCTGTATGGGGCTTTCGATATTGAGGTCGTTCCTGGCACTAAATCAATTATGAACTCACCCTCTCTATCTAGCGGTAGTCCAGGCAAATCGTCTAGAAATACGTCGGCATAATCTCTAATAACCGATATCTCTTCTAACTTCACACTCTTTTTCTGTTTATCGACTATGTACGCTAAGTATCCTACATGTACACATCCTTGTCTCTGTAATTTATTGACTTGCATCACTGTCAGACAACTTGTTTGTCGAGGTGACTTGCTGCCATAAAACACCACCTTTGATGGAGTCATAAAGTTAACACATTTCTTTGAATAACCAATCCATTCCTAGTATAACATCAAACTCCCCAAGTTTAATTGGTATCAAATCTACCATCATCTCATAACCCTTTATAACCACTCTACAATTCTTGTATATAAACCTAACATGAATAACTTCCCTATTCACAATGTCTATGCTTAAAGGGAAATCTAATTCTTCCTAGGGCAAATCTAAGTTCTGAGCAAATTCATCGGATATAAATGAACAACTAGCACCCAAGTCAAATAACACATAATCATTAATACTATTAATCAGAATGATACCTGACACTACATCCTTTGACTGCACAACATCTTGCACGGTCATATTGAAAGTTTTGGAAGTAGGTCAACTTGATTGCACTGGTCCAGTGATAGTTAAAGTACCACCACTATTGTTTCCTTTTCCTCCACTTATACTTCCCGCTGTCTATTTAGGGCAATCACGAGCCATGTGATCCTTCGACCCGCAGGTGAAACAAGCTCCCTTCTTTGGACTAAAACAGTTCGGTGCAATGTGACCCTCCTAGTCATAATTAAAACACACTCATTTTCCTTTCAAGCACACACCAGTGTGGTTCTTCAATTCCCGCAAGTAGCACAAGCTTCAAACTTCTTCTTTTGTTGACTTCCTTCGCTTGTCCTCCCGTATTCAATTCTCACTCCACTTCCTCTTCTAGTTATTACCTCCACCATTTCTTCCACCAACCTTGTTTTCATTCTCATTCTTCCTCTTCTTTTGTTCATGATTATATTTGGTTAAGGCATCGCTTCCACCTTCCGCGATAATTGCCTTTTCAAAGATCTTCGTCATAAACGTGTTTAATGGAACATTGAAACCTTTCTATCTGACCATGGCTTAAAACCTTGTTCAAACCTTCTCGCCTTACGATCATCGGTAGATAACTTGATAAGTATCAAACCTTGCCAAACTCATGAAACTGCAAAAATATCTCGTGGTACACACATGGTTCCTTGCTTTAGGTCCAAAAATTGAACTTCCAACTGATTTTGGGAACTAGTCGGAAAGTACATTTTGAAAAACATCTCTTTAAACCTATCCCACGCTACTATTCTCTGTCCCCCACAAACTTTATTCGCCTGCCACCAATAACTAGCTTCAGACTTCAACATAAACGTTGTGAAAGCGATTTTTTGATCATCATTAACTCTGGCAACGTCGAACACCTTCTCCATTTTCATGATCCAGGTTTGGGCTTCAACTGGATTCATAGAACCTTGAAACTGCGGCGGTCCAACCGCTTTGAAGTCCTTGAAAGTCGTGACTTGAGCTTGCGGTTGATTCGTAAGTGCTCCCGTTAACAAAGTCACCAACTGCTGAACCGGGTTAGCGTTGGTCTTGTTATTGTTATTGTTAGTAGACCCCTCAGGAGGTGGTTAGCTTCTTCTAGGAGATTTATTCTGTTAAAATATACGCTTATTAGATAATTACTCAATTTCTTGAATATTTTAAAGTTTAACTTTAAACATTCTAAGATTAAAGCTTAACACATAACATTTCAATAAACTTTAATATTTTTATTCATTCAAAACTTTTCATAACATAGGAAGGATAACAATCTCTCGCTATCAACATCATCTTTTCCGAACTTGGCAAGTTTCGAGGATTACATACTCGTAACACATGATTGAATAATAATTTGTTGAATCCTTGTTGTCACATACTTTGGTTTGTATCTTGCGAGTAAATGATATATATACATTTTCGGAGATGAACTTGAGGACATCTCTCTTATTTAAAATGCATTAATATCCGAATAAATGATTAAATAATATATTCGAAAATACTATATAATTATTAATATAAAAATTAAATTAACAAAAATGAATCATGAAATCAAGAAGAGCATACATGAAACAAATATCTATACATCTCATCGAATACAATAAAATAAATAATATAATCATGATTTATGAAAATTATGAGTTAACTTTGATACCAATTGTAGGAAACGATTTTCAAAAAAAATTTAATAATTTTTACTTTTAAAAATTATTATCCTAGATTTTTCTCATATTTTAGCATAATCAAAAATTATATTACATATCTCGTGCTTGGTTGTAGCACAATGAAGAATTTTTTCTTATTCTAATGATGAATTTTGTTCCCTCTTGATCTTCCTCCATATGACCCTTATTTTTGATATCACGTACTTTTCTGAGAGTGAGCTCAAAATACTACAAAGTGATAGAATATATAGTCATTGGGATAATTTGAAAACTTTTCTAATATATTTTATCCTGCCATTTTGTTATCTCTTAATAAGGGATAAAGTGGGTATCAAGTAGGATTCTATAAGTCTAGCTCCAATATAATTCTAATATCTGATTAACTCTTTAATCAATTAGAATTATATTGATTATAACTAATTCCAATAAATAGTTATAATTTCACTCTAGAATTAATAGAATTAAAATGAGATAAGGTCCAAAAATGCCCCTGACATTTTCCCAGATTTCTACCGAGCACCCTATACTTTTTTTTTTTCCAAAATACCTTCAACGTTACATATTTTGGGTTAGGGCGTGCCTGGATCGAATGGTGTTGCCACATAGACTAACGTTGCTCATACATGGCCTTATTTTGTCGACTTGGACCCAAACAAAGTTTAAAGAAACCCTTTTCGATCTAGATCCCTTTCTCATACACGCACAAAGCCTCTGTTCATATTTCAAAAGGGGCGAAGGTCCCTAATCGTGATAAAGCCCTAGTCAACATCTCTTGCCGTAGAGAAGAAGGAGAAATAGGAGAGAAGGAGAGAAGAGAGAAGGAGAGGCGAAGATGAAGGAAAAGCCCTCATTGAGTTGATCGTGAAATAGAAAAATCCCTAACTTTGCAACTTCAGTCAGTTCGTGGTATGAATGTGCATCTAATAGAAGGTATAAAGTCCAAGTTGGTCGTTTCAGAAGAAGAAAAGGAATCTCTTAGATTTTCAAAGGTACTTTCATATCTGCTTTTGATTGATAAAGTGCATTTTATATGGGTGAATAGGTAAAATATGGTCATCACATGTGGTCCATGTTTCAGTTGGGTGTTGACTGGTAGGGGACATGTGGTCCCCTATATTATTCTTTATTACATTGTTAATACTTCAAAGTACTTCATGTCTTGTAGTTTGCTGATGTCTGAAGCCCTAATTCTGGGTTTTTTTTGAATGGCAGAATGGTTGGGCGTGTAGATGTATATTTACATCATGGGGGCAGATGGCTGGAGGATCTTGTGTGGAGATATGTGGGAGGTGATGTCTATATATATATGTAAGAACTTTGATGTAGATTACCTTTATCTTATTTGCATTAAGAATACATATATAGAGGAATTGAAATATCCCAATGTTAAAGAAGTCTATTATTTGGAACCTGGACTGAGTATTGACGAAGGACTCTTTGTACTTTAGGATGACCATGGGATTAGGAGAATTCTTAGTAAAATAAATGATGACACAACTGTCCTAGAGTTCTTTGCAAAGCATGAGATAGATCAACCAGTCATAAATGATGAATCACCTCCAGTTGTTCCACCTGACCCCATAATAAATTATCTTCCTTATTTTCCACCTGAGCCTATAATAAATGAACCTGAAGAGGAGGGTGAGGATAGTGATGACTATTTCATGGAAAGTGCTGAAGTACTTAATTCTTTTGATAGCATTAATAGAGCACATGAAAGCAGGGATGATCCTACTGTGTTATTAAACACACAAGGTAGCAGGGTAGGTGAGGAAGGGGAGAGTGAGGAAAGTGAGGATGCTACATATGAAGAGGAGAGTGAGGACAGTGAGGATGCTACATATGAAGAGGAGAGTGATGAGAGTGAAGACAGTGAGGATGCTACATATGAAGAGGAGAGTGATGAGAGTGAAGACAGTGATGATAGAGAAGAAGGGGATGATAATGATGATAGTGAGAGAATGACTGATGAGGGTCAGGTGCCATGTGAGAGAAGACATCCTGTCCATTTTAATGTAAATGATCAGAGACCCTATTTCAGCTTGGGAATGACATTTGCTAGTGCAGCTGAAGTTAGGAAATCTATATCAAAGTATGCATTATCTAGGGGAGTGGCATTGAAATATGTGAGAAGTGAACCATATAGAATAAGGGTAAAGTGTGAGGATGGGTGCCCTTTTTCCTTATATGTGTCAAAGGACGGTTGTAACCCTGGGTTGGCAGTCATGACATTAAATGAAGACCACAATTGTTATAGGATTTTCAGCAACCCTAGGGTTTCACCAAAGTTTTTGGCCAAGCTTTACAAACAAAAAATACTTGAGCAACATGACTACAAGATCAAAGACCTCAAAAAAGATGTGGATAAAGATTGGAAAATAAATGTCTACTTTTCCAAGTGCAAGAGGGCCAAGAGGATGGTTATGGATGAATTCTCAGGGTGCTTTACTATTGAGTTTTCTGAGTTAGAGGCTTATGCAGCAGAACTATTGAGGAGTAATCCAAGGTCCAAAGTTCAAGTGGAGTTATCCATAGATGAATTAAGGGAATGGAGAAGAGTATTTAAAAGAATGTTTGTTTGTCTAGATGCTTGCAAGAGAGGTTGGAAGGAAGGATGTAGGCCTATTATTGGCCTTGATGGGTGTTTTTTAAAGACACAATATAAAGGGGAATTACTTGTAGCTCTAGGAAGAGATGGGGATGAGCATAATTTCCCCATAGCTTGGGCATGTGTGAAGAGTGAAACTAAGGTTAATTGGCTTTGGTTTTTGACTTTGTTGCGAGAACAACTTGATTTGGCAGATGGCAGTCAGTACACCATCATATCTAATATGCAAAAGGTATAAAGGTTTTAATATTTATAACTTTAATGTTTATTTTTTTCATCCTGATTTATAACTTTGTGTAACTTTTAATGTTTTAATGTAGGGTTTAATACAAGCTGTTATTGATGTACTGCCTGGGGCTGAACACAGATGGTGTGCTCGTCATATATATGCAAATTGGTGTAAGAAACACAGGGGTGGAGAGTTGAAGATTTTTTTTTGGCAAGCATCATGGTCTACATTTGAGGAAGAATTTAAGGACAATGAAGACCCTTGGTGAGATGAGTTCAAAAGCAGTAATGGATCTCATGAATTATCCACCTCATACATGGTACAAAGCCTACTTTAGTAGCAGAAGCAAGTCATGGGCAGTAGATAACAACATGGTGGAAAGTTTCAATTCTTGGATTCTTGAAGCTAGGCATAAGCCCATTAGGACTATGTTGGAATACATTAGGGTAAAATCCATGGAGAGGTTGGGAACTCTTGGTGGAGAATGTGAAAAGTGGATCAATTCTTTTAGTCCTTATAGTAATGAGATATTTCAGTCAAATAGAAGCATGGCAGTTGGATGTATTGTGGTCTATAATGGAGACACAGGTTATGAAATTAGGGAGGGTGAGGACACCCACACTGTGTTTTTGGACAAAAACTCTTGCACATGTAGGGCATGGGATCTCACTGGAATCCCTTGCCAACATGCTATATGTGCTCTAGTTCGCAACAAGCAGGACCCAATGAACCATATTTCACAGTGGTATCACAAGGATGTATACCAAGCTGCTTACAAGTACAAAATTATGCCAGTGAGAGGGAAAAGATTCTATGAAATGGACAAATATAAACCTATTGAGCCACCAAAGGTAGAAAAGAATAGGGAAGACCTAAGATTAAGAGAAGAAGAGAGGAAACTGAGGTCAGGCCTATAAATAACGTGATAAAACTATCTAGGAAAAGTAAGTCAGTTACATGCAGTATGTGTAAGCAACAAGGACACAACAAAACAATTTGTTCGAAGGTATCTACATTAATAATGTTATATTCATTAATTATGTATCTACATTAATAATGTCATATATATTAATTATGTATCTAATTTGATATATAACAGAATCAAAGCCATTCATCAGGAGGAAGATAAGTCCCTTCTCAGTCCCCAACTGGATCAATATAATGCACACACCTCCTTGTCAAGTTGGCCCAGGTATGATATATAAGTGTTATTCCATACATAATTTAATGTTGATTTATGTAGTCATGCTAAAATATTCTATTGTGTTGATGTCAGTCCCTTCTTAGTCCCAAATTGGATCTACAGTGCACACACCTCCTACTTTCCTAGGGTTTAATACACAGTCAGCTAGTATTTCCAGTCATGCACCTCCTACTTCAAGACCAAAGCCTTCAAAATTACAAGTTCGAGCTGCTGCAAAAGCTCATTCAAGGAAGCAGTCCAGTCAAGGTGAAGGATTTGGATTGTTATATGATGACAACACTGGTGGGGTAACATATAAGGTAATGAATTACAACTCAGTTTGATTGACATAATATGATGTGCAAGGTTAGAGTGGCATTAAATGATGTTGTTTTATATACATGCAGAGTGGCACATCTTCAACAATTATCAATGAAGGAAGTCGACAAAACCACCTATTATTGAATTCTAACACCATATTTTCAATCCCCAATGAAGCTCAACTAAGAGCAATCAAAGCTACAAACAAAGCATCATCTTTAGGGGGAAGTAGAAAAATAAATCACAAAGGTGATGGTGGCCCTGTAAACATGTCCAACATGCCTTTCAAACCTCCAGAACTGCAATGGAGAGGTAGAAGTTGCATCACTACCACACAGCTTATGACAGATAGGGATCAGAGGATTGGTAGGAGCATCAATGCAAGCAAGGACCAAGGAGTTCATCCTAATGGTAGTGGAGATAACTGAAGTGGGAATGATGGATTATTATTTTTTTTGGGAATTTGTCCATTAAACTTATTTTGTAATTATGCTTTTGGAATTGAGCAGTATATTATATAAGTGTTTATGCTCAGTGTCAAGTGACTGTAACTTTACATGCTTTTGGAACTGAGCAGTTATATTATGTTAGTGTTTATGCTCAGTGTCAAGTGACTGTAATGGACATGTTTTTGGAACTAAGAAGTTATATTTGTAAGTGTTTATGCTCAGTGTCAAGTGACTGTAATGGACAAGCTTTTGAAGCCATGCTTTTTGGAAATATAATTTGGTATTATCTTTTGGTAAACTACATTGTGTTAAACTCCATTGTACCTCACTGTGATTTTATCATGCATCACTTATAGCAACAATGTTTTACGTGATGTAATATTTACATGTGATCATGTAACATCTTAAAAGATACTAAAAAAATCACCCAAGTTGATTCAACCTATAATTTGACATTGATGTAAAAGAAACATTACAAGTTATTCATCTAAACACACAAATGATACCAATGAGTTGATGGGAAACTATTGACTTCCATTCATCAAATTCACCAATTACATTAAGTTAACTTCACATTTCAAACTGCATTACATTACAATTCTCAACACTACCCATTCATCTAACACCATTTTTCTACCTCATTAAGTAGCATAAAAGAAATGCAGATAATTGTAACTACAAATAACATAGCAATGCACTTAGCCTTCAAATAATCTACTAAGCCACCAATTTGATTCACATCAGATTCATGTCCATTTGACTTCAAATTCTTTAGCTCCTGAACCAATTCTTTCAATTCAAATGCCCCTTCAACTTGAGGAAATTTATTCAATTCCTTATTTAGTAAAATCTTGTTCTCCCTCTTCAAATCATTTATGACAACCTTTGCCCTATCACACATCTGTCGATCATGCCATACAAAGAACCCACATCCCCTTTCCTGAAACCAAAAAATTAAAATTTTAAGAAATTATTGTAGGTAAATTTGTAGGATTACAGAACTAAATTAAACTAAAACACAAAACTTACTCTGAATTTTGAGCATGAGAAAAACCTCCTTCCAAGATTTGTTTCGCTCCATGAGGTCCACATAGGAGCTCTTATCCCACAATAACATAACGACATAGCTTCATAATCAACATCAATGGTGCGTCTTCGAGCAGAGGATGAAGATGACGATGAATAGTAGCCATGTCAATGACGATTAGGACTGTGATTTTTTCTCCTCTCTATGACTAAAGAACAACATGGCAAGATTAGGGTTTTGCCTCTCCTTCTCTCCTATTTATCCTTCTTTTCTACGGCAAGAGATGTCGACTAGGGCTTTATCACGATTAGGGACCTTCGCCCCTTTTGAAATATGAACAGAGGCTTTGTCTGCGTATGAGAAAGGGATCTGGACAGAGAAAGGGTTTCTTTAAACTTTGTTCGAGTCCAAGTCAGCAAAATAAGGCCACGTATGACCAACGTTAGTCTATGTGGCAACGCGGTTCGATCCAAGGACACGCCTGACCCAAAATATGTAACGTTGAAGTTATTTTTTGAAAAAAAAGTATAGGTTGCTCGGTAGACATCTAGGAAAATGTCAGGGGCATTTTTTGGACCTTATCCCGAATTAAAATTAATTAATTAAAATTTTCCACTATTAGTATTCTGTAAAATACTCTTCTACAATAATATCCATAAACGTGTATAGGAATAAAATTGTTAGCCCACTACGTTTACTGCTTATATCCTTGAGTACATAATTTATAAACTTCTGATCACACATTAATTTAATAAATTAAATTACTACTTTAGTAATTTGAATTACTAAAATACTTGGTCAAGATTCTGGTGATCAACCAATAAATTATATTTATGGGATATTATAACTTAATTATAGAATTCCATCTTGAAAAATACATGTTCCTAATTTCATAACACATATCACCAAACATATTGAGGTATTGATTGTATTATAATCTTATTCTTTAATATATTAAAGTCACATACACTATAAAATTAAGTTCACTATTCTCTCAGGATTAAGAGTAATTGCACATTAATAGTAATTATAATAACAATATTTAACAAATAATTTTTCGTAACGATCCAGTTCTATGTATTTCAAAAATAAAACAATACACTAGATTAAAGTCTTTACTTTACATGACTAAGATAAATCATCCAATCAAGTGTATTAAAATATATTAAAATGATATGTCCATTTTCATCTAAGATTGAGAACAATATATTTCTTTAATTATATATAACATATAATTTATGTCTTCTGTATATGACACTCATTCATATACATAAATTATAAAATGTATAATTATGGACAAAATTTATGACACATTTAATTATGCAAATGAAATTAAATTTTATTATTAAAATAATAAACTAAATTAAAACATTGGATTTTTCTGGGCTTAAAACCTTGTAATTTCATCATAAACTTCCTCAGTGGAGTCTAGTTTCAATAAGTAGATCATTTGCATTTTACAACGATAACTAGGGATAAACCTCTCATCACAGTTATAACACAGCCCCATATATCTTCTCTGCTACATTTCAGCTGCAGTTAACCTCTTAATAGGAAATTGAGTCTTTGGGACATGATTATTTGGGGCTGAATTATATGGTGGGCCAAGGTTCACGTGGAGTTATTTTAACCCATGTAGTATTTTTTTGGGGCACTGGAGAATTTTAAATAATCAAGGATTCCAAATTATATTTGGTTTCTAATCCCTAAAGAAAGTGTTAGGTTTTAAATCGACTTCCTTTACTTAAGGGAATTATATTTGTTCCCATTAAGGTATCTTACCTAATGAGGAGTTCCAATTCTATACGAGGAAGAACTCTATAGAGGTGCTTAGATCATTATAAATACAAGGCTTTACTCTGATTCTAAGGTACATGTGACGCCCCCAAAATAAGTCCATAAAACTCATTCTGAGTTGCCAAATACATGGTACAAAATTTAAATACAAACTTCATTTATACAATTATTAATTGTCGTGTAAAATAGGACAAAACATAACATTGGAGTTTTAATACAAATATTATCTCGTAGACAATATCCAAATTTAAATAAAGTCCTTATTACAATTATTATCACACTATTTTATAGAATAGTGATGACTACTATATTAACCCTCTTGGACCATCACTCCATTCCCCGACTAGTCCCAGCTATATTCTCATTTCCTAAAGAGAACAATAAAAAAAGGGCGAGCTCAACTAGCCCAGTAAAGAATATTATGACTAAGCTAATGTAGAATAAATTATCCTTAGTCCTCAACAGGAAAAAATATGATAGAATACAATAGACAACAAGTTTTAGATCAACAACTGTAGCGGAAATAGCAATCCATTAGAAGTCAATTAGAGCATGATGTCTACTATCTTCTATGATTTAAAAGTCCATCATCAATATTTTATCCCTATAACACTAATCAATAAATATTTTAAATGAACGAATTATCCATGCACTACGGGCCAATGATATTCGTTTGTATCACCAGTGGTCATGATCATGCCAAACATCTGTTCATCTATGAACTACGAGCCAAAGAGGACTTTCACCACATCATTTATCTGTAACATTACCGATCATGATTATACCAATACATAATTCCTGATCGTAATCATACTAATCAACAGTCCATCTATGCACTACGGGCAAAAGATGACTTTCACCACAATATAAGCATGAGTATGATGATAATGATATAAAGAATGAATCAAGTGAGATAAAGGATAAATATTAGATATTTATAATTCATTTTATCTAGAGTTCAAGAATGTCCAAATTGTCAACATGATAACTAATTGTGGAGTAAAATTCAAGAATGATATTCATGTATCAAAAATAATTTGGACAGAAAAGAAACCAATTTTTATCGTGAATAGTACCCCGTGAATAGTACCCCGAGTGAATAGTACTTGAGTGAATAGTACTCTATGAATAGTACCCCCAATGAAAATATTGAAATTTAATAAGAAAGTTCAGACCAATATTCCAATGAAATGATACTAGATGAAGCGTAAAACTGAAGGATATTCTACTAATTTCAGGGATTATAGAAGCAATACTTATCAAAGTAAGTGTAGATTTAGGAATATGAAACGAAATAATATTACTTACATACTATAAAGTATGGAAGAAATAATATTTCTTACAAATATTGAACGAAAATAATATCCCTTATGAATATTGAACGAAAATAATATCCCTTACGAGTATGAAGAAAATGACATCCCTTTGCAATATTAAAAAAATAACACCCCTTACCTTAGTAGGAGAGTAATCTGACTGGTATAGTGGAGATATTCTTGAGGAAATATTTCAATATTAGCTACACTCAAAGTATACTTATACTAGAAAGAAATACACAAAATATTATAGAAGAAGAATTCTATGATTCTGGTGTGATTTTCATTTCTTAACTAAGCATCCTATTTATAGGAGAATGACATGACACTATTTAAGAAAATAATCACGGATGCACAATAAACATTTTGCGGGAGAAGAATTCAGCGAATTTTCTGATTTTTACTATTCATATATGTGCAATAAAATATTCTAATAAAACAAAAATTTTATATATAATATAATATAATATATTCTAATTATAATCTAATAAAACAAATAACTTTATATATAATATAAAAAGTGTTTTGTTTTATATAAAAAATTTTCTATTTTATTACTATTATAATTAAAAAAATCGAGACAACTTTCTATCAACGATTTTAAAAAATGAGTAAGTAGGGTCCATGTAATAAGTCAAACTTATTACAAATACTTCATGACAAAATTCCTCTATTTATATCAAAATTGAATAAATATTTACCACAAATCACTTATCTTCAATAAATATATTTTAATCTTTCAACAATTATTCATGATTTACTATAACTCACAATATTGACAAACCGGATCATTCCCAAGAAAGAGGGGCTTTTCAATAAGGATTTTTCTTTATTGGCGCGCAATTAAATAACCTAACCCCTTTTCTCGATAGAACTTTCTAGACATTGTCAATAATGCAAATAATAATATAAATAATTGTGTCGTCTCAATTATTAATTTAATAATATAAAATATTATGCAGATGATATTGTGACAATAATGAATCAATAATATGAGATACTATGCAGCAACTACTGTTGCAATAATTGAATAAAACTGATTGACTTCATACGTAAGCATCAATAATCAGAGATACTGTACAATACAGTGTGCTACTATGCAACCACGTGTATTATTGTACTTTTATCACCGGGTATTTAAAAGTTTAACGATAAAAGTTTTGCCGTTATTTTTTATAAAAATGTTATTTTTGTCGCTTTCTATATCCGATAGTTATTCCGTTATGTGGGGTCCACCAATGATTGTGTTGTCATATGACTAATCCCGACAAAAAGAATATATCCCGACCAAACGAATATTTTATGACAACTTGCTTACTTTACAAAATTTGCATATATCACCCATAACTATACCATTATATCAAATCAACACCTTATTATTCAAAATAATATTTAGAGAAATGAAATCTTTATTCATAAAAAGTTGGGGTCTTACAGTACACACTCATAATTATTATTTTCCTGCACTAGAGTTTTAAGCCTCCATTGTTAACATTATTAAGCCTGAACTTATTCTCACATCAGAGTTATCTCCCGGCGGCCCAAGCTGTCAAGCTTTTGGTGTTTACCCGTTTCTGTATAGGATTGGACGTGCTTTGGTGATTGGAGCATGTGGACGGATCTTGGCATTAACATTGGTGCTAGAAGGAGGGCTTTTCTTGTTTTGCTATTTTTCAATCACAATAGTAGTTTTTGGGTGTCATCATGGTGAATAGTAAGACAGTTTTTGTCATAGGGAAGTCAACGGCGGACGGTTCTGCCTAGCCCATAGGTTCGGTCAATAACGGGTTGGGCCCATCCAAAAGCATCCAGGATAGGCTCGGGCCCAAGAGTTATTTAGTTGGACAATGAGGCAATGATATGGCAGAGGGCCCTCGATGAAGATTGTTCTCAACTGCTAGCTGGAACGCTAGTTATGGGGAACGTGTCGAGGATGCACCATCCCAAACACGTCCTCATGACGCAAGGAGACATATTTTATCTAAAAAGGCTCAACAGATAGATGATGCCTTGAAATCCTTACCCTTGAAACGATAGGAGATCGACCAACAAATGGTATTATTGATTGGGGAAAACAAGAAAGGTGCATCCAGCCATAGCCGAAGGCGGGGGTGGTCGCCAGAAGTTTAGTACAAGAAACATCATCTGGATGATTCTAGGCGAATCGAGAGCAGGATTCAAAGCCGCTCTCGGGATAGGAGCAGATCGGGAGAGCGGTCACCCGTGAATAAATTCAGGACACATCGTTCAGACGACTCTCGGCACACTAGGAGTAGGTAACGAAGTCACTCTCGGGGAGCAAGTTCAGAAAGCAGAGGTCGGTCCAATTACAAGAGACATGTTCCTTCTCTCAATAGAAAAGACATAACTGAAGAGATCATTCCTCCAAAGAAGTGTGACCGAGGAGTTAGCAAGGAAGATGGTCGAACTGGAAAATAGTTGGCCGACGGAATCAGAATGTAATGACTTCGGTTAAATCATCATCACCATTTTCCTAGAGATTGTGCAAGAGAAGGCGGCACCGAGTTAGAACCCCCCCTCACATAGAGAGTTATAATGGTTCAGGGGATCCTTGTGAGCACTAGTCAGGCTTATAACTGGCTGATGAACTACTATGACTACTCGGATGCTGCTAAATGTCAGATGTTCATGACTACCTTGAGGAAAAATGCTCGACAATGGATGAGGACGTTGGCTCTGAACTCAATTTCTTCTTGGACAAGGCTCTATGACAAATTTCATGCACAGTTTGATAGTAATAAAAGTAGAGGAAAGCCGACCGAATCACTGTCGCAGATCGCATAAAGATTCAAATAAGACTCAAGGTTAAGACGTGAACCATTTCTAAGAGGAAGTGTGTCAGGTCTCAAATTTGAATAACCTTCAGGCGGTTAGTCTCTTTTAGAATGGTTTGGACCTTGTAAAGTCCAAGAAGTTGGTAAAAGAGTTGATGTTCAACCATCCAAAGAGCTTAGCTGAAGCCTTCGACAAGGCCAAAGGGTTTATCGTGGTAGAGGAGGTGATGGGGAGTCTGAAGCCATGCCCATTAAAAAATCAAAGGATAAGGAAAAGAATAAAGGAAATAATAATAATGACAAGTCAGGTGGTTATCAGAAGAAGTATGGCAACAACAATGGTGGTTCGGGTGGAGGACATCCGCCTTTTCTAAATCAGAGAGTCAACAAGGTCTACACTAAGCTGAACACTAATATACTGGAACATATAAGGATAAGCCTCGAACCAACCAATGATAACATCAAATTTAGTAGAGGTAATATGAATAAATACTATGATTATCATAGGTGTGATTGACATTCTACGGAGACTTGTTGGGGTTTGATGGACCTAATCGAATAAAATGTTTAGAGTGGGTCGTTGGTTGAGTACATCGCAAGATAGAAAATTTCAAGGGCACAATAGGATAACAGTGCCCTAGTAATGCATCCAATCACCCAGCCTCAACAACAGGATCAGACCTTAGCAGCATGTTGGGTGATGGATGTGATCAAGGGCGGGTCAGTTGGAATGGTCGCGGGGAAGAAGATGCGAGGATTCGGGACGCCAGATTAATAAAGATTGTCTAATCAGCCTGTTAGGCGTGAAAGATCGTAACCCGATTTGGTGATCTCTTTTACTAATGAGGATTTCCTTTCGAAGCCTATCGAACCACATGAAGGAGCCTTGGTAATCACTGCAGAGGTGGGTCCAATGGATATGAGGTGTATGATGATTGATAATGGCTCGTTATTGGACATATTATATGTTCACGCCTACCAAAGGATGGATTTGGGAGGCAGAAAGATGGAGGTTGGCCAGGAACCTCCCTTATATGGGTTTAGTAATGACCCGGTTAAGGTTGCAGGGACGATTAAGCTGCCAGTTATCTTCAAAAAGGCTCCTCGGTAGGTAGAGATAATTTGTAGTGCATGTGGATTCTTCATATAATGCTATTCTGGGAAGACCGACCTTGATAGCTCTTCAGGCGGTGACTTCAATTCCTCACTTCAAAATTAAGTTTCCCACGTCGAATGGAGTTGGTGAAGTGGCGGGGAATGTCGACTTAGCAAGGAGGGGCTACAAGAATGTTTAATCTCTTTAGGGGTAAGAGTTAGTAAGTAGAAGCAAACAATGACTATAGAGATCGAACCATTTACCAAAGGTATTACAGAGCCTCTGGTCATGCCAGCCGAAGAGACAGAAGAGGTGGAGTTAATATCGGGGAAGAATGATAAGAACGTTAGGATCGGGTTGGGATTACAGGAACCTTTTTGGATAAGCCTGGTGGAGTTGTTACAGTGTTATGCAAACATCTTTGCATGGGTCCCTAGGGATGTGCCTGGTGTTGATCAAAAGGTAGCTATGCATATGCTATATGTGGACCCGACAAAGAAACCAGTTCTGTAGAAGAAAAAAGATCTTCGCCTAGAGAGGCAGAAGATGATAGACGAAGAGATAAAGAAGCTTCTGGCAGCAAATTTTATTTTTGAGATTGACTACCCCGAGTGAATGGCGAACATGGTACTAGTTTAGAAACAGAACGAGAAGTGGAGGGTCTGCATCGACTACACGGATTTGAACAAAGCGTGTCCAAAGGTCTGTTATCCACTTCCGCACATTGACCAACTGATTGATGCCACTTCAGGGTATGCCTTACTCATTTTTATGGATGCTTTTTCAGAATATCATCAAATTTCAATGCATAATGAGGATATCCCGAAGGCAACATTCATCATTCATTGATCAGTTTATGCTTATAAGAAGATGATGTTCGGATTGTTAAATACGGGGGGCACATATCAGAGGATGATGAACTATGTGTTCTCGAAGCAGTTCGGTCGGAGCATGGAAGTTTATGAAAATGATATGATTGTCAAGAGCATGTTAGTTTGAGGCCACTTGGATGACTTAGAGAATTGATTTCAGATTTTTTGGCACTACAAACTAAAGTTGAATCCGAATGAAGTGTACCTCGATTTGGGGAGCATGGAAGTTTTCGGGTTATCGATAAACAAAAGGGAATGAGAGGCGAATCGAGAAAAGATAAAAGTTATTTTGGATATGAAGTCTCCTCAGTCGTACAAGGATGTTCAATGTCTGACAGGTCGGATATCAGCTTTGAAGAGGTTCTTGTCTAAGTCGGCGGAGGTGTTTATTGTTCTTTAATACAATAAAAGTGCCAAAAAACGAGAAGACCTTCATGTGGACTTCATAATGCGAGCATGGTTTTCAAGGGATTAAGAGATATTTGTCTTCAGCTCCTTTGTTGGTGAAGCCGACCAAATTTGAGCCTTTGTATTTGTACTTTGTGGCAAGTTTGTTGGCAGTGGGAGCAGTTTTGGTGCGGGAGATCGGGGGTAATCAGCACCCGATTTACTATGTGAACCATGCCTTTATGGATGTAGAAACAAGGTATCCGAATCTTGAGAAATTTTCCTATGCATTGATAATAGCCAATCGGAAGCTTCGGTAGAACTTCCAAGGTCGGTTAATAGCGGTGTACACTGATCAGCCATTAAAGAAAGTGTTAAGAAGGCCAGATATCTCGAGTCAGCTCGCAGCGTAGACAATGGAGTTGTCACGGTTTATACAGGAGTATCATCCTCGGACAGCAATAAAGGGTCATTATTAGCCAACTTTGTAGTGGAATGTTCATTTTCCGAGGCAGACGATAGTATGGGTCAGACGAAAGGGGTGTTCAGACAGTTATAGATGTTCTGTTGGTTCAGAGTTTGTGGACGTTGATGCAGATGGGTCCTCTACTTCGGATGTTAGTGGTGCTAGTGTTATTTTGATAAGTCTAGAAGGGTTTAAAATGAAGCAGACGATTCAATTTGGGTTCAAATCAACCAATAATGAGGCTGAATATGAAGCGATCTTGGTAGGCCTTCGGCTGACAAAGAGTCTTGAAGTTCAGAAGTTAATAATCTTCAGTGACTCCCAGTTGGTGGTCAAGTAGATTCGGGGAGTATCTGAGGCACGGGGCAAGAATGGTCAAGTATTTTGGCGGTGAAGGATCACTCGATACTTTGGTTCATTTTCTTTTCAGGGAGTGGACAGATCTGATAACGCAATAGCCGATGCACTGGCGATATTAGCTACAACGGATGCGAGTACATTCAGTGGATCGGTTTACTTGGAAGTCTTGAATCCGCCAAGTTTTTAGGATGCATATGTTCTATTTGTAGAGTGGTCAAATTGTTGGATGACCCCTTATCTTGATTATTTAGTTGGTGGCAGCCTTCAGATCGGATGTTGGCGAAGAAGGTCAAGCATATGAGTTCTAATTTTGTGCTCATGGATGGGGATTTGTATCGAATGGCCTATTCTTCTTCTTTGCTAAAGTGTTTGGTTCCATCCGAAGTGGAATATGTTCTTTAGGAGGTTCATGAAAGAATTTTTGGTGATCATATGGTTGCGAAGGCATTAACATACAAGGTTCTTTGGCAGGGATACTATTGGCCTACAATTTTTAACGAAGCAACATACTATGTGAATGGGCAAGTTAGTTTTGTGATAGTGGTTATTGATTATATAACTAAGTGGGTAGAAATGAAACCCCTTTGGCAGATTACGAAGCATGAGTGTTTAATGTAAGACCCCAAATTTTATGAATTTCTCAAAATATTTTTTTAATATTAAGGTGTGGATTTGATATAATGTTATAATTGTTGGTATTATTTATAAATTTTGCAAAGTATGCAAGTTGTCATAAAATATTGATTGGTGGGAAAATATTCGTTTTATCGGGGAATATTAAATGCGAAGAAACAATCATAGTGGACCCAACAACAAAATTATTGTCGAGTTAGAAAATGATGAAATATCTTTTATAAAAATAACTATGAAAGTTTTTACCGTTAAATTATTGAAATACCCGGTGGTAAAAGTGCGAGAATGGCGTGTTTGCATAGTAGCACATGATATTGATTATTGATGCTTACGTGAGAAGTCACTCAGTTATACTCAATTATTGCTACAGTAATTGCTGCATAATATCTCTCATATTATTGATTCAATTATTGTCATAGTATCATCTGCATAATATTTTATATTATTAAATCAATAATTGAGCGACAAAGTTATTCATATTATTATTTGTATTATTGACAATGTATAGAAAGTTCTATCGAGGAAAGAGGTTTGGTCACCCAATTGCGCGCCAATAGGGAGAAATCCTTATCGGAAAGCCCCCTCTTTCCCGAGAATGATCTGGTTGTTAAATATTGTGAATTATAATATTAATGATGAATAAGTTCGTGTTGATTAAAGATGAAATTATTGATAAAAAAAATATTTCCATTGTGTTGGGATTATTAGTGTTAGTGGAAATCAATATTTATTTCGATAATAATTGATTCCTGGATGTTAAATTGATCAAACGGGGAATTAATCGGATAAATGAGCAATTAATTGTTATTGGTTCACATGCAAATTATTGTTGGCTCACATGTATGTACTATTGATTCACATGCATGTACTATTAGGGGAGGTGGTGCAAGATTGATTATACTTGAAGGACTAAATTAAAAATGGAGGTATTGATGAAGGTACTATACTGTAATAATTCGAGCCCCTAATCATGCAATTATCGAAACTATGTTTTCCTATAAATAGAAGTTCATTCTTCTTTCATTCTCACTAATTCACTAAGACTCACAAGAGCAATTATAGAGAGAGAAGCTATAGAGAGAGAAAGAAGAGTATTATTCTTACACTTCACTATTGCAGTATCCAGTCTTCTACTAAGGTAAGGGGTATTATTTATTTCATATTCACTTACGATATTATTTTTCGTATTCGTAAGGAATTTTATTTTCGTTCAATATTCGTAAGAAATAATATTTTCTTCCATACTCTGTATTATATAAGTAATATTATTTCTTTTCGTATTCCTAATTCTACACTTATTTTGTTAAAGTATTGCTTCTATACTCCCTGAAATTAGTAGGATATCCTAGAAATTTGCACTTCATCTAGTATCGTTTCAAAAGGATATTTTTTTGAACATTCTTGTTAAATTGTAAGCTTGTTATGTCGGAGTACTATTCACGGGTACTATTTATTTATACGACACTATTCATATATACGGTACTATTCACGAAGTACTATTCACAGGCACTATTCATAAATACGGTACTATTCATGGGATACTATTCAAAAAGTACTATTCATGAAATACTATTTACAAAGTACTATTCACGGGGTACTATTCACTCAGGTACTATTCACCCGGAGTACTATTCATGACAAAAATTGATTTCTTTTCGATCCAAATCATTTTTGATACAATATTATTCTTGAATTTTACTCCACAAAACAGTATCATGTTGACAATTTGGATATTATTGAATTTTTGATAAATTAAATTATAAATCTTTAAAATTTATCCTTGCTCTCATTTAATTGAATTCTTATATCATTGTCATCATCATCATGCTTATATTGTGATGAAATCCATCTTTAGCCCTAGTGCATAGATGGACTGTTGATTGGTATGATTATGACCATGGATTATTCAGTATAATCATGACCCGTAATGTTACAAATGATGTGGTAAAAGTCTTCATTGGCCCATAGTGCATTGATGGACAGATGTTGGTATGATCATAACCATGCGTTTTCTTCAGCCAAGGGTGTAAAGATGAATTATTGCTTGGCATGATTGTAAGACCTCAACTTTTATGAATAAAGTTGAATTTTCTATAAATATCATTTTTGAATATTATGGAATGAATTTGATATAATGTTATAGTTGTGGGTAATATTTATAAATTTTGCAAAGTACGCAAGTTGTTATATAATATTTGATTGGTCAGGGAATATTCGTTTTAACAGGGAATATTCGTACAACGGCACAATCATTGGTGGACCCCACAACAAAATTTTTATCGGATTGAGAAAATGACAAAAATACTTTATGAAAATAACGGCGGAAGTTTTACCGTTAACTGTTGAAAACCCGGTGTTTAAAAGTACGATGAATACGCGTAGTTGTACGAAGAAAGACATGGTATTGATTATCGATGCTTACGAGAAGTAACTCGGTTTTGTTCAATTATTATTACGATAATCACGACATAGTATCTAACATTATTTGATTCAATTATTGTCAATATTTTATAATCAATAATTGGGATGACAAAGTTATTAATATTATTATTTGCAATATTAACGATGTCAGAAGTTCTATCGAGGAGAGGTTTGGTCACCTAATAATTGCGCCGATGGGGAGAAATCCTTATTGAAAGCCCCCCCTCTTTCTTGGGAATGACACAGTCGATTAATATTGTGAATTATAATAATGATGATGAGTTTTGTTTTTTTAGTATTATTAATGTAATAAAATAGTAAAATCTTTTTATATAAAACAGAATACTTTTATAAAGTTATCTGTTTTATTAGACAATAATTAGAATATATTATATTTTTTTATGCATAGTGTTTGTATAGTGCCTGTATAGTGTTTGCATAGTAAAATCTTTTTATATAAAATAAAATACTTTTATAAAGTTATTCGTTTTATTATATTATAAATAGAATATATTATATTTTACTGTAAACCAATCTGGATTGTCCGTTTAAAGTAAATCAATCTGGACCGTTCATGAATTAGTTACTATGTAGTCCATTCTTCTATAAATAGAAGCTCATTCCTTCATTGTTTCTTACGAATTAACTGAAACTCTAGAGAGAGAAATTATAGAGAGAGTTCTTCTTCTATAATCTTGAGCGTATTTCTTTAGAGTTTAAGAAAGTTTTGAGCGTAGAACAAGTTTTCTTTGAGTATATCCTCGCCCTACCAGTCAAAATACTCTTCTTTACGGTAAGGGATATTATTTGTTGTACTCGTTAGGGGTATTCCTTCTTTCTTATTAGTGAAATTCTTTTGTTATTCCATTCTTTATTATTACATTGGAATAACTTTTGTATCATGAGGATACCCTATACTTGGTGAAATTCTTATGTTATTCCATTATTTATTATTATTGGAACATCACATCATGCGTTTACGATGACTGAATTCCGATTGTTTATTATGTTGTTGGAACATCACATGCATGCGTTTACGCATGACCTGGTTCCATTATTTATTATTTTGTTTGAATATCCTGTCGGTGCATTTACGCATGACCTGATTCAATTATTTATTATTCTGTTGGAATATTCTGTCGGTGCGTTTACGCATGACCTGGTTCCATTATTTATTATTCTGTTGGAATATTCTATCTGCAGCATTTACGCATGATATTCGGTTCCATTATTTATTATTACATTGGAATAACTCGTTGCATGCGGTCTATCGTATGCTGGTGATTTCTTTTGTTATTCCATTCTTTATTATACTCAGTTGGTTAAAGTTTTGACTTCTATACTCCATGAAATTAGTGGAATATCCTTGATATTTTTGCGCTTCATCCAATATCTTTTCATGGAAATATTCTTACGAGCATTCTTGAGTGTTACTCTACAAAGAAGTATCTTGTTGACAATTTGGACATTATTAGTTTCTGGATAAATTAAGTCTTGAACTTGTTTTATTGAATTCTTATATCATTTTCATTATCCTCATGTTTATATTATGTTGAAAGTCATCTGTGGCTTTTGTAGTGCATAGATGGACTTGGTATGATTATGACCACGGATTATTGATTGTAATCATGACCAGTAATGTTACAAATGATGTGGGAAAAGTCCTCATTGACCCATAGTGCATTGATGGACAGTTGTTGGCAGGATCATGACCATTGATGAATACACGAATATCTTTGGCTGTGGTGCATGGATAATTTGTTGTTGTGATACTAATGAATATCCTTGGCCGTAGTGCAGGGATGATGTGGATTATTTATTAAGTTGAGTCTCAGCGATAAAAGTCATGAAAAACCTTTTAAATCATAGAAGGTAGTAGATTTTATTCTCTACTTGACTCTTCTAATGGATTGCTTGTTCCACTGCAGTTAAACTTGATGTTTGTTATATTTTATCAGTTTAACACTGTTGAAGGCTAATGATAATTTATTACGCATTATCTTAGTCATAATATTTCTTCTTGGGCTAGTTGAGCTCACCCTTTTGCTTTCATTGTTCTCTTCAGAAATGAGAGCGTAGCGAGGACTAGTCGGGGAACAGTGATGGTCCGAGATAATAGCATTAGTAGTCCTCACTATTCTATAAAATAGTGTGATAATAAATGTAATGAGGACCCCATTGAGTTTGTATATTGTCTAGATGACAATATTTGTATTAAAACTCACAAAGATATGTTTAGTCATATTTTACACATTGTTGTATAATTAAGTTGTATTTAAATTTTGTACCATGTATTTAGCGACTCGTAAGAATAGGTGATGTATAACGATTTTGGGGCGCCACAGTTAGTATCAAAGCTTAGGATATGATCCTGGCTAAGATGTTGAGAATAGAACTAGGAGGGAGGCGCGGGAATTCCTTCGCTAGTATGACCTACCTAAGATTATTTGGTATTTAATTGGTCGGTCAGAATATAGGGATAATATGTTACATGTCAATTAACCTTTGTTTTGCGGCAGTATCTGAAAATGACATCCGAGAATGTTGAGAATAATAATGGAGCAAAGGCGACCGTTGATTCACCACATATCAATAATCAGGATAATGTGCATCAGGAAGGCGACAATTCATGCAACAGCAGGCGAGAGCGGCTCCTGTCCAAAATGTAGGTGGAAACATTGGAAACTCTCGGACGGTCACCGCTAAACAGTTTAAGGAGCTTGGACCACCGGAGTTTATTGGAGAGCCAAAACCACTTAAGGCGAAAGCATGGATAAAGCAAATCACCAAGATATTTGATGTCTTGGGATGCTCTGAGGAGCAAAAGGTTCCCTTTGCCACCTTTATCTTTGTGAGGAGAGGCGATTCTTGGTGGAAATCGATAAAAGCGTACTCAACTGCCTGACTAAAGATGTCTTGAGAGAAGTTCCAAGAACTATTCAACGACAAGTACTTTTCCGAAAGTATTCATCACATAAAAGAGGTAGAATTCATCAAGTTGGAGCGAGAATAATATGGACCGTGTCGCAAAGACTGAAGCTAAGTTTGCCGAGTTGTCTCGGTTTTGCGCCCTACTTGGTGGATAATGAAGAGAATGAATACGATGTTAATAAGAGGTTAAAAAGTCGGAGATATCGTCAACATCTTATTTTTCATAAAGCGTGTTTGTATTCGATTAGTAAATAGGGCTCGATTAGTAGAGCGTGATAACGAGTCAACGCAACCAAAAAGAGTAAGTGGTCAAAATGATAATACCGGTGATGAAGCGATCATCAAGCAATGATAACAAGCGTGGAGGGAATCAATAGGCAAGAAGTGGTAACCACTTCGGTGGTAATCAGGGCCAAAATAATAAGAATGGACATTTTAAGAAAAGGAGATTCAATAATGATGGAAAGATGTCAGCACCAGCACCCATTGTTAAGGAATGAGAGCGACCACCTATTTTATGCTTCAAATGCGGAGGGAGGACACATCATTCCAAAGCTGCGTGATCTTAGTCAAAGCATGTTATAATTGTGGAAGAGAAGTTCACTTAGCCCGATTTTGTCATTCACCGAAGACAAGTTCAGCTAGGATGGAGGCACCAAAGGCCGTCCCAGAAAAGTTAAAGCCGGTAGTGCAAAGGAGAGCGTTTGTTGTGACCTCCCAGAAATCAAGGAACCCGAATGAGGTCATCACGGGTAAGCTTATCATAAACTCTAGCGAAGTCTATACTTTATTTGATATCGTTTCTGCCCATTCTTTTATTTTTGCTACTTGCGCTCAACGATTAAATTTAACTCCGGAGAAATTAGACTTTGACTTATATGTGGAAACTCCGTTGGGAGAAACTTTCATTACATCCATTGTTTATAAGTCTTGTTTGGTTTAAATCGGTACCCTCACATTACCTGTCGATCTTATTTCATTGAAAATACTTGCATTTGATGTGATTCTAGGGATTGATTGGTTAACTACTCATCATTCTAAAATTGATTCTTTTCGTAAGGTTGTTAGCTTTCATATTCCTAATCAACCTATTATGCGAATTCAAGCGACCAAACAATTAAAATCAATCACGGTCATTTCAAGCCATAAAGCTATTCGTTTATTGAAAAATGGATGTCAAGCTTTCTTAGCTCATGTCACGGATCTAAACAAAAATACTTCAGTTTTGAATGTTATTTCTATTGTTAATAAATTCCCTGACGTATTCCCAGAAGAACTTCCTGGCCTACCCCCAGAGCATGAAATTGAATTTTGTATCGACCTTGAACCCGGTAAAAAACCCATTTCCAAAGCCCCATATCGAATGGTTCCTATTGAACTTCAGGAGTTAAATACCCAATTGCAAGAATTTTTAGACATTGGTTTTCATCATTCGTCCTAAGATCGTCTCCTTGGGGTGCTCTGTTCTATTCGTGAAGAAGAAATGTGAGACCCAGATTTTATGAATAAAGATTTAATTTTTCTCGAAATAATTTGTTTTGAATATTATGGTGTGGATTTGATGTAATGTTATAGTTGTGGGTAATATTTACAAATTTTGCAAAGTAAGCAAGTGGTTATATAATATTCGATTGGTTGGGGAATATTCTTTTTGTCGGGGAATATCAAATGACGGTATAATCATTAGTGGACCCCGGAACGGAATTATTGTCGGATTGAAAAAATGACAAAAATACTTTATGAAAATAACTACGGAAGTTTTACCGTTAACTGTTGAAACACCCGGTGATAAAAGTACAATAATACGCGTGGTTGCATAGTAGTACACGGTATTGATTATTGATGCTTATATGAGAAGTCACTTAGTATTGTTCAATCGGGTATTCGGGATACTTTTTGTGTTAGAGTACTATTCACGAGTTACTATTCATGAGTTACTATTTATGAGTTACTATTCGCGAGTTACTATTCATGAGTTACTATTCATGAGTTACTATTCACGAGTTAATATTCATGAGTTACTATTCATGAGTTACTATTCATAAGTTACTATTCACGGGATACTATTGATCACCCGTAAAATATATTTCTTTTCGGTCCAAATTATTTTTGGGTACAATATTAGTCCATGAGGAGATATGCTAATTTTTCAGACCGTTGGTTGAAGATATAATAGTAAATCAATATGGATCGCTGGTTTAAAGTTTTAATAGTAAATCAATATGGACTGTTCCTTTAAGTTTTAATAGTAACCAATATGGACCGTTCGTTTAAAAGTAAATCAATCTAGACCGTTCATGAATTAGTTACTATGCAATCCATTTTCCTATAAATAGAAGCTCAGTCCTTCATTATTTCTTACGAATTCACTGAAACTCTAGAGAGAAAAGTTATAGAGAAGCTATAGAAAAGTATTCTGCTACTTCCCTACTCTTATATTCAGTTTCTTTTACGGTAAGGGATATTATTTGTTGTACTCGTAAGGGATATTATTTCTTGTACTCGTAAAGGTATTATTTCTTTTGTATTCATGAAGAGAACTTACATTATTCCATTATTTATTATTACATTGGAATAACTTTTGTATATGTGAGCTACCCTATACTTGGTGAAATTCTTACATTATTTCATTCTTTATTATTACGTTGGAATATCATATACATGCGTTTACATGGGACTGGTTCCATTATTTATTATTACGTCAAAATATATACATGCATGCGCTTTTCTGTTGGGACATGGTTCTATTCTTTATTATCCTGTTGGAATATCCTGTCTGTGCATTTTATTCCGGACCTGGTTCCGTTATTTATTATTCTATTGGAATAACCTGCATGTGCGGTCTATCGCATGCATGGTGATTTCTTTTGTTGTTTCATTCTTTATTATACTCAGTTGGTTACAACTTTGACTTCTATACTCCATGAAATTAGTGGAATAGCCTTGATATTTTGCGCTTCATCCGATTATCTTTTCATGAAAATATTCTTCGAGCATTCTTGAATTTTTACTCTACAAAGCGATATCATGTTGACAATGTGGACGTTATTAGTTCTGGATAAATTAATTCTTGAACTTGTTTTATTGAATTCTTATATCATTGTCATCATCCTCATGTTTATATTATGTTGAAAGTCATCGTGTATTTTGTAGTGAATAGATGGACTTGGTATGATTATGACCGAGGATTATTTGGTATAATCATAACCGTTATATTATAAATGATGAGAAAAAAGTCATCATTGGCCCGTAGTGCATTGATGGACAGTTTTTGGTATGATTATGGCTATGGATTCTCTTTGGCCATAGTGCAAAGATGAATTATTTTATGGCATGATAAGGACCGTTGATGAAAACATGATTATCTTTTTAAATGTGCATGGATAATTCATGGTGTGATAAAGAATATTAGTAGTAGCATGGATGATTCGATGATGTGGATTAATTATTGAGCTGAGTCCCAGCGATAAAAGTGATGAAAAACCTTTTAAATCATAGAAGATAGTAGATTTTATTCCCTACTTGACTCTTCTAATGGATTGCTTGTTCCCCTGCAGTTAAGCTTGATAGTTATTATATTTTATCAGTTTAACACTGTTGAAGGCTAACGATAAATTATTCTGCATTATCTTAGTCATAATATTTCTTACTGGGCTAGTTGAGCTCACCCTTTCTTTCAATGTTCTCTTCAAGAAATGAGAACGTAGCTGGGACTAGTCGAGGAACAGAGTGATGGTCCTAGATGGTGCATTAGTAGTCCTCACTATTCTGTGAAATAGTGTGATAATAATTGTAATGAGGACTCCTTTTGAGTTTGTATACTCTTTAGTAGACAATATTTGTATTCAAACTCACAGTTTATGTTTTTTCGTATTGTACACGACAGATGTATTATTAAGTTGTATTTGAATTCTGTACCATGTATTTGGCGACTCAAGATGGATGATGTATACCTAATTTTGGGGGCGTCACAAGAAAGATGGGAGTATGCGACTTTGTATTGATTATCAAGAGTTGAATCATGTCACCATCAAAAATAGGTACCCATTGCCACATATTGATGACCTGTTTGACCAGTTGCAAGGAGCCAAATTCTTTTCAAAGATTGATCTTCGTTCCGGATATCACCAATTGAAGATTAGAACCGATGACATTCCAAAGACGACTTTCGTAACTCGATGACGGGCATTATGAATTCCTAGTCATGTCCTTTGGATTGACTAATGCTCCTGCTGCCTTCATGGATATGATGAATCGAGTATTTAAGGAATATTTGGATCACTTTGTGGTCGTCTTTATTAATGACATCCTTATTTATTCCAAAAGCCGTGAAGATCATGAGCAACACTTGAGGCTGACACTCCAAAAGGTTCGTGAATACAAGTTTTATGACAAGTTGAAGAAATGTGAGTTCTGGCTTGAGGAAGTAGTATCAAGTCATGGAATATCAATTGACCCAGCAAAGATTGAAGCAATTCAAAGCTGGGAGCAACCTAAATCAGTGACCAAAGTACGTAGCTTTCTCGGCTTAGCTGGTTATTATCGGAGATTCGTGGAAGGATTTTCTCGAATAACTACTCCATTAACTCAGCTGACTCGGAAAGATACAAATTTCGGTTGGAGTGAAGAATGTGAGAAGAGTTTTCAAGAACTCAAGAGGAGACTCATTTCAGCACCTGTTCTGACAATACCATCTGGTTCGGAGGGATTTGTCATCTACAGTGATGCTTCGGGCAAAGGGTTGGGATGTGTTCTCATGCAACATGGGAAAGTCATAACCTATGCCTTAAGACAACTCAAAGAATATGAGAGGAATTATCTTACTCATGACCTAGAGTTAGCAGCTGTTGTCTTTGCACTTAAAATTTGGAGGCATTACTTGTATGGGGAGAAGGTGGAGATCTTTACGGATCATAAAAGCCTCAAATATTTCTTCACTCAAAAGGAACTCAACATGCGACAATGACGTTGACTTGAACTATTGAAATATTATGATCATACCATCCAATACCATCCTGGAAAAGCGAATGTGGTAGCTGACGCATTGAGTAGAAGATCATATTCAAGTACGAGTGAGATATTGTCAACACAAAGGCCCATTTTGTGTGACTTGCAAAGGATGGGGATAGAGTTAAAGACTCCATGAACCCATGTGATGATGGCAAATATACGAGTAGAATCGACTTTAATTGATAAAGTTAAAGCTGCTCAAGCTACAGACCTGGAGCTGATGCGTATAAGGAAGAAAGTGCAAGAAGGTGCTATGCCGGGAGCAAGAATCGATGAAGAAGGAATACTTCGAGTCAACTCCAGACTTTGTGTTCCTAATGACCCTGATTTAAAGAATAAAATCATGATGGAGGTGCACAACACACCGTTTGCAATCCATCCTGGGAGTACCAAAATGTATCATGATATTCGTCATACATTTTGGTAGAGCAATATGAAGAGAGAGATAGCACTGTTTATCTCACGGTGTCTAACTTGTCAACGAGTTAAAGCGGAGCATCAAGTACCAAAAGGTCCATTGCAACCACTTGAAATTCCAAAATGGAAGTGGGAGCACATTACCATGGATTTCGTTACTGGTCTTCCTAAGGTTTATTAAGGTATAGATGCGATTTGGGTCATTGTTGATAGATTAACCAAGTCTGCTCATTTCTTACGGATACGAGAAACTTATACACTTGAACATCTTGCTAGTATGTACATAAAGCGAGATTGTAAGGCGCATGGTATGCCGGTATCCAAAGTTTCTAATCGAGACCCAAGATTCATTCTACGATTTTGGGTTAGTTTGCGAGAAAGCTATGAGCGCAGATTACGATTTAGCTCGACATATCATCCTCAGACGGACGAGCAGTCGGAGAGGACTATTCAAACTCTTGAAGATTTATTAAGACTCTGTGTCCTTGACTTCAAGGGAAGTTGGGATAAGTTCTTTCCATTGGTGGAGTTTTCCTACAACAACAGTTATCAAGCAAGTATTGGCATGGCTCCATTTGAGGCGTTATATGGAAGAAAGTGTCATTCTCCAGTATGCTGGGATGAGGTGGGTGAAGCAACGTTGTTGGGACCGGAGTTGATACGTATGACTACAGAAAAGATTCAAACGATCCGACAACGTATAAAAACCTCACAAGATCGACAAAAGAGTTATGTTAATCTTCATCGAAAGGTTGTGGAATTCGATATAGGAGATCATGTGTTGTTACGTGTTGCTCCATGGAAAGGAGTTACGAGATTTAGAAAGAGTGGAAAGCTCAATCCTCAATTCATCGGCCCATTTTTATTCCTCAACCGAGTAGGAACTGTGGCCTATAGACTCGCTTTACCGCCAAGTATATCTCGTGTTCATAACGTTTTTCACATATTCATGTTACGTAAATATGTGGAAGACCCGAACGACAATATTGAGTTAGAACCATACGAAATAGCAGAAGATTTGACGTATGAAGAGGTTCCTGTTCAAATCTTGGATAAGAAGGAACATATTCTACGCTCCAAGGTTATACCTCAAGTCAAAGTTTTGTGGAGAAACCACGATGTTGAGGAAATGACTTGGGAGTTAGAATCTAAAATAAAATCAAGGTATCCTTACCTCTTCGACATACCAGGTACGTACCCTAATTTCGAGGGCGAAATTTTATAAGAAGGGGAGGTTGTAAGACCCCAACTTTTATGAATAAAGATGAATTTTCTATAAATATCATTTTTGAATATTATGGAATGAATTTGATATAATGTTATAGTTGTGGGTAATATTTATAAATTTTGCAAAGTACGCAAGTTGTTATATAATATTCGATTGGTTGGGGAATATTCATTTTAACAAGGAATATTCATACAACGGCACAATAATTGGTGGACCCCACAACGGAATTATTGTCGGATTGATAAAACGACAAAAATACTTTATGAAAATAACGGCAGAAGTTTTACTGATTAAGCTGTTGAAACACCCGGTGTTAAAAAATACGATGTCTGGCGTAGTTGAGTAGCACACAATATTGATTATTGATGCTTACGTGAGAAGTCACTCGGTTTTGTTCAATTATTATTACGATGAATTGTTGCATAGTATATCACGTTATTTGATTAAATTATTGTCAATATTTTATAATTAATAATTGAGATGACAAAGTTATTAATATTATTATTTGCAATATTAACGATGTCTAGAAGTTACATCAAGGAGAGGTTTGCTCACCTAATTTTGGCATGATGGGGAGAAATCCTTATTGGAAAGCCCCTCTTTCACGGGAGCGACCTGGTCGATTAATATTGTGAATTATAATAATGATGATGATTTTTGTTTTATTAGTATTATTAATGTAATAAAATAGTAAAATCTTTTTATATAAAACAGAATACTTTTATAAAGTTATCTATTTTATTAGACAATAATTAGAATATATTATATTTTATTATGCATAGTGTTTGCATAGTGCCTGCATAGTGTTTGCATAGTTCCTACATAGTGTTTGCATAGTAAAATCTTTTTATATAAAACATAATACTTTTATAAAGTTATTTGTTTTATTAGATTATAAATAGAATATATTATATTTTATTGTAAACCAATCTGGACTGTCCGTTTAAAGTAAATCAATCTGGATAGTTCATGAATTAGTTATTATCGATCCATTCTTCTATAAATAGAAGCTCATTCCTTCATTATTTCTTACGAATTCACTGAAACTCTAGAGAGAGAAACTATAGAGAGAGTTCTTCTTCTATAATCTTGAGCGTATTTCTTTAGAGTTTAAGAAAGCTTTGAGCGTAGTACAAGTTTTCTTTGAGTATATCCTCGCCCTACCAGTCAAAATACTCTTCTTTACGGTAAGGGATATTATTTGTTGTACTCTTTAGGGGTATTCCTTCTTTCTTATTGGTGAAATTCTTTTGTTATTCCATTCTTTATTATTGTGTTGGAATAACCTGTATACGCGGGATACCCTATACTTGGTGAAATTCTTCTATTATTCCATTATTTATTATTTTGTTGGAACATCTTGTCTATGCGTTTACGCATGACTTGGTTCCATTGTTTATTATTCTATTGGAACATCCTGTTTGTGCGTTTATGCATGACCTGGTTCCATTATTTATTATTCTGTTGGAATATCCCGTCGGTGCGTTTATGCATGACCTGGTTCAATTATTTATTATTCTGTTGGAATATCCTGTCGGTGCGTTTACGCATAACCTGGTTCCATTATTTATTATTCTATTGGATGTCTGTGCGGTCTATCGCATGCCTGATGATTTCTTTTGTTATTCCATTCTTTATTATACTCAGTTGGTTAAAGTTTTGACTTCTATACTCCATGAAATTAGTGGGATATCATTGATATTTTGCGCTTCATCCAAATATCTTTTCATGGAAATATTCTTACGAGCATTCTTGAGTGTTATTCTATAAAGAAGCATCATGTTGACAATTTGGACATTATTAGTTCCTGGATAAATTAATTCTTGAACTTGTTTTATTGAATTCTTATTTCATTGTCATCATCCTCATGTTTATATTATGTTGAAAGTCATTTGTGGCCTGTAGTGCATAGATGGACTTGGTATGATTATGACCAGGGATTATTCGGTGTAATCATGACCGTAATGTTACAAATGATGTGGAAAAAGTCCTCATTGACCCGTAGTGCATTGATGGACAGTTGTTGGCATGATCATGACCATTGATGAATACACGAATATCCTTGGTTGTGGTGCATGGATAATTTATGGTTGTGATACTAATGAATATCCTTGGCCGTAGTGCAGGGATGATGTTGATTATTTATTAAGTTGAGTCTCAGCGATAAAAGTCATGAAAAACCTTTTAAATCATAGAAGATAGTAGATTTTATTCTCTTGACTCTTAATGGATTGCTTGCAGCTAAACTTGATGTTTGTTATATTTTAGCTCGTTGAAGGCTAATGATTTTTTCGCATTATCTTAGTCATAATTTTCTTCTTGGGCTAGTTGAGCTCACACTTTTGCTTTTATTGTTCTTGTGAAATGAGCGTAGCGAGGGGACTAGTCGGGGAGCAGTGATGGTCCGGATAATAGCATTAGTAGTCCTCACTATTCTATGAAATAGTGTGATAATAAATGTAATGAGGACCCCATTGAGTTTGTATATTATCTAGATGATAATATTTGTATTAAAACTCACAGCATATGTTTAGTCGTATTTTACACGACTGTTGTATAATTAAGTTGTATTTGAATTTTGTACCATGTATTTGGCTACTCAGAATAGGTGATGTATACCGATTTTGGGGGCGTCACAATGATCATGACCATTGGTGAAAACACGAATATCCTTGGCATGTAATGCAATTATAATTCGTGGTTGTGATAGTAATGAATATCCTTGGCCCGTAGTGTATGGATAATTCAGTGATGTGGATTATTTATTAAGATGAGTCTCAGCGATAAAATTGATGATAAACTTTTAAATTATAGAAGATAGTAGATATCATGCTCTACTTGACTCTTCTAATGAATTGCTTATTCTGCTGCAGTTGTTGATCTAAAA
This sequence comes from Panax ginseng, assembly GCA_020205605.1. Lineage (NCBI taxonomy): Eukaryota > Viridiplantae > Streptophyta > Magnoliopsida > Apiales > Araliaceae > Panax > Panax ginseng. The sequence goes on from JAINUU010000078.1 coordinate 785,126, forward strand.
CTTGTTATCTATTGTATTTTATCAGTTGTTATACTGTTGAAGGCTAACAATAATTTATTCTACATTATCTTAGTTATAATATGTTTACTGGGCTAGTTGAGCTCACCCTTTTGCTTTCATTGTTCTCTTCAGGAAATGGGAACGTAGCCGGGACTAGTTGAGGAAAGGAGTGATGGTCCGAGATGGTGGCTATAGTAGTCCTCACTATTCTATGAAATAGTGTGATAATAAATGTAATGAGGACTCCATTTGAGTTTGGATATTGTCTAGAAGACAATATTCGTGTAAAAACTCTCAGCTACGCTTTTGTCGTATTGTATAAAAGAAGTTTGTATTTGATTTCTGTACCATGTACTTGGTGACTCAGAATGAGTGATGTATACCTATTTTGGGGGCATCACATTTTAATGTTTTTGAAGGAGTTCGTGGTCTTTTTATTTGGAATTCCCTTAATGGTGACTTTAAATAATGGCGAACAATTTGTGGGTTTAAAAATCGAGGCATTTTTGAAAGAATTAGGGATTCATCATCAGAAGACTTCAGTTGCTCATCCTTAGTCAAATGGCGCGGTGAAAGTTACCAACAGGACATTGTTGAATGGAATAAATAGAAGGATTGATGAGGCGAAGGGAAGATGTCATGAAGAACTACTCAGCGTGTTGTGGGCTTATTAGACTACTCCAAGGACAAGAACGGGGGATTCACCGTTCAGATTGACTTATGGTAATGATGCATTGGTCCCTATTAAAATTGGCTCTACATCTCTTCAGGTTAGTCAATTTAAAGAGTTATACAATGACGAAGGACTTCACGTTAATTTGGATTTGTTGGAGGAGGTCAAGGAGTTCGCCCTGGTAAAGCTTGCAACATAACAACGGAGAGACTTATTGATGTGTTTTATGTATAGAAATGGTATAGCGTGAAGATGTTAGACTCATATAAGATTTCTATATATTAATTGAGAATTTATGATTGATATAAATGGACTGATTGTATATGCTTTACTTAACATACATATTGGGTATATGCATAAGATAAGTTATATTTCAAACTTACGTAACTAATGAATGTGTATACTTATATACATTAATATGGTAACTTAGTTCGTTGAGGTATTGATAAGCTTTAGATTGGTAAACTATGTTTCAAGCAAGTTCCTCGAACCTTCTCAGATATTATTTCTGTGCAAGTTCCCTAACTCTTTTCTCTTTACATATTGCGTGAATCCGAATTGTTACTATATCGACCATATTTGTGACGCCCCCAAAGTAGGTATACATCACTCATTCTGAATCGCCAAATACATGGTATAGAAATCAAAACAAACTTCTTTTATACAATACGACAAAAGCGTAGCTGAGATTGTTTACACGAATATTGTCTTCTAGGCAATATCCAAACTCAAATGGAGTCCTCATTACATTTATTATAATACTATTTCATAGAATAGTGATGACTATTATAGCCACCATCTCGGACCATCACTTCGTTCCTCGACTAGTCCCGGCTACGTTCTCATTTTCTGAAGAGAACAATGAAAGCAAAAGGGTGAGCTCAACTAGCCCAGATAGAAATATTATGACTAAGATAATGCAGAATAAATTATCGTTAGCCTTCAACAGTATAACAACTGTTAAAATATAATAGACAACAAGTTTTAGATCAACAACTGCAGCAGGAATAAGTAATCTATTAGAAGAGTCAAGTAGAGCATGATATCTACTATCTTCTATGATTTAAAAGTTTATCATCAATTTTATCGCTGAGACTTAGCTTAATAAATAATCCACATCACTGAATTATCCTTGCACTACGGGCCAATGATATTCATTAGTATCACAACCACGAATTGTCCATGCACTACGGGCCAAGGATTTTCGTGCTTTCACCAATGGCCATGATCATGACAAACAACAATTCATCTTTGTACTCTTGGCCGAAGAGAACGCATGGTTATGATCATACCAACATCTGTCCATCAATGCACTACGGGCCAATGAGGACTTTTACCACATCATTTGTAACATTATGGGTCATGATTATACCAAATAATCGCTGGTCATAATCATACCAATCAACAGTCCATCTATGCACTACGGCCAAAGATGACTTTTATCATAATATAAGCATGAGGATGATGACAATGATATAAGAATTCAATTAAATAAGAGCAAGGATAAATTTTAAAGATTTATAATTTAATTTATCCAGAATTTAATAATATCCAAATTGTCAACATGATATTGCTTTGTGGAGTAAAATTCAAGAATAATATTGTATCAAAAATGATTTGGACCGAAAAGAAATCAATTTTTGTCATGAATAGTACTCTGGGTGAATAGTACCCCGTGAATAGTACTTCATGAATAATACTTTATGAATAGTACTTCGTGAATAGTATTGTATTTATGAATAATGCCCATAAATAGTACTATATGAATAGTATATCGCACGTATGAATAGTCTTTTGTATAAATGAATAGTACTAAAGTAAATAGTACTCGGCATTAAAAGCTTAAACTTTAACAAGAATGTTAGGAAAAAATATCCTTGTGAAACGATACTAGATGAAGCACAAATTTCAAGGATATTCTACTAATTTTCACAGTATAGAAGAAATACTTTAACAAAATGAGGGTAAAATTAGGAATACGAAACGAAATAATATTATTTACATACTACAGAGAATGGAAGAAAATATTATTTCATACGAATATTGAACAAAAATAATATTCATACGAATATGAAAAATAATATCTCTTCTGAATATGAAATAATAATACCCCTTACCTTAGTAGAAATGGATCTTTGCAATAGTGAAGTAGTAGAATACTCTTCTTCATTCTCTCTCAAGCTTCTCTCTCTATAATTGCTCTTGTGAGTCTTAGTGAATTTGTGATAATGAAAGTAGAATGAGCTTCTATTTATAGGAAAACATAGTTTCGATAATTGCACGATTAGGGGCTCAAATTATTACAGTATACTACATTCATCTATACCTCCATTTTTAATTTAGTTCTTTAAGTATTATCAATCTTGTACCACCTTCCTTAATAGTACATGCATGTGAATCAATAGTTCCATACATGTGAACCAACAATAATTTGCATGTAAACTAATAGCAATTAATTGCTCATTTATCTGATTAATTGCCCGTTTGGTCAATTTAACATCCAGAAATTAATTATTATCGAAATAAATATCGATTTCCACTAACACTAATAATCTCAACACGATGTATATTTTTTTATCAACAATTTCATCTTTAATCAACACGAACTTATTCATCATTAATATTATAACTCACAATATTTAACAACCAGATCATTCCCAGGAAAGAGGGGGCTTTTCGATGAGGATTTTTCCCTATTGGCGCACAATTAGGTGACCAAATCCCTTTCCTCGACAGAACTTAATAGACATCATCAATAATGCAAATAATAATATGAATAATTTTGTCGTCTCAATTATTTATTTAATAATATAAAATATTATGCAGATGATACTATGACAATAATTGAATCAATAATATGAGAGATATTATGTAGCAATTAGTGTGGCAATCTGTCTACTCCGCTTACCCACGGGAGCTCCGTCCCTCTTCAATCGAACTCCGAAAGCCGGAAGGCCGGGGTTCCTCACCTTCCGTTGAGGCGGGTTGCGAGAAGTGGGTTTTTGACGAAGAAGATCTGAATCTGGTGAATGGGGGTTTAGGGATTTAGAAGAAAGAATAGCTGGGAGGAAACATAATACAGTGGAAGCCGAAGGTTTCAATTCAAGGAAGCACAATAATTGTGCCAGTTGTTTTGAATACTTGTTTTAATTTCAAATTTTTATTTTCGCGTCTTTTTTTTGGCACCATGTTTTTTACATAGATAATGTTTTTTTTTAAAAAAATTTATCTATTTAAAACCAAAAATGGCCCTTATAAATACGTAATGTTTTTTCATATGTATCTACAACGTTTTGTTAAAAAACGTTGGAAAAAAAAACCACAACGTTTTTTATAAAAACGTCATCTTTTAAGTGTTGTCTTTTTATGGTTTTGTACTAGTGAATATGATCTAGAGCTGGAAACAAGGTCAGATCATATATAGATTCCAAGTTATAAGCCAGTCAAACATGGTTTGTGAGCCATGACTAATGGGCCCTGGCAACCTGATTTCTCGAGATGACTCGACAAGCTTTTCAGGCCTTCGATCTTGCTTCTTGACAAGTGATTTGGCCATGTTTGTGTAATGGACTAGTAGTGCGGTATAAGGACAACACAAGAAAGCTTTTATATCACCCAGAAAGTATATAGAATCAAAGTTATAATGGGTCAAAGTATGGTTGACCACTATTTTTGTGATTTTCTCGGAAAACCTAGAAAATTAAAGAACAAGTTTTTTATATGGTTTGACCATGCCGGATCTTGTTCATGTGATGTTGTATAATGGATCTAGTGTTATGATATTGTACCCTAACATGTATACTACATGTGTGAACTCATAAATCACACAAAGAAGACTTAGAGCTCAAGATATAAGGATCTAAATATAGCACCATGAACTGTTGTTCATTTTCTGGAAAACCCAGAAATGAACAACTTTGTCAGACTTTTTGAGAGCTAATAACTCTCTGATATGTTGTTGAATGACCATGAAATCAGTTTTTGTGTGTAGTATGACATCAATACTACATGTATAACACATTAGCAAACCTAAAAATGTGATAATTAAGGATCAACAACCGGTCAAACCTAGCACCCTGCGAACTGCCTATGAATTTATGGGCAGGCTCAAGAACACTCAAGAACACCTATAGCGACAGTTTCGTCGCTATAGGGCCCTTTAGTGACAGTTAATTATGAAAATTAATTATTTTATAAAATAATTAGAGAAAAATAGTTTTTAATTAATAAAAATTCATAAATAATTCTTTAAAATTATTTTAAAGCCTAAAATGGGTTTTTAATATATTTCATATATATTTAATATTTTTGGAATATTAATGGTATTTAATTATAATATTAAATAAATTACTAAAAATGATTTTAATATTTGAAAAATCATTTAAAATTATATTATGGTATAAGAAAATATTTAAAGTTATTTTTAATGACTTTTAATATTTTGTGATGTATTTAATTAATAAATTAATATTGGCGTTAGTGATTTATTGAATAATTATATTAAATAAATTATGAAAAATATAATTAATGATTTAAAAATCATATAATAATGATTTAAAATCATATAATAATGATTTAAAAATCATATAAAAGCTGATTTAAGGTTTATAAAAACATTTTAAGTTATAAATTATAATTTTTGATATTTTGTCGTAAAATACAATAATATTTAATATTAATGGCAAATATTTAATAATAGTTTTAATTACTTTAAGATCATTTAAGCGTAATAATAAAGTATTAAAAATACTTTGGGATATTATAAATAATTTATAATATTATGACATGTATTTCATTATATTTGATATTAAATAAATATTAATGATAGTAGACTAATGTGGTATTTAAATCATATAAATAGGATATTAATGACAAAAAAATCATGATAAATGATAATAATTATTTAAAAATTATTATAAGATTTTGAAAAATATTTTGGTGATTAATAAATTATCTAAGATAATGGTTAAGCGTTTAAGCGCAATCTTAGTGAAATTAGACTCGATAATTGTCCGACTAGCCGTAGGGATGTCGAAATTGTGTCGGATTCAACTCAATTGTAATAGTTTGACTTGATACTATACTAGTCTTATGTGATGTATGGAATCGATAGGGTTATATATTATGTGTTTAGCTTATTTTATAATTATATATACAAAGATTATATAGTGATGATATTATTCTAACTTGTGAGACTTATATTATTAATATTAAGTCTTCAATCAAATCTTAATAAATTGTGTAACGATAATCAACGGTTCATGCAAGTTCTCTCTAACTCAACCCTGAGTTATAATTATTCAAATATACTTATGGTTAATCATTGTTGGTTATACCGTATCTAAACATTTACCACTCTTTTTTGAGTTTACACCATACCATTTCATAGTACCTTCTCCTTATAGTATCAAGCTATATCATACTTATCACTTAACATATCATATGTTATTCAACAATTTAATTTGATCACATCGTGATCTTATTTCGTAATCATTTCTCCTTATATTTACGATCGTTTTATATTACGATCTTCTTATTCTTTTCTTTAATCATGTTATATTATGATTTTATTTACACTTTTCATCTTATAGACATAGTCTATTTATTTTCACTTTTCATCTCTATAACTGAAGAGGGTAACTCCGGATTCTTGTCCTTATATCTCTTCAAGATTCTTCTCTGAATCTTCTTTATCTTCTTCTTTACTTAATAATGAATTTCCTAAATTCACTTACGATCACTTAAACTCGATCGAAGTTTATTCCTTATCATCTCATGATTTATAGCCTAAAGTACCCCTACCTAAGGTTTATAACCTCTGACTTTTGATACTAATCATGACGCGTCCCCAAATCTGGGTCCCAAGAACCTCAGACTTGTTACATTACGATACTTCATCATCATACATATTCTATCATCTAATGCGGAACAAATAAACATATATTATTTATTTTACATAACTCTATAACATTTTCCCAGGTTTATTAACCTTAACTGAATACATACCTTCAAAATTACAAAGGTTTACAATAAGATAACTAAATAGTTATTGTTATAACAATTTATTACTGTATTTTGCTTTTGTCTTTGTCCTTCTTCAAGCATTCGCCTTTATCTGAAATTTATTATCATGATATAGCAAGGGTGAGCAACTACTTTGCCCAACAAATTTAAATTCCATAAAGATATATCATGATTGAAAGAATAATAAGCTTTTAGGTTTTCAACAATTTAATAATTGTGAAGGAACATGAATCAATATGTCAATAATTGAATGACTGAATCAATAATGTTTGAAGGTCGATAATGACCCTGAACAATTTAACTGAACCTTATGGTAATGAAGGTGATCAACCTTTCATACATGATAAACATATACAACATGCACTAAGTGCGAATCAATAATCAGTTTAGACGTGAATAATCATCAATAATCATTCACTAACATGCTTTGAAATATAACTCGAGTTTGAGTTAAGGAAACTTACCTGCATAGTCGATTACCGCTACGCAATTTAATTTATTCTCTTTATTGAAAAGACCTATCAGGTATAAGATTGATCTTTTAATTAGCATATCATACCTTATTCCATAATACTATCTAACACTTAATCACATAGTCAAATATTAGATAATCTTAACACCATATTCATTTACTTACTTATAATCTCATCATCTTATATTAACTTGTCTAACCTTCAATCACAAAGTTAAGTATTAGACATTACACCTTAGTCTTATTATTATTATTATACTTTGATAATATTTTCATCACTTATAACTTATACTTATAAGTTTTCCCTTTATATGTTATCTTAGTAAGCTAGCTAGATAACCTTTCAGTAAATTGAAATATCATTTCAGTAAACCGGATTACATTTCAGCATCCTGAAATTACCATTTCAACAGACCACCAAATATTTTAGCAGACGAAAACCATTTCAGCAATCCAAAATCCAATTCAGCACCTTGAATTCTCATTTTAGTCTATTACAAGCATAATATAGTTCATTGAATACCAAATTCAACAATTATATTGAAAAATAGCATAAATCTTTTATTTTAATCTCCCATCGAATATTATTAATTATGTAATAATATTTTACGCTAAGGTTATTAACCTTTTAATAACATTACATTAAAATACTACTAATAATATCTTAATCCAATATTATTAGCCATATAACAATAATTTAAGTCATTAATCACATTAATAAACAATTTAGTTCAATTGTTTTCCTTTCCTTAATTAACTCATTAAAGATCACAACACTTCACACCCGACCCAAAACTTCATAAAAAACCTGCATAAGCCATACTCAAGGGTCTCAAGTCATAAATCATATTTTTCATATTTTTGAACATCATATATTTAATTAAATCCATTTATCCATTTATCATAATTTAGATGAAAAATACCAAATCAGTCCTAAAAATATTTCTTTTCTGGGATTTGACAGAATATAGTTCCATAATGAGCATATATTTTTCCCAGAATTTTTAAAATCCATTTACTATATTTAAATAGTCCATAATAGCCAAATCTTCTCAGATTTTTCATAAATCGAGATTACTCCAAAAATTCTAAAATTTATACAGTATGTTCCTGTAATACACATGTACTTCTAGTAAATATTTTGTAATATTTGGACTTATACTGAGAGAGTTATTAGGGTGGCTTCATAAAAATAGCCCTTCATAGTAAAATCCATAACTCTCAAATAGTATGGCCAAATATTCTCAAATTTTACACAACCTTTATATATTATGATATTAACACTACAATTTTGTCCATAATTTTTATAGTACAAAAGTGGACAAAAATTCCCCATTCTTGATTGGTCCAAAACAGTACGTAGAAAACGGGACTTTTTTCACAAAAAATCCACACCACTTTTAGAAACGTGATTTTTGAGTTCTACCACTTGGGTTTACTAGTCAACACATATATCTAGCACCTCCTTGACGGATCGAGGAAAAGAATGCATAGATCAAAAGCAGGTGGATTTTCAAAACACACAAAAGTTAGGTTTCATAAACTAGAAAAATTTATTTTTTTTTTTCTTTTTAATTCAAACCAAATCAACACCCATTATGGGTAGATCCATACTTGAATCCATGAAAATACATAGATTATAGGGGTTTGAACTTCCAAATCAAAAAACCCTTTTCAACAAATTACAAAAAGAAATTAGAGGATTATACCTTTGCATTTCTTCTCCTTCTTCTTCTTCTCTCTTCATGGAATTTTTTTTTTCCTCCTCTTCTTCTTCATCAAGGCTCTAGATCTTCTCCTCTTTCTCTCTCTATTTCTCGTTTTCTTCTTTTTCTTTTCTCTTTCGATCTCTTTCTTCTTTCCTTTTTATCATTATCTTCTTTTCTTATCATTCTTTTCTCTAATATCCAATCCTTCTCTTTTTTTTAACCGGCCCTTTGGCCTTCTTATTGCCACATATAATTATTATTATTTAATTGCTTTATTTAATGCCCAAAATGTCCTCATCACTAATTGATTTTAAAAATTGGCCACTTATTTAATCTTTTGGGCTTTCAATTAATCTTTTGGGCCATGTAATATTTACATAGTCCAATCATTTCCATCTTATCCCACCCTAAATATTTAATTAGGGTATTCATTCCAAATATTTAGAATTTAAATCATCACTCTTGTACATTAAATTTTATAACCCAACTAAACTTGTTTTAATTAAGTTATAAAATTAATAACTTGAGGTATATAATTTTTAATATTATTATTCTCCCACAAGTGGGCTTAGTTTGGGTCCTCAATTAATCCCATTGAGCTAACAAATTTACTTATTTTACTTACTAACAAACTAACTTGGGCTTTCAACCCTAATTAAAGTGGGTCAATATAATACTTGCCACATACATAATATATTGGGTTAGATTAAATAATTTAATCGCCCTTAGTCACTTTATCTACAAGTCCCATGCTTAATTAATTAATTGGGCTTGTTTAAATAATATAACCTCCTTAGTCTATTAAATCTAATTCTTATGGACTCTAAATAAATTATTGGGCTATGATATTATTATAGTCCAATACTTTTAATTCTATTTTACTCTAATCATTTAATTAGGGTTTTTATTTCTCAAACTAGAAATTAAATTCCTTACACTAGAAATTAAATTCTTTACTTATGCCTTTTTAATTTCATAACCCAATTAGACTTAGTTATAAAATTAATTAGTTGAGATATATAGAATAAATATCTTAATGTTAGTATATATATTTATATACTAATATTCTCCCATATTATAACCTCTTAGGTTATTTAATTATCACACCTAATATATATTTTAGGTTACATAACTTAATTCTTAATTCACTTTTATATACAAAATAAATGTATTCACATTATATAATGTATATTTATTTGATCATACACATAATTCACATAAGCATAACATATTTCACTTCTCACACTAATTTTGATTTTTCTCCATAAAAAGGCAACTATTGACTTTGACTAAAAATCAACCTTTACACATTTTGTGTTTAATGTCCATTTTGACTAAACTTAACGTTCCGGACATAATCGAGCAGTCTATGCATCAAAATTCTATCTCTAACTCAAAATTTGAGTTTTAAATTACTCCCTTCTTATTACCAATCGTATTAACTAACGACTTTATACTTCTTCAAATTCTTATTTGCCAGTCAAGGCCAACGTTCAAGCTATGTTAATTACTAACATAGTTTTATCTTGATCCATATATCATTAACTTAATTAATTATTCCTCTTGCTTAAAAAATATATAGCACCTTACTAAGTATATATATTTTTATACATATACTCATCTTCATTTAACCTCATAACATCTCTTCGTATGAAATCTTATCTCCTTAATAAAATTTTCACATGTACTTATGTAACATTTCTTAGACTATTAGTTCTCATCGAATTTATAGGTATTGTAATACCTTATTCTTGTTATTCCTTCAAGTACATATTAAATTCATTTCTAGGGTTTTGAAATTTTGTAACCCATATTTCTTTATTCTAATTCAATTAATAAACCATATAGGTTCTTCTTAAACAAAATTTAAATAAATCCTCAAATTTATTTCTAGGTTTTATTCTTTAACCTTTATTCTAATCATTCAAGATTTTATAAATTTTCGGGTTGTTGCATTCACCCCTTCTTCTAAGAATTTTGTCCTCAAAATTTAAGTCTACTAATCATTGTAGACACTCAAAATTTTTTGTACTACTATCACTAACATTGCAGGAGGACAGATTCGTCTTTTAAGAGAGAACCCTGAAAGACAATCCATATCGGATACTACCGGAAGTTCAACATCAACCCCGGATCACATTCTGGGAGTAACAATTCCTACCTCAGATATAACCCCGAGGCATGAAGATCCAATACCGGAACACACACCGAAGAAGACCGATTAATCTCGGAGATAACCCCGAGGTATCCAGTCTGAGTCCCAACCATGGGAATAACCACCAACCTTGGTGATAACCCCAGGGAATGCAGTTTCGGCGATAACCCCGGAAATGCTTGTTTCAAATACAACTAGCTTCAATCTCGGCGCTCACAACGAGATACACTGTACCAACCCGGTGATAACATCGAGAAGACAGGCGCACCTCAAAGATGACAAGGACCTTCAACAATTGCGTAGCGGTCAATCTCGGTGAAGTCGAGTAACGCGTCTACTTTATCATACCAATCCTGGCGATAACACCGGTGAGGGGAAACATCGTCATCTAGCCAACGCGATGCCACGCACACGTCGTCTCAACATCTCTACATAACGATGTCCCACAAGACTAACCAATCCCCGAGTGACTATTGTGCGGGGTAGCGGATGAAAGTTGAAGCTTGAAGACCCGGAGGGCATCGTCCCATCTTCAATGAGTTCGTACAAACTCTAATCCCATGCAATCGCACAACTCTCGACATAGCGGTGGTTCAAAATAAGTCTGTATACCTTAAGCGGATGCGGATTGCACTTCACGAAAGTTTAAGTGGACATTACAGTGCTTGCAAGTGCACGCGTACTTTGAGACGACCGACCAAAAACACAGGCCCACCGGGTTGCCTCTACAGTACACTGCGGCTCATTAGCAGGTACCCTGACTAAATTGCCTATAAATAGAGGGCTTGGGTAGCCCATTTTGCAAGAGAAAAAGCGAGGAAGCCCTCGCTTAATTTGCTCTGCACTCACTCCAAGCAGTGTACTTTCCCCTTTTAAACACCTGTGAGCTCATATATAGCCCTTTTGTCCCTACAAAAGTTAATGTTTACCCACTCTAAAGATATTGAAATCTTCTTTGGCAGTCAGCTGTAAGCCTTCTCACACACTTTAGAGTCTTTCTCTTCATCTCTGCACACACCCTTCTACACGTTGAGAGTCGTGTTGCTTGCTTTTGCCCGGACTTTGGTCCGTGGTTTCAACTTCAGTCTGTATATATATATATATATATATTATATATATATTTACATATATATTGACTAACATTATCGAGTTATGCCTCGATTGAGCATGAACTTGATGCGAGCGTTTATCTCTTTAATATATATATATATATATATATATATATATATATATATATATATATATATATACACCTTTATATATATTAACTATGTGTCAAACTTTGTTCGATGAGCCTAAACTTTTGTGCAGATGCGTTTATCGCTTTTAATATATATATATATATATATATATATATACCTTTATATATATTAAGCTGTGTGTAGGACTTTGTTCGATGAGCACGGATTTTATATCCCTATGCGTTTATTAAACTTATATATATATATATATATAAAATATATATATATTTATATATATGAGGCTGTGGGTCGAACTCGTTAGATGAGCTTGGATTTTACATGGAAGTGCATTTATTGCTTTTATATATATATATATATATATATATATATTTAAATCCCACCTTGAGTTTACTTCGTGGTGGTTGTTTGCTTTTACAGCTTTATTTACGTTTCATCCTGTCTAGAGTGTACTTCATGGAAGTTGATCGCTTTGTACAACTTTATTTACATTTTGTCCCGCCTGGAGTTTCCTCCATGGCGGTTGATAGCTTTTAACAACTTTATTTACATTTCTTATCCCCCATGGAGGTGCTTCGTGGTTGGTGATCATGTCTCAGATATATATATATTTCTGACTTTTATATATATACCGCTACTTCGCTTTCATACAAATTGCGGTATCTTGTGCTTTAGGAATCATGTGATCATATATTCAGCCTATTGAATCTAGATTCGGTTCCCGTGATGGACATTTTCAGCTGTAAGCAGCTTGTAAATTATTCTGCGGTGTCTGAATTTCCTCAAATGGTTTCCATACCCACGAGGAAGTCGGCATTATTTTTGTACATTATTTTAGTACGGATGCCTCACATTCGTAAAAATAAAATCAATCCAGCCGAACACTTAATAAAATGGGAGTGTAAAAGGTCTCAATTACTATTGAGCATTAGGGTTTGAAAAAACCCTTTTATAAAACATCATTGCTATATCTTTCTAAAAACTGAATTTTTACATAAATTCAAACCCTGTGTATATAGGTTCAACGAGGCCTCGTGACTACTTCCAAATAATGACACATTGACCCACACACACACACACATTCGGATAATAGTTTCTTAAAGAGGCGGTCACCAGTGGTAACACGGATGTCGAGGGGTGCCTAACACCTTCCCCTACGCATAATCAAGTCCCGGACCCTAATTAATCTCGGTTTTCACCGACTTGGTTTAGCGATGTCACATTTTGTGTCAATGTGCAAACCATTTCTCGGTTGTGTTGGTACAACCATTTAAAAAAACCAACTGGCGACTCTTAACAGTCCATCGTCGACATTATACTTGTCGGACCTTTTTCACTTCTTTTTTCAAACAAATCTCATTTAAAATGAGAACACCAAAGAACAAGTGTGGAAAGGACATCCAAAAATCCCGACATCGACAGTGGCGACTCTGCTGGGGACTCAAAGAAGAGGACTTAAGCCATTATTACAATCTTTTCAAAAGTCATTATCTGCTTGTGGGTGGATGTTGCATTTACATTTGATGAATGTGTACGAATGCATTTCCTTATAGCACTTTAGTGCTTTCGCACCATAACTACTTCCGATATTAGTAGTGCTTCATATTTATTTGTGAGGATATTAGTGCTTCGCACATCCACCAAGATATGGGTAATATGATTCATGGATTCGTGAGAATACTAATTCTGAGGCTTGAAAGGTGAAGATTAATATACCTATATCTTGATATACTTGGGTTTAAATTGTTATATCTTTACTCGTTTAGGACTATTTTTACTGTGTTTATGTGTTATTTTACAGATTTGGGAGCTGCAGGAGCAAACGGGGGAATTTAAGCTGAAAATGGCAAAACGGTAAATAATTCAACTTCAAATACGGGGTATATATCTGTAAATCGGTATAAATACCGTTGGTCGAGTCAGCTTCTTCGTTATTTGAGACGCGGCGTTGACTTTCTACCGACTTGACTATTAAAGGTTGTTTAAAGATGATTTGGATTAGGATTGTGAAAAGTATAAAAGGAGATTAAGTCTTTGAAATTAGGTTATCATCTAATCAATTATTCAAACTTATCATTCATTCATTGGAGGCTACACAAGGATTACTTGGAGACTAAGGATTGGCTACAGATTTTTTCTTCTTCTTCTCCTTATTTTCAATTTGTAATTCTTTAAGGATGATTTGCAAACAATTATTGGTTTTTATTTCCGTTATGAACTAATTCTTTAATTAAGATTTCAATTGAACCTTTTATGGCTATAAATTAATTATTAGGTTTATTCCAATTATTTATGTTAAAGTGAATTATTTATTATGCCTTGCATTTATTGATTAATTATTTGGCCAATAATTACCTTGTTACTCTAGAAGGAATTGAGAAAGGAATTCTAGGGTTAGAACCTGGGTTTGATAACGTGTGACTTAGTTATTTGCACAGTGAATAATTAGGTTTGTGAATGGAATGAGAATATCTGTTTACCGCATGTAACACATAAGGAATTGGAATTGTAACGAGTTTAATTCAATTGTTTTGCATAGAGATATAGCAAAGTTAATCTGGGTTAAATAGAAGGCAATTGATCACTCGAGAGAGGGCTTTTGGCATTTAAGAATTCTTGTTAACAATTCAGAAGACATAATAA